>OY982561.1:18863312-19128438 GCA_963859945.1 Euplagia quadripunctaria
CGAATACCGCGCTCCCAACGCGTCCTGGAACTTAACGGATAGGGGATATAACTGTTTAGATGGACATACCGGAGGCCCTCGGGTCGAGCGACTTGATGACATCCTTGGCCTTCTCAAGACACTTCTTATACTTGTCCTCGGTGGAGAGCAGCTCCTGATCCCGCGCCGCCAGCGCCTCCTGCAGTTTGCTGGAGCGCCGACGCTCTTCGGCTAGTGCGGCTTGGAGCTCTTCTACTTGCAGGGCTGCACAACAACAAAAAATCAAAGGTCAGTTGGCAGAATAAGCTGAACACTAGTACATGACCTTGTATTCTGCTATTCATATGTACACTTATATGTGTATTTTCGTATATGTATATGTGCGTATGTATGAATCTGTATATTATCTATTAATTACGTAGTCAATTCCTAAGTGAATAAAAAGTGATTATTTGGTCTGACTATTTTTTTACTGAAACAAAATTTGTAGTAATGGTTGTGAACGAATTTACTACAATACTTTGCAAGTCAAGTTTTCTTAACGGGAACTTGATATTTATATACAAACTAGCTACCCGAACACACGTTGCTGTGGCTAAGTAATTTGCAATAATAAATATTGTGATTATAAATTGAGATAAAAACTATCCTATCTTTCAATTTGGACCAACATTTTTTAGGAGTACATCGTGACAAACAACGTGACACGAAATTTTTATATAAAAAGATTAAAAACGTTATTCTGATTTGTTTATTTCCTTAATAGTTCTATTTAGTGTTTTGGGCACCGTCATTTTAAGTTTCAAACAGTTTACTGTTGTTTGATGTAATTATTATTAGTTAGGTACATTCGTTCACTTGGACACTTAGTTTAAGTTTATATAAGTGCATAATATGAACATAATTATGTATGGTTTACTTGTATACAAGCTTAGTACTAGATGGTAATTTCCGACTGTTTGATGACTTTTCTGCGAATTGGATAGTGTAGAGTACTAACACTTCCTCTGGTTATCTTCCATGGCAGTCGTGAGCCTGGGATTAGGTGCTTCGAGCGTGGCTTCCAACTGCATGATCCGTTGGTTTGCTTCGCGGTTCATCGCTCGCTGTTTTTCTAGTCGCGCCACGTAATCTTCAAGAAGAGCCTAGAAAACACATTCAAGTACTATATAGTTATATAAGGAACTATTATAAAAACCTTGAATAGGTTTAACGCTTTTTAACAATAAAGGAGCACAGCAACATCTTGTGCACTAGTAATAGGCCCACTGTCATCAATTTCGACAGAATATAAAAATGTTATAAGTGAGAATTATTAGCAGCAAGTAATAATATCAGCAGTGTGGCTGGCAAATGAGTTTTAACATAGCGGTGTAAGGGTGAGATTCGCTTGTTATAAATATTTTGTACACATGTGTTCATTGCAACCTGTTGAAAATTAAAATGCAAAATAAGTTGCTTTCTACGTTAAAATCGTACCTGTACGGATGCTTGATCTGCCTGAGCGCCCTGGTTCTGTCGCAGCAATTTGTTCTCGTGCTCCAGCCGAATCAATTTCTCCTTCAGATCGTTGGGTGTTTCACTCATCTCCCGCGATACGTTTCCTTCATTAGCTCCTGTAATTGTGAGTCTACTCGTAATAATAAATGCATAATTGGCCTACCAGTCACATTAATATAAACCAGGGATGGTAACTTTTATAGAAAGCTGTGAGTGTACATCTTATTGCAGGGCTATTTTACGGCATTGATGCTCCGCACCCAGTGCTCGTTCGTGAGGCAAAATAGTTAGAGGTACTAAACTAATCAACTATTTTACTAGATTACTTACGTAACTGAAACTAGATGTAAATTCTAACAGTCAAAACAGTTACTCTGACTGCTTTGTAAAAGCCTCAAGTGAAAATAATTATATAATTGATTAAAAAAAAACTGTATAATTCACTGAAAGGACTGTTTCACAACTCAAAAATATAACACAAATGCAATGATAAATGCTCAAGAAACTATTAAAATATTAAATATTTAATCGACAGTGTTTCTATCGTATTTGTAGTCAGCATATAATGAAAATGAGGTGAGCGCACCACAAACATATACGTATAAATAATGGTTGTCTGTAAAGTCGGTTTACGGACGATAATTTTACGTGATAACGTCATAAGAAAACACAATATTTTTAAAACTCTGATTAAAACATTAATTTTTAATTTTCAAATATTATTTTCAGTTTTTGCAAATTTAATTTAAATAATTTGTTTAAATATAATCACGAACAATTAGTTATAGAAATAAACTGAAGTCAAATCAATGTCAATAAACGAACGCTTAGGCCGATCGTGCCTCTCTATCGCTTGTTCCGCGCTCTCGCTTGTTCCGCGCTCTCGCTTGCATGCTCGGCTCAGGTGGAACGTGATATTTTTTCGTGCGTGCAGCCGGCGTTCATCGAGTTATAAGACGTTATCGCGTCAAAACCTATCCGTTTACAATTTATGACCGTGTGAATTTCTAGGTATTTTTACCTCGGTTTCTCATAAAAGCAGGTGGAATGTGTAAAGTTAAAGGTTTTTAATCGTACGTATTTTTTTGTTTTGGAACTATGTACTCAGTTTTTGAGAAAATCCAAAAAAACGTACTTAAAACATTTTCGAGGTATATAGAAGTATATATTGAAGCAAATTTTTTTTTGCTACTGTCACTTGGGATTATGTAATCATCCTAATTAGTTCGGGCATTTGGAAGTTATGATGCAATAAATAAACTCACATATATACGTACTGAAAAATGTGTTTTCGATCAATAAGTTGACTGTACCTGTCGGCATGTGACAGCATTTTTTGGAAAGAATAATTTGGTTTTCTATTTATCCCACAAAGAACTTTATTCCTACCGAGTAAATACATGCTGCAGTTTATATACGGCCAAAAGTTTTTTATATCCAGTGTATATAGTGGTTACCTGCAGTAATGGTAGAACAGCGCAACTCGTCTACTGTGTCCCGCAGCGTGTCACGTTCCTGCAACAGCGCGTCTCGCTCACGTTGCAGTGACATGGCGCGACTGCTCAGCTTTTTATTTTCAATCTCCAACTTATCAGCCTTTGTAATCTCCGCGTCAAGCTTTTCGTTCAAATCAATCACCTGAATTATAAAACGTTCAGCGTAAGGCAGTATTTGGATATAAGACAGGTGTTTTTAAAGTACGGACGATTAGAAGTTTATTAGCATAGATTAGTACTTTTCATAACACAAGATAAAGTGTGTGACAAACCATTTAGTTCAAATGGTACTCTTTGTACCTACATTTTACTACTATTACAAATATGACAGTATGGATGGGTGGATGTTTGTTCTCAATCACGCGGAACGGATGTGGATGATGAATTTGGCACATAGATAGATTATAATCTGGAATAACATATAGGCCACTTTTTATCCCGGCAAAATGTTCCCGTGGGATATTTCCACATGAAGGAAGTGACGGGCAATTGCTAAAATTACATATAAGACAGTTTTTTGTCGAGACTAGTGTGATCGAGGGATGAAGAAAAATGTAGACCTGTACAGACTGCAATTATACAGATATAAATATAAATGACGTGGATAACTACGGTTGCGGGCGTAGCTGCTGCATCTAATCTAAGTAAACTTCCAGCTACTTTTTTAATTTAACACTAATTATTCTTATTCAAATTGGCACCAATTTAAACGCCACCTTTGACAAAGCAATAAAGAGTTAAGATATTCACATTGGCCGAGATACTAGCTAAAGTAACGTTAACTTTAGCTAGTATCTCAGCCAATGTGTATGTAAAATCATTAAAGGGCTACTGTGTGTACTGTTCGGAAGCCTAAATTGACGCGCGGGCGCCATCTATTAACGAGTAGAGGAAATCATAGATTTGAGACGCACGCCATCTTTTGACGAATACTAGAACTAATCTGTACGTCAATAAGAGTGTTCTACTGAGTTCTAGAAGTTTTAACAGCGGTCGAATCAAATACCTGGATAGTACGAGATGTTTCAGGAAAGTTCACAAACTTTCTGTGAGATATTTTTCGAACTATATAAGGAAGTTGAATCGCGGTAAAGACATTCAGTTCTAGTTGAGCGATACTACTAGTTAACAAGTTCGAAGTATAGCGATTTTACAAGTGAATAATGAGAATTACTGTAACTGTGACTTGTGATAGTGTTAATTGCTAATTATTTAAATAAATTGTGTCTATTTCGTTATAAATGGGTGGATATTCTAATCTCGAACCCCGGCTCGGAACAGTAATAATGACCAAGAGTAAAGAGGAAGGTCACATCAGGTTTCTGATCTTTTACCTCCACATCAAATGACTGATGTACAAATGACAAAACTATGTTACGAGTGTTTATAGGTATATCGCCAATCGCTTACCACCAGACGAGCGAGTGTTTGTTTGATAACTTAGTTGTATTTAAAAAAATAATCACCTGTTTCTTGTATATGTCGAGCTGTGCCCGCACAGCGTTGGCTTTTACAGCGGCCTGGTCGTACTCTATGGCGCGTTGCACATGCTCCGTGTTCGCACGCTCTAGCAACTTCACCTGCAACATGTTATGTAATAACAATTAACTATATGTCAAAAAAAGAAAAGCTATAAGAAACCAGTACCACCGGGGCATTAAACGTGGACCACGTTTAAAAAAAAATAAGTGGTACCAAGTCAACATTATCATTCCTGACTGATGGCCGTTGTAAAATAGGACAAAATAGGTATTATACCAGATAGAAATTTAAACGCAAGCCTGCGGTGCTTTCGCTGCAAATATGTAATAATACAACATTTGCTAATAAATAATAACCTGTCGTCGTAAGTCAACGTGTTCCTCCATCCGCTTCTTGTATGACGCAACAGTGGCCTCGAGCGTGGCCGCCTTCGCAGCCGTCTCACGGAGCGCGTCCAACTCGTCCTTCAGAGTCACGTTCTCCGCCGCTGCCATCTGCAACAGACGTTTTTGCTTTTAGTAACGACACACTAAGAAAGACCTTCTAGATCTATATAGCCTCCACAACTTGTCTAGTATCCGGAATAGTCTCCAGATTGTCTTGACCTGCACGAGAATCGTAATTTAAATTTAGAAAATGTCAACACTCATATCTATTTATTATTTTTATTTTCTATTTATTAGCAATGAAAAATATTGTTACAATTTTATTACACCACCAACTATCACTGAATCTCTGAATCATTTTGATCCATCCTAAGGTAGCCTGGAAGAGATTGCATCTAGCAATAAGGCCGCCCTTTGTACATTATCTGTTTCACACATGAATGTATGATACTTCTACTGTAACTATGGTGTACGAATAAAGTTTTATTTATCTATCTATATACAGCTACTGCTAAATGCCACTCAATACTCACTAATTTATTTCTGTCTTCGTTACAAGAAATACACTCATTAGTAATGATAGGTAAACAGAAAACGACTTACTTGCAGTTCCTCGTTCCTAAGTTTGTACAACGCCAACTCTCGTTCTGCAGCGTCAGCTCTGGCATGTTGGTCATCCCTTTGCAGCTCCACTTTATCTAGTTCATCTTTTAACGCATCAAGCTGTGCTCTCATAGTGGTGTATCTCAAGGTCCCGGCATGAGCGGGCCCTAGTGAAGCCCCCGCCTCATCGAGCTCCGGGGACCAGGCTTCGGCAGCGGTAGCAGCCGCCCGCGCTGCGGTCAGACGCGCTACCTCGCTGAGCAACGTCATCTTCTCCTCTTGGAGAACTTTTACCTAAAACAAACCAGTGTTTCTGTATACTTTAAAAGAGCCCTACTCATATCATTATTACGGATAGAAGTATTCTATTAACATGATCTTGCGATGCGTAGTCTTTTTAATATTTTCGTTTGCACTTTTCTTTCAGTAGTAAAACTTTAATCGTTTCCTGTACTGCCAGTCCGGGTATAGTTTTTTTATACATTTTTAGAAAGGGCTAGTCCTCTACATATGTATGCAATACGCCTCTCTACAAGTCCCTTAACCTAAACTATTTGACCTATCATTGATATCATTCATAGCCCTTAAATACTAAGTTAGGAGAACCAACAGCTACAAAAATAACAGTGTGCAGTTTCATATACAACATTAAGCCAATTACAGGTTTTCACGAATTGCAGCATTATAAACGCGATAAGTAACACAGAAGACAGAAAAAGAAAAATACATATCTACCTGTTTGAAAAAAAACCGAGATTCATTAGTCTCCTGACATGACAGTGTTGCCATTCACTATGTATGGATGGAAAAAAGTTCTTTGCACAATTCATTGAACTCTTAAATATATTTTCACTCTATAATTCGATTTGATTTATTTTAAACAAGATTAATAATGAGTTTGCTTTTGTGATTCTGCTAAAAAGCAACCAACAGACGTCAGTTTAATTGGTATAGCCCATTGGAATGGAGTAGCATCGTTGAATAAAGAAGCGCGCGTAAATCATCTGGTTTCTATCAGGAAAAATTGCTATATCAACTATCTGTCACTACGGGTAGTTTGGGGCAAATTCCGTCGATGTGGAGCGCGCTTATCTGTCGATGACTTACGAGTACTAATTTGAATTCGTAAAAATAACAAATAAATACATGCATAATTATGTATCTTATTGTCATGATTGATAACATTCACATGACGATACAGCGATAGCGTAGGTATATATCATTAATCCAGTGTTCCTATAATCAAGAAACGATTCGTTTTGCTTACGGACGGTAAAATTTTCGTTGAACATTCAACGAAATTTTACCTGTCCGTAAGCAAAACGAATCGTTTCTTGATTATAGGAACGCGGCATGATCATTTTGGATTATACATAATCATATAAAGTAGTTTTAGTACCTGGTGAATTAACAAAGTCCGCTTATTTATTGTAGGCAGCGCCAATGTGCATTCATGGTATAACAGAATGGGCACAATTCAAACGATACTACTGATACTTATTATAATACAGCTGGAACTGACCTACATATTTTGTATTACGTCATAATATAGTACAATAAAACCACAAAAGCTATTGTTAGGCGGGGTGAAAATGATACTCAAACCTGTATATACAAACGGGCTCCCCGTTGTCTCATGTAATAGGGGGCGAGATTGTTGCTAAGTATGGCGCCCATTTCTAGACTCCGTGCTGACGCTTAGAATTTGCTAAAATAAACAATAACTTCCTGATTGAAAATCCCAATAAGGGGCCATCCATAAATTACGTCACACGAATGTCATGACTTTTTACCCCTCCCCCCCCATGTGTTTTGTGTTTGATACTTTAGTTTTTGACATGTGATGTCACGAAGCTTATGACCCCAAACCCCCCCCCCCCCACCCTTTGTCACACTTCGTTGACCCGCTCCCCCCCTTTTAACGTGGGACGTAATTTATGCATGGCCCGTAAAATCCTGGGTATCAAACCCAGGACTTCGGAAGACGAGACAGCCAATTCTGTTTTTCTTTTATACTTGATAGTAAGGCACCATGTGGACTACCTACTTCTATCAGTGATGTGCAGAATAGCAGCTGCCCAGATACCAGCACATGCCTCAGCGCTGCCTTTTAACTCGATAAAAGATGAGCTTTTAGTTTGTCGACGATCCTCGCACCAGCAGAGGATCACTTTAAAGCAATGATTTTTGTAACTTGGCAAACAAGCACACAGCTCGCTATCCCTGTCCTGTGCAACTCTGGTAACCGTGTATAGAAAAGGATAACATTACGTCAATAGTGGAGGTACTTGACTATTCTCGCGGCTCCTATAATGGTAGGATGGTTTCGCACGAATCGTAAAGAATTTTCTCCTGCGATTTATGATTTTGATTTCGTTAAAGCATAAGTTTAAAAATATTTTTTACAGGAGTGCTACGTGCAAGATAACGCGCACGTAGATCTTCTTCTTTTTTGTACTCCCCGCTTACTATTTTAATATATACCATGGCTAAACATTTTTTTGCCATCTTAGTGGTATGAAAACCATAGTATACATTTTTGTAAGTCACACAGTTGTCAATACAACAATATAGTAACATAATATCAACGTATTTGTAGGTGCCATTGTACTACCTACAAATTCAAATAACCTTTGTGATCACTTGGATACGCGCTTCAGCTAAATAAACATTATAAATAACATATTAATATGTACTTAACCTATAAATATTCTTAAAAACTGTCATAAATACTATATTGACAAAAGAAAGTAACGATAATATTATAAATAAACAAATCCGTTCTATAAAAGAAAATTGCTGGATATTTTTTTGCTATAAAACAATACAAGTACCAACATAAAAATAAATAAAAGAAATTCTCTGAATCGAATTGCTTGAATCTAGTTAGATATTCATTTTATATAAAAAGTATACTATAAAACAAACTTACCTGTGTGTCCAGCTCATGGCACCTCTGCGCCAGGGCTTCTTTCATGTCCGCATCAGACTGCTCCGCCGCCGGCGTGTCCAAGTGCACACTGCCACGGTTCGCGCCCAATGTTAACGTTTGAAGTTCCTTTCAAACAAACAACACTCTAAACAAACCACTAACCCAATTTCACTACACGATTAAACTTTTACTTTTAAGTAAACAGTATGTCTGCGATATTCTGCCTCCAGTCAACACCCAGTGCGCACACACAACGCCACAAATATAACTGTATCGTGATCCAAGGACGTTAAGTATAAGCGTTACTAAAACATTCAATTTCTTTACCGCTCCAAGTAACGAGCATGCAACTCTGAAAGCGTTAAGCAAGAATGTATGCTAACAAAATCTTGCAACGATGAGCATTACTGTAACGCGCCCATACTATATGTATGTAATGCCATTCAACTTCAATGCGTGAAAAGGCAGTCTGAGCTAAGTTACTTACTAATTAGTTACGGATGGATAAAGTATAATTAAAAAGTTAGACATTAAACAAAAATATTGCATGACTTGTTTTAGAACGTGTAAAAGAAAAATAAATTCTTAGTATTATTAGCCTGTTTAACGATATTCTAAGTTTTTTTTTGTATATTCATATTATACGACCTTATGATGGAGAAGTACATTGATTTTAGACTTCTACCAACACTTCAATTCACCACTGCTGTCAATAGTAGGTACCTAGTGACAGACTTGCAATTGTTCGCGAAAATTAACTACGAAATTACCAGCCCAACTAGAGCAATACTCATCTTTATAAACACAGAGCTTGATACTGTTTGGCAATCACATCCGATTTGTTTACTTTCACTCATCAATAGTCAAGAGGATATGTCGAAGACTTCTTGAATTCAGACAATTCCGATCATTGTAGTTAATGAAATAACGCACACTTTATCCCCTATTGTCTAACTACGCTGTGATTACATTCGATTAGAGTCGACTAAAAACCACAAGATGTTCCGTCACGGTGGTCAATGACTGAGGCCACGGGCAAGTGTTTCCCTGACTTTTAAATATGTTCCAAACTTAAAATTCACCTAAGTACTAAGCTATCGTAATTACATGCGTGATGTTATGTATGAAAAGTATTATATTTCACTCACACTTCACAAATGAATTATTAAGTAATTAATTGATTTCCTTAGTACTACTACTATATGTAATACAATTTATTAGCCTGCCTACTGCCACTGAGTAATATAGCATTATAAAATGGTACCGTTAAAAACCGTTCACGTAGTGGGAGTGAATTGTATTCGTGCAGTAATAGTAAACATTTAATTAAATTGCGAATATGTGCAAGGTCGTACGTAATAATAATAAACATTGAGCACGTTTTATTTTTGGTGTTGGTATGTAAAATATAAATTAATTTAATTAAATATGTTAAAGCCGCCTGACGACAAATCATTTGTCGTCACCGTGTGCTATACACGCAAAATTACACGCTATGTAATTTTATTATCATCATTCCAAAAATAAGTAGTCCACTGTTGATCATTAACATTAAACTGGACTTATTTTAAGTATAAGTAAATAAAGATCTGTCGTTAGACTGTAAGTATGTCTGCTATACACAGAACTTTGTTTTTTTTTTAATTTTGAATGAATGATTGCAACAAATATATTCACAAATATATTTTTTAAGCAGATGTAAAAATATATAGGCATTATTGAATGCCTATATATTTTTTTAAGTCATATGAATTACACTATTACTCGTCTGAATGTGATATGTAAATTATAAGCAGCTGAATGTGCTGAAAATCATGTAGGTTTCTTAACTATGTATTTTTATTTATTTGTCGACCTCTCTTACCGATTGACGCAACCCCTCTCAAGGTACAAAAAAAAACAGACAAGTGCGAGTCTGACTCGCGCACCGAGGGTTCCGTAAGCAAACAAACTTGTATGTAGATAGTACGTCCGTCTCGGGAATCGATTCTCGAAGATTTTTGCCAGTCTTTTCCGAAAAACAAACTTATCTTTGCGGTTGCAATGTACGACAAAGTCAACATTCCAACCGCAAAATATGAGTTTGTAATGACAAAAACTATTTTTTATGTGATATAATATAACAACAAATTAACGACTTTCGGAATTTTCCTTTACTTGTGTTGTTACCAAAATTTCATGATTTTAGGTCAATGGGAAGTATCCTATAGGATTTGATTTACCTACGAAATGTTCAAATTTGTTAAAATCTAAGGCTTGAGTGGCCATATCTTTTGATTGTGTTGACTTAGAAGCTTGTTTTTTTTACAGCTTCAAGGGACCGCAGACTTTTGTGTTTAGTATTAATTTTAACTTGATGCGTCCACGGATCCCTGAGAAAAAGGGTCTTGACAGACAGACGGACAACAAAGTGATCCGATAAAGGTTGCTTTTTTTCCTTTTGAGGAATGGAACTCTAAAAATGAAGATCGGGACCTACTACTCGCTCGAAACCCTATATGACATATGGTCCAGAGCACACAGTTCCCTAAAAACTGGCCCCTAGGGTTTTGGGAGCATATTCCGTCTTAGCATTAGTGTTATACGGAGGGCGTAAAAGAAGTATAAAAAATAAGCATCAAAGACCATTGAATAATACGGGGGATGCCCCGTCAGTCCCAGAGACTGTTGGAATTGAACAAATTCAAGTCAGTATGCTTTAGGATTAGGCAGCAACGAGAGCACGTGTATGAAACCCAACTGCTAAAAAAACAATGCTTACATGTAGTTAGCAATTTGCCCAGTGCTGTTAAATGAAATTGTATGTGACACACCCCAATAATAAGAAAACTAGAAACATGAGTACTATGTTACCAGTAGCGTTGTAAAAACGCACAGCCTCATATTTTTTTATTATTATTGCAAAAAAGTAAGGTTACAATTTACATTTTACTTTCACTAATGCAATTTCTTTAATTCTATTGGGAGTCAGAATACATTAAAATACATACAATTAATGTTGATTTATTTAAGTATAAATGAATACCTGTATGGCTTGCATTATTGATCTCTGGAAGGATAGTTCCATTTCCATTATTCTCGTTATGTATTCTTCTTTTTTCACACAGTTGACTGCACAACCTAAGAATTATAAATATTGAATCACGGAATTTAAACTGAAAACTTTATCCAAACATAACCAAACTAAAATAAAAATGAAAGGTTTTAAATATAACATAATTATATATATGATTAACTAACTCAAAAATTCAAATCCAAAGTATTTTCTAAAGTTAAGAAATCAATTTTTTATTGTGATAACATTAGGTTAAGGTAGGGCTGCCATCCGTCCGGGTTTCCCCGGATTTGTCCTAGTTTAAAGGGCGTCCGGGGAGCGTCCGGGCGGAGTTTTCAAAGTGTCCGGGTAAAACCCGAACACTCTGTGCCAAGGGACAGTTATAATTGTTAGATAAATTGTTAACAAGCTAAAAATTTAAATGGAATCGGCGTTCTTTTTTAAAGTGTCACCCATGTGTCCGGATTTTTTAAAGTTTTTGTCCGACGTCGGCAATTTAAGCTATGGCAGGCATAGGTTAAGGTTACAATGTTGAAGTCTCAAACAAACAAATGTTGTACACAGTTCAGTTCTCTATGAATTTTAAAGTTGAAGAGTTGGTCAGTTATTAATGACAGTAGTCATAATAATATTTGATGGATTGTTTTTGCTCAAAAATTAGAATGCTTTAACAAAAGACCACGTATCTGTCTGTTCTTTGTTCCTGAAACCCTTTGAACCAATGTAGGGAAAATAGAAACAAAAAAATCCGTGATTTCCTCCCTACCACATTTCTTGGTAAAAAAGAAAAATATAAAAATTTAACAATATAGTGTCTAATCAAAAGAGACTAATCTCAATATTAAAATCCAATCAATATCACATTTCAAACTTACTTAAAACAAGTTGAAGCAATCTCCCCAAGTCAGATGGATCAGCGGTTTCGGCTATATTTACTACATCTGGCCTTGAAAACTCTTGTAGGCTTAAATTTAGAATGTCCTGGTGGTAATCTGTGAATAGTACTCTAAATTTATATTGCGTAAGAAATATATGAATCAGAAAAGTATGCATGTGATAATCTTATATTAAACCTATTTCATCTAAGTACCTACAAAACTTCCTCTGTATAACTTTTTAAATATACATACAACACACAAAAACAAGTTATAAGCAATTATTTTTATGTAAATTTAAAAGATTAGAACTGATTACTGCTATAATATTTGTAATTAACAAATAAAATTTATTGTTGCTGATATTTATTTCTTAAAATATATTATTAAAAATGTTTAATGTAAAAAAAAAATATTTATTAACTACACCTCAGTAAAACACCCATTTGTAAATCATATATGTGTATAAAAACAATTGTGTGATGAGCAAGACCATTTGTTCTGTGTCTGGGTGTAATTTATCTATAATATGTAGGTATTTAGTCATATATAAGTATGTTTAACAGCAGTCTGATTACCATAATACAGGCTCTACCTAGTTTGGGATCAGACAGTCGTGTGTGTGGTGTCTCAAGTTATTTATATATTGATATGTGACAAGAATTCTTTGTACGCATTTTTTAAGTAACTGTACACAGACAGAAATGTGAAATTTTGAATACTTAAAGTATTTAATTACATATGAAATGAGGAAGTGCAGAAAGCTAAAATTTTTAAACAATATGTGCTACAAAGTTAATCTTATACATAAAAATGAATGCCAAATGTTGCTAAGCGCAAAGCTCGAGAATGGCTTGGCTACTTCGGCAAATTTTCTTTTCTCATATTTTCGTTAAGGCACAAGGAAGGTTCTTATGGAGAGAAAAAACCATAAAATTGCGAGGAAAATAGTAAAACTTTTCTTTTCCTATACAAACCACAGAGTAAATAATACTTAAAACACATGTGCCCAGCTGTCAAATATTTGACGTCAATCACTAACTTTTGACAGAGCTCAGTGTGCCGGAGCAGCTAGTAAATATATAAAAACGGCTACATAAAGTTATAGGGTCCGGTATATATTTTTACCTGTCATGGAACAAAACTCTATACAATCACAGTTCAAGTTATACTGGACAACGAAATTCAAAACAGTCACACAATTCTTTCCTTTTTAAAAGGACAACTCCTGTATTAGGAATATTCCTGTGTCACAGGGGCCTTCACAATAATTTAAACTACGGACTCCCCTGTCTGTCTGAACTGTCCCTCATAGGAATTGACCCAACAACACTCAGCGGGCGTAGTAGACCACTTAAACCATTGCGCCATCCGTGCAGTAATTTCGACCACCAAGCGATTTTCAGTTATTATTATTATGTTGAAAATGTAAACTTGGTTACAGGAAATGTTTAGTGATATCTATACAAGGAAGCTGAAAAGTTTGTTTTTAGATGAACACCTTAATTTCTGGAACAGTTATAATATGCACAATGAAAAAAAAATTTTTACATTTGATAGTTCTTCCGGTTACAGACATTATTTTACAACCCTTAGGAAATGAGCAGTGGCCATACACATGGGTGAAGCTGCAGGGAAACGCTTAATAGATTGTATGTGGTAATAAGGTATAATAATAATGTAAATGAAGAAAGAAAATACATCCAGCCCTATTTTTTACAGTTAATATCAGCTTTGTTAAAACCAGCCTGTTCCATCTCAATACAAGGGTCTTTTCATGTTCTAATTTATTTTACTACCAACTGAACCAGGCCATTTTGATCATGTACAGGTTTGAAAGCAGGCCCTTATATGCTGTTTTGATAACATGAGTTTGGTTTATTGCTATTTCTTAATGATAGTTTTATATGTGAAAAGTATACATACCCACAACTCCCTCCAATATTTTTTTCAGATTGCTCACTTTTAATCTCCAGTTAAGGCCTACATCTGTCTTTACTTTAATATTCCAAGTGGGAGTGAAATATTCTGGTGCTATTTGTGTGAGGGCTTCGGCTATCGCCACCCCATCAGATAATTCTGAGAAGAAAATACATAAGGCTACATTTTTCTTTAAGCCATTGCATTATAGTGATATATTAAATATAAAGATATATTAAGTTACATCTAAGCCTTAGAGCTATTGGAATAAATTAGACAAAAATGTAAATACATTTAAATGAAGTAAGTTTATAAAAAAACTGATATCTATGGTTAGTTTAAACAACAAGTGTACAACAGTCATTGGACATTGCATATTAAAATTGTCAAAACACAAATTAATCATCACCACAATAATTTGTACTTTTGTTATAAACACAATCTTAGGTTAATGTCAAATCCATTCACTTTTTTTATAAGTTTGAAATAAAATTAAAAGTATCACTGATTGTGTGGGCAGATATTAGTTTTTATCTTTCAAGAAATATTGTACACCAATATGACTGAAGACTACTATGAACAATGAGTACACTAGACTATAATGGCGAAAATAATTGCAAATTGAGCAATATCACAGTCAAAGCAGTGTACAGTGATGTCTCAATGAAATAAAAACAAGAAATATGTGTCGAAATTATCCACTTAGTGGCCGACGCCTAATAGAGATGTGGGACGATCCAGCTTGGTAGTACAACATACTGATATAGAAACAGCTGACTCCAATATGAAATTGAAATCATATTTACCTGAGGGGTTTCCGTGTTTTGCCTTTAGATCTAATGTCTGCAACCACTTGATCAAATTGTCACATAAAACCGCTCCATTTGCCTCCATCCTGGAGAAGATAATTGTGTCTCAGTAAGAACTAAATATATTTACTTAGATTTCTGACACGAAAACATTATATTTTCACATTAAAAGACCTAAAAAGTTAGAAAAGAAGAAATAATAAATGTTTCCCGTGGTCCGTAACGCGTGACGTCTGCGTAAACGTTTATAAAGCCAGTCTCGTTCTCGTGTCTTACATTAAAAAGATATGATCTAAAAAACAAAGCGTAGTACAGTCCCATTAGTACTTACTTCGTCTCTACCATCTTTCTACAAATAGATATAACTAAACTGTTTGGTAGTCTTATCTAAAACAATTAGATAAATATTTTGCTTTGACATTCCTATAATATGATAGGTCGAAATAAAGCATTTATAGAGTATGTTTCGGTAATTTGGGCAACATCATCATCTCAGCCATAGAACATCCTATGCTCAAAATACATAAGTCTCCTAAAGATGTCCTGAAAAGGCAGCTTTGCGCCGTCACTGTGTCGATCATTCTAATATAAAAGAGACCTACACTTCCCTTATTCGGTATCGCTACTCGAGAGCCTTTCTTCACGGGTGGTGTGTTAACGCTACTATCCCACCCACACGGCCACTGCTGTTTCAGTTATAAGTATACTAGCTGCGCCCCGCGATTTCACCCGCGTAAGTCCCGGTCCCGTGGGATAAAAAGTAGCCAGTGTCCAGGTGTCCAGCTATCTACGTACCAAGTTTCATCGCAATCGGTTCAGTACTTTTTGCGTGAAAGAGCAATAAGTACATACATCCTCACAAACTTTCACGTTCGTAATATTAATAGGATAGGATGGCCTATGCTGCTGTTGCTGAGTGACTACACGGCAATACCAATAGCAAGTGATCACCAAAAACTCGATCACTTAGACCGATATTCCACAAGTATTAGGAAAATCAAGCAGATTTTAGGACTTGAAAGTTTAAAAAATCATCTTAGCGTAATATAAGTTACAACGGTCTCAGGTATTAGGAGTCTTACTTAAATTGTGTGTATTTAAATACTAAACATTATATACCTACATGCATTTAGTATAGACCAGGTAGGTACATACGTATTTCATTTTATTAAAAGAAGAATAACAAACAGCTACACTTTGTAATGTCTTTACTAAGTGATAGTTATTTGTACTAGAGTATAGTAAATAATATTTAGATAAGCAAGTATAAGTCACCTGCTACAAAATTCTTCAACATTATCGGAGATGCGATGTACCTACCAAAGCCGATGGAGACAAATAGGCAGTCCACTCCAGGCGAAGAAAACCCAATGATGATCACGAGCCTCAGTCATGAGGGGCCAACTACAGAAAGAAGTATAAGTTAGCAATAGATACCTACCTACCTAATGCAGGCCACTACAGCCTTCATATATTTTATGTTGTAACAGCATACAGATGAATCCATTTTCCTGCCAAAATTATCGATTAAAATACAGACTAAGGAGGATAGTGAAAAATCGGGACATTTATGTAATATAAAAAAATGATGCTTTTAACCCTATTTAACCTTGTTTCCCTCAAATGATTTATCAAAACTTTTTGGAAGATTTAGAATATTGCCACCATACAGTTTAATAATCGAGATTTTATAAAAGGGAAGAAGTTTATTTGTTACCTAATCTTTACATAAACCTACTAGTATAGTATTATGTTATTTGTGCATAAACATATAACACGTGCAGGATATTTATATACTAAAACTTTGGAACTGAAAAATAAGCGTTAAGTAGGTACTTAATTTACATAACAATTTATAAAAACAAAAGATATATTGAAGAGGTAACCCTACCTACACACATTTTAAGGCCCGGAAAGAGTAGGCAATTAAAACGGTAGGTATCGATATTTTTGTAGGGAGTGATTTATCTGTTACGTAGTAACTAATTAGTAATCTGTGGCACTGATTACAACTGCGCATGATGTAAAAATCATCAGAAAAAATTGGCCGGAAAATGTATTTTCGTTGTAATGAAACTTACATAAATCTAAAATTGATATATTATTATTAAATACAAAAATAACATTTTACTTTGTTTGAAATTATGGCCGTGCACCGCCTGCGCACACCACAACTGGTTCCTTCTCGCGAAATTGACGGGGTTGTTTGATACCAATTTGATTGTTTTAGATAGAAAACACTTTATTTGTACATCAGTCGTAGAAGTATCATACATACATTTATCATACAAATAATGTACAAAGGGTAGCCTTATTGCACACTGCAATGTCTTCCAGGCCTTCCTCTTTTATTGTGGTTTATTTTAATAATTGGTTACTGCGCGCGCCCCTCTTAAAAGGCGCGCAGGGCACGTGCCCTACCTGCCCAACCCAAGGTGCGCCTCTGGTTAAAGTAAGGTAAGTATAACATATTATGTATCGCCACAGATAACATAATACTGGTATCGCTTAACAAGTCAGTTTTATCTCATTATATTTAGTTTTATTATAACAGTTATTTAATGCATAAGCCTAGCGTAGGTAATGGCTACTGGAACTACTCGATATCTATACTAATATTATAAAGCTGAATTTTGTTGGTTTGGTTGAACGCTCTTATCTCAGGAAATACTGGTTCGAATTGAAAAATTATTTTATTGGTGGATAGCCCATTTATCAAGGAAGGCCATAGGCTATATACAACAACGACTAATAGGAGCGGAGCAGTGACCATAAACGCAGGTGAAACTGCGGGGACGGCTAATATAGGATAAAAAGGTCTAGCGATCCAATTAAGTAATTGTGCTACAAAGAAAACAAATATTTAAAACTACTTATTCTTTAATCATATCATTGTATTGCTTATCATATGTAAAAGGTAGATCGCACCCCATATATTTATCATTTTTGATGGCATGATTTATGACTTGCTGCCACAAGGGGTCACTTAAAAGCAAGTGTGGGTCACAGAATAGTAGTGCTGCGACTTGAGCTCTTGTTAATGCAACATTTAGCCTCTTGGGATTTTTAACAAAACCTAAGGCATGTTTTTGATCTACAACAATATATGCTTCAGTCGTCCTAACTGTTGATATAATAATGAGAGGTTTTTCTTGTCCTTGAAATTCTTCAACTGTGCCAATTTTTGGTTGCGGCAATCCCATTGCGTCAAATAGAAGACGAATATACTTGATCTAAAAAAATTAAACTGTTAATTATATTATTTGTGACAGAAAGTAAAACATTATTTTTTTAAATATATTTTATACCTGTGCTATATAAGGCGTAATAATACCAATTTCGTCGGGAGATATATTCTTCTTAAACAGTTTACACGCAGTCAAGGCTACCATTGAGGCTTCCTGAGGATTAAACCACGAAGGACTATCTTCCGCTCTTGTATTACAGCCCTTAACGCCATGAACAAATATACCTCCAGTTTTTGGTTCATCCGTAGACTCAAACACCTCCGAAACTACATTTAATATTTGCTCAATCCATGGCATATTTCTTTGTAGTTTCGGAACTAATGAATCATCGTAAAACATTTTGCTAGGTAATGTTATAACTTCTTCCAGGGACCTGTAGTTCTCAGAAAGCCTTGTAACTAATTTGTCGTTGAAACCATTTACAAACGCATGGTAATCCCTTTGATATGGAAATGTTTCCAGAACTCTAGACATGTATGATTCGTCATATCCAAATTCTACACAGTATTTTGAAGAAGTTATTGGCCCAAGCTGCATTGGATCACCAGCAAGAACAATTTGTCCATTATCTTTGTCAATAAAGGTCATAGGTATCATTATTTCTGGTTCTAAAGCTTGTCCTGCTTCATCTACGATCACGTGCGTGTAGTGTCCTTTAGGTAGCCCTAACTGAGCTAATGACCCAAGGCAATAACATGTTCCTATGGAGACCCGATACCTGGCGATATATGACGCAGAAACATTGAGATTAATACCATCCTTTATTATGTGGTTTGATTTCATTGTATCTTCTCTAGCTACATTAATCGTGGCACAATAGGGTTTTATTATATCTGGAATATTTTCGTTATCAACTAAATAGTTAGCAATTAATCTTACAACAGAACTTGAAAATAATTTTTTGTATTTCAATAATCTCTCTGCAATTAAATTTGCCGCACTATTTGAAGGTGTGGCAACTAAAATTCTGCTATCAGGCATATGAGTAACTATTTGCAGTATAGTTTCTATAACAGTCATAGTTTTACCAGTGCCTGGTGGTCCATAAATGCAATAAGGCAATGGCCGACATTCTCCCAATAAAATATTTTTTATTGCTGTTCTTTGACCAGTATTCAAATCTTTATTGTACCATTCAATTGTTTCCACTCTATCAATTGGTAGTTGAGGCTGGCGTGTCTTAACACGGTTTGGAAATAAAACATCTACACCTAAATTAGAAATAGCTAAGTTAACAGCTTGATGAGCTCTTCTAAATACAGATCGATTAAAATAAAATTGGACAGAAACATCACTTCCTGGATAAGATTCGTGGAAACGTGGATGAAACTTCATTAAGACTAAATCACCTTTGATTAAATGTATAAACCCTTCATATAGAGGTGTACTACTATCCCATACATCTTTTACAATAACTTTGTCTCCTGCAATTAATGAAGGCCTCTTTTCAGTCAATCCATTTATTTCAATGCCAAGGTACTCTTGGCATCTTATTAAAAATGCTTTAGGTATATCATAACCTCTCATGTTGATAGTCACTTGAATCTCTTCCATATATATGAGTGTATGCCATCTGTCCATATAGTTATTGATATTTAATGTCTGTATTAAGCAAGGCAAATTTGTCTCTATTCTTGATATAATTTTGTTATAATCTACATGATTTATAGTCTCATTGGAATCGCCTAAGACTGCATTCCAAACTTTGTCTGGAACAGTGAACATTCCCATTTTAACAGCAATAAAATTGGGCGCCCTTGTTAGTTTTACCCCAGGAACAAACGACCTATTGTCTTTCTTCATTTTTTTTAACATATAAATTTTTTCAGATTCCGTTTTTCGGGCGATTTCTGAACTTGGATTAATACCTGGTTTAATATTGCTCAGTACATTTATTTCAATCATTCTTTCAACTTGAAATCCTCGAAAAAATATTATCAAATGTTCTTTACATCGACCATAGAATTTAGGATGACAGGAAATATTGAAACTAAAAGTCTGCTTAGGACATATCTTTACTGGTCTTATTAAAAATGGATTGATATTTATTTGGGAATCTCTTTTCTTGCAAAGCATTATCCATTTATTAACCACAACTTGTTGATCACTATTATTTGTTATACTTAAAGTAATTGATGGATTCTGTAGGAATGTAACATTATCAAATTTTAAGGGAAAAGTGACTTCAATATTCTGCTTCCTTTCTACTTCTAAGCTCTTCTCTTCTATATCATCTAGAACAACATTGGATTCAGTTTCTGAAATTATCATAGATTCTGTTATATGCATTTTTATTACTCTCCATGAACAGCTACCTTGATTACTTTCAATAGCATCAATAAGAACCTGAAATGGCAGTATCAAGTATTCATAAAGAACAAATGAAAGTGCAAAAAATTTGATACAATAATTTATACAACCAACCTTGGAACCAACAGTGGGCTGAACACTATTAATTATACAGTGTTTATCAAAGAAAATTTGTTTATCACAAATTCCAATGTCTCCATTCCAATCAGTTATTAATGCCGACTTCACTTTACTTCTCACTGGTTTAAAGGATAAGACTTCGACTATCTGAAATAATTTAATTCAAAACTGTTAGCATCTGTGTTGATACTCAAATTAATCATTTGAGGCTGTTCACTCTGGTTACTTCTATAAAGAAGTAACCAGTGTGCAGTGAGTGTATGAATGAAGCATTGAAAACTAAACACGATATTGGATTATATTGTGACTATCTAAGAATATATAGAAGCAGTTTTCTATCAAATATACTATACATATATATACTATCTAAATATTCACAAGTCGAGTGGGTAGGACGGCATACCAACGGTAGTGCTCAGACAGTGTGCTCCTGAGCTGTGTTCCGTGCTAACGCGTCTATTCGCGCTTTCATATTACTAAAGGCAAGTTCCGTCATCGGGGAAGACTGCCCTTGTACACCCAGTGCAAAAAAAGGCTACAGATCAGACCTACCGATCAGATCTACATAATATGGATCCACGTAAAGTAATGTGATACTATTTAGTGCGTCTATGCGATTTTTGTAGGAGTTTATGTTTCTATGGTATATTTGATTTGAGGTAAAGTATACAGGAAAGTAGACACTTCTTGTAGTAACATATTCCAGGCCTAATTTGATGACTTATAAACAAAGCTTCCATACCACCTATAAACAAAGCCAGCAAGATAGTAATCCTAAACTGATGACAATCTTTTAACTTGAAATTATATATACGAAATGTAAGATTTGAAGCTCGACTCCACAAAGCCATGACATAGTGTCATCAGGATAACAAATAACGTCCGAAGAGGATGACTCCATAGAAGACCCAATCATAACAACAGCAGTCCGTGTCATTTGTGATGCGGTCAATAGCTATAATAAGCACTCTCGCACCTAATAGTATCGATCTAGTTAGTATTGTAGAGATGGTGCTTTTTATTTAATAATAATAATATATTTATATTTCTGACATAAGGTACAGTAGGTTACAGAGCAGGGAATTCCATGTTTTAAAATAAATAATATAAAGTTCCTTAGTGAGAGCTAGAGTCTATACTAGGCTCGAAAGCTGTATGACAGATGAGCCCACCCTACTACGCCCAAAAAATATTATCTAATTATGGTTTTAAAAATGTTTGGACAAAAACAGTGTTACCTCCAAAGAAAATATAACCAGGTAATTCTACTGTTCTCGATTGATATCTAGATCTAAGGTTAGCATGTGTGTGTGTTGTGTGTAGTGTGTGTGTGTGTGTGTGAGTGTAAGTAATTGTGCGTATGTGAGTGCGTACGTGTGAGCGCGCGCGCTATTTAAAATCGAAGTATGTTTATGTGTAAGAAGCGCATGAAATGACTGTTGGCAGGCAAGTGTGTGGGTGAGCGTAATGTGCAAATTGTGAGAATTTGCATATGTCAAGTGAAATAGATATCTATGAAATTATCTGTATTCGTTTTTTCTGTCTCATCATAGCTCAAGTCTATAAGCCAATTAGTAGTGGCATTTTTGCGTTCTTGACTTGTCAGTGGATATATGTACATATGTTTATTTAACTTGTTTTACAAGTAACCGCTAAGGAAGCAACAGCTTCTATGAGCCAGGTTAGCTATTTAAATGTCTCATTAAAGTAGTTTTACTATCTGTTCTACTAGCTGTTACCCACCACTTTATAAGCTTAAAATACTTACTAATAAAGCCCTTTATTTTGGAACATGTTTTTAAAGAAACTGCATTTATGAATTTTAATGCCATTTGTTAATTGACAGCCATCTTGAAGTTTTGAAAGTTGGTTGTTTTATGAATTGGGCTCTATTCGATTTGGAAACTTCTAATTATCAAATACTAAAACAGCAAAAAGTAAACACAGCAACAAAAAGAACAAAGAAGATAAGGCTTCATCATTTCAAGGCTAATCAGGCCCTGTTGCAAAAGCCTTGCTAAGCTAAGTTCTAAGTGAACTGGTGATTAACTTAGCTATAAATAGAGTCCACTTACCAAATCAAATGTTATGTCCATAGGTTTGTCATCATCAAATTTAACTTTACATAACAACTCCAGCCAATCACCTGGTATGGGAATAAATGCACCAGTAACTCCATCCAGATCAAATTTTAAATTGCTGTTTTTGACAAAGACTGTGCGATCCTCCCTCTTGTCAACTTCACCAACAAACACATGCTCAATAACATTATAGCTGCTTTCATCAACAGCTTCTTCTTCATCACCCCAAAATGTACCGTGGCTTTCCAGAATCCTGACTATGACTATAGCATCGTTTGCATCTTTGTAGCTAAGGTATAAAACCTTGTCCATTACTTGTAAGTTTAAACCACATGCTGTAGTATCAAAGAATATCATTCCATCAATAAGGACATGATTTTCTGCCATGTATGTTATTACACCTGGAAATGCAACCAGTACTTACAAATATCTTCTAATATAGTTAAAACTAAATTGCATATAACAGTAACCGCATTAATCAACACAGAAAGCAAAGTATATAAAAAAAATTGTGGACATATTACCACCTAGAGTTAACTTTTAACAGCCATTAGTATCTTTTGTGATCTCTTATGAGGTCTTTTCGAGAACTTCTTTAGAAATCACATGATTTTGACTAACAGTATATTGCTGCTGGCTTTTCAAAGAAAGCTTCTATTAATAAATAACAATAGGAGAAAAAAATACAGTAATACCTGTTCTTTGGTAACATGCAGCACTTCTAGGAATTTGAGGTGTATTGTCAATGACTTCATTTGTAGTTTCTTGTTCAGCTATTTCCAAATCTACTAATTCTTCTGCTAAAAATTGGTCCAAGTCTGTTTCATCTTTAGAAGTATCAGGAAACCAGTAAAGGTAAAATGATTTAATATAAGATACCATTGTGCTTTTTTTACTTTTTTTTTATTGCACAAATCCTTTTTCATACTCAAATTCCCATTCCGTAGACTTCAAGTAATCTAATTCTTTTCTCAATGTTTGGATCCGTTTCTGATGTTCTTCCTTCTGCACACTTTTGATTGATTGCTCAATGCTTAAACCAAGGTCAGCATGATTTAAAGACTGATCAAAATTTTGAATTCTACTTTTAGATGTACCCTGAAATCAAAATATTTTTTTTGTTTCATAAAGATATATTCTATAGATACAACAGGCTAGGTTAGGTTAGCTTAGGTTTACACGGGCTGTTTTCGGCAATTCCACGATAAAGCGCGTATTTTGCGTTGGTGGAAATAAAAGGTATTCGGGCTTAGCATAACTTACTACTTGGTGGTACTTGGGTATAACTAACTGGCTACTAACTTTAGATACCAAGAAAATGTTCATACTTTTATTTTTTGTGCATGAACAAAAACTACTATCTTTTTATACATGCACAAAACTCTTTGTGCATGTACAAAAAGATAGTTGTTTTTGTTTGTAATGTATGTACTGAGGCTGGTTAAACAATTTTAAGCCCTGTGCTCTTTTGTGACCAACCACTTTGATGTCCTTTCTAGAGCAAAAATAAAAACGCTTAAGTTTAAGAATAAATAAATTAGCAACATGTTTATGTCCAGATAAATTATTATGCATACGAGTAAGTAAAACTTACATGCGGAGTTTCTGGTTCTGATGGAGAATATGTTGATTGTGAAATATTACTTGAAGAAGACATAATTAAAATATTAATTGCTATACCAATACATCGTTACTGATAATAATACACGAGCAATGGATGGGTTTTTATTCCAGAAAATATACACGACCGGTTAAAAGATTTAACTTCCACTTCTATTCTTCCTTTACTGCTTTTTTAACAATTCAATCTGTGATTCAATCAATTTACAATTGAAAACAAATGCTCAAATCTTCTGTAATGATAGCGGAGACTAATCAAGAATCAAGAAAAAGAAGAAAAATAATCGGGCGAGATGAGACGATGAAATGAAAAACAATTTACCTACAATACAATGTTGCCATATTTTTAATTCGTTTTTATACTAGGGGTGCCCGATGCGATGGAATATATCGGAATATAAATCAGCACTATATGATATATGTATAAATCAAAGTATGTATAGATATTTTTACGATATTTTGTCCATGTGATACGATAAATACGCTTCGATATATCGTATTCCCACAAAAATATCGCATTAATTAACGTATTCCATCAAATACTGTTTTGTTTTTTATTTTATTTCTCGTTTTATTATAAACAATGTTTTATTTTTGTCCATAACTTTAAGATTCACATAGTAGAAGGTTGTTAAGCAGTGCTATTGAACATATTTTTATTCTTATAGGTACTCAAGGCCGTCTTTGGGTTGACCGGGGCTCTTGGGCACACAAGAACTTGGGGCCCCAATGGAAAGTATAATGGTGCGTTCACACGCATGTCGTGCAGCCTGACATGTAGCCTACGCACTTACTTATTGACGCAAGCATGCACAAACCACATGCCTGTTCACAAGCTTGTGCCCATGCTTGTGTTCGTTTAATTTCGGTTGGAACGCGAGCTTGTAAACGCACCATTACACAGTAAATGACAAGACAAACAGTTGTTATGATTTTATTAACTACTAGCAGTGCCCCGCGGTTTCACCCGCGTAAGTCCCGATCCCGTGGGAATATCGGGATAAAAAGTAAGCATATATGTTAATCCAGGCCTCCAGGGATCTACATACCATTTGGTATCACTCATCAATTCATAACAATCGGTTCAGTAGTTTTGGCGTGAAAGAGAAACAAACAAACATCCATACATACATACATCCATCCATCCATCCAAAATTGCACATTAATAATATTAGTGGAATTAGTGGGATGACTCGCCGAATGGCTCGCCCGAACGTGAAGTGCCAGCATAAAATATATAGGCATTTACTCGCCGAGTGGCTCGCCCGAGCGCCTCATCCGAGCGTGAAGTGCCAGCATTATGGTTATTGAGATTGACAATAAATAATTGTTAGTGTCCTAAATATCAAAGTAGGGGTGTCCACTTAAAAAATATATCAATATTTATATTCGATGTAAAACACTGGATCCTAGCATCGATGTTTACCGATATATCGCTTCAAAAAATCATCGATATTTTTTGAATATCGAACACTTTTCACAAGTTTACTATTACCTTTTTCCAGTCAGACGCAGAAAGTTTAATGTCCTTGATTCCGTATGTCTTAATGTAGAGCCAGAGACCAAAGTAACATAGCAATACTAATAGTGTAATTATAGTGATTTTCTATGAGTGTCACTTGAATAGAATTTGTTCTACTAAGATAGTGCCGAAATGACATGATGAGTTATACGTTTGTTAATGAAACAAAAACGACAAATTAATATAAATATTTGATTACATACTAAAATCCTTCAAAACAGCAAAAGAAAAACAAACTATAATTTACTGCTAGTTTATCACTTTACCCATTTAAGACGAATGTTCTTTAGACAAACTCTGCAAAAATAAAAGTTTATACTTAATCTTTTACCTTTCATTATATTTCTTTGTTGATGTCACTACCTGTTAATTATTTATTTAAAATTGAAATCATCAAGTACCTACCTAGTGTTTTTTTTTTGTTTTAATTGTAATTATTAGTCAAAATTAGTTTTCTTAATTGTAGCGGACCCTAATAATGTATTGTCATAATTAATATTTTATTATTATTTTATTTTGTACTGTGTAAACTTATTTATTATGTTTTAAATTATTTTATATAATTATAATATGTTTCGCGCAAACCGACAAAAACTACTAGATTGTTATTAGTGATTGCATCGAGTGCAACGTCACAGCGGCCGCAGCGCGGCGGCGAGCCGAGAGCTCTGTACAGACATTCCTAAGCCGCCGCCGCTCGCCAGACGTGCCTTCCACCCGACGCGAATAACATTGCTACCGCTTGTAGTTTGGACTGTCCTATTGTTTGTGAATATTTTCGTAAACTATCTAGTATTCTCTCACCTTCTGTTACGTGTATATTTCTTCTTGTGTGTTTACTGTAAAACTGTTGTCTATACTTCCACTCAGTGCCTAATACATCTAACTTTCTTCTACTCTTCCTGTGGAGTTTTATTTCGCCTCTTACCGTGAGTACCCACTTACGGCACTTCACACAGTGCCCCATATTAATAGATTCGACAAAACAGCAAATATTCGATGTTCCTATAAATAAATATATCGATATATCGAATAGAATAAATATTTGTCAAAGCATCAATTCAATCTCGTATCGTATAGCAAACATCGAATAACTTCGATACATCGATGTTAAATGAATATGAATATAATATCAAAGGACTCCATAGTCTGTGGTAGGGGTGCCCACTTTGAAAAAACATCGATGTTTTTTTCGATTCGAGAAATCAGAACTGTACATCGATGTCTTTCGATGTATCGGGTGAAAACATCGATATTTTGTACGCCTCGAGTACTTTTTCTTTCATCTTTTAAAAACGGAACTCTATTACTAAGATTTTTTTAAAATAGAAATGAAATAAATAAAAAAAAAAATAAAAAGAGAAAAACTCTACATGTAGATTTTTAAAAAATCTTCAAATTTCTTTTTTTTTTAAAGCGATTTTTGAGACGGATATTCGTCGCCAAAAATTCTAAAAGAAATTTCGAAAATTTGACAGAAACCACATTTAAATCATCGTAAATAGTTTAAGATTTATGAATAAAAATTTATTTTTATTAATTTATAATCCTTGGAGAGTCATGTCAAAATGATTTTTCATCATAAAAACTTTTCTATTAAAAAAAAATGTTTGAAATCTACCACTAGATCTCGATCCAATGAACATGTGGCAACTTTCAAATTTATGGTAACTTCATTATTACCCTAAATATCCCTAGATAAACTAATTAATTTTTCGTCGGATGTTTGCTACTTTCAGGGTCATAAAATTTTACTAGTCAAACTTGAGTTTTTATGAAATTAATTGGATAAAATCGATTTGATGTTTTTCTACTAAAAACTGAAAAAACATCGATATATATATATATCGAATATCCCTAGTCTGTGGTTATCAAGTGTTTGTATACTCTTTGGTGGTTATTGTATTATTTATCAATTATAGTAATGAAAGTGATATCTATATTAAAAATGTGTTTTAAAATTTAAATAATTTATAATTTATTGTAAAACATTACCTGGACAATGGCCCCGAAAAAGTGTTTATTCAAAAAGGTAGATTTAGATTACGAAGAAGAAGACTTTTTTACCTCACGGTGTTTTCACCTGAGCCCTAACGTACAATTCAAAGAAATTCCGTCAAATGGCGAGGAGTACCTGTTGAAAGTTATAAGAGAACGTGAAAAGTATGCTTCAGTTTTGCAATGTGATTACACTGATTACAAA
The DNA here is from genome assembly GCA_963859945.1 of Euplagia quadripunctaria. Taxonomy (NCBI): domain Eukaryota; kingdom Metazoa; phylum Arthropoda; class Insecta; order Lepidoptera; family Erebidae; genus Euplagia; species Euplagia quadripunctaria. Next base: position 18,891,454 of record OY982561.1, read on the forward strand.
AAGTTGTCGAAAAAAGTTTCTAAAAATGGGGCACCCTACTTCGAAGAAGTGAGTACCATTTATTGCTTGATTGACTTTCATTACGTTTCTCTAGCTATTATTTTTTTCAAATTGTTATTTCTCTTCGTAGATAGCAAATCCTGCTGCTCCTGAGACTATCAAACCCACTATAGAATGGCAAAACATACAAGTAGCAGATTTCTCAGATATACGTACATATTTACAACAAATGCATGCAAAAGATTTATTACCTACTGCAATTAAAGATATAGAAACGAGTAAACACCGTGTAGAGGACTGGAAACCTATTTTTGATGAAGAACCAACAATGACTCATGTTGTGGGATTATCCCAATCTATAATAGATGAGGGCTTAGATCTTTTAATTGAAGGGTTGAGTTTAGTTAAAACAGGGCAAACAGTTGACCAAAAAACAGGTATGTCATTTTTAATTCATGTAAATAAATGCTGAAAGAAATGCAAAGGGCAAAAATCCTGTTTAATATTGAATGCTCCTCAATTTCAGGACGATGGATTTACACACTCCTTGCAGTTACAAGATATCCACATTTACAGGACACTACAACAAAATTACGAGCCCTGGCAAGAAAATGTTTAGAAATTAGGTAATGGTAAATGTTACGATATGACTGCCACTGAACAAAAACATTCACAACATAATATTTGCTGCAAGTTTTAGTCATAGTTCATATAGACCAAAATAATAATTAGACTAAACACAGGACTTAGGCACAGGTTAGGTTTACACGGGTAGGTTTCTGCAACTCCATATCAAAGCGCATATTTTGTGTTGGTGAGAATAAAAACGATTCGAGCCACCCTAACTCTCCGAAGAATCCTTTTTAATCCTTTTACATTACTGACGATTGCGGAGAGTGACCCTGGCAATCCAAGGTACTTAACCTGGTATTCTGCAACCTCCTGACAGTCCATCAATACACGGGTTGCCGTTTCCTCTGCTTCCATGTATGCTCTGCACGGCTGTCCATAGCACCTAAGATAGCACAGGTCTTTATGACTTCACAAATACCAGTTTTAAATTGTTACTTAATATACTCAAGTTGGTGACATTACTATTCTTAGACCACTGCCCTTGTAGCTATTAACACAAAAGGATGGCCTTTTGGGTTAAGATAGACCATATATGTCTTTCAAGTTTATAATTTTAAAATCTTAATATGAAATAACATGTTTCAGGTCTAGAATAAATCCTGAAGAGGAGAATGCAAAAGAACTTGCAGCACCAATGAATCTGTTCATATGTTTAATAGCAAGATATTTTGGACAAAAGGACTTGGCAGACTAATGCATATCTTGTGATTTGTGCAAACTTTTTTAATTATTGAGAAAAATGTGCTCAGTGTTTATCTTTTGAATTGTGCAAGTGATCCAACATTATGACTACTTTTTTTTTATAGAAATAACTTTGTATTATAAAGTTTATTAAACCTATAAATATAAGAAACTGTAAAAGAACAAATTTTTATATTAGGATGCATCGTAATTTGGTAACCAATCTATATGGGACCCCTTTGTCTGCGTCCCGTACGAAACGACTTAAATCTGTTCAGAAACAGGAAGGGAAATGAAACGCACTAGTATTTTCTTGAACTGGACGTCGGCGAGGCACAACCACCAGCTTTAGTGCAGCGGTTTCTCATGAGTACTGCCGTCGTAAATGAGAACACAGTAACGACAGTTACTGTGTAACTGGAGTTACTTTACTTGCGTTAGTGTTTTCATTTACGACGGCAGAATACTTCTTCTTAGGACAATCGGCGATCGAATGCATTTTGGTTTTTTTTTTTCTTTGGCTTTACCTGTAAGCCGTGAGTGAGGCTTTATACAACTTTAAACTAAACTCAATAGTCAGATCGAATTAGCGAAAAAAATCCTCCCCCAAATTTATCGCCCGAGAACAAGTCACTTCACGCTGCAGAACGTCTCAAGCCAGGGAACTAAACTTCAAGCACGTTTGGGTACGCAGCGGTCGTATACATATGCATAAAACTATACATCTGATACATCTGAATATATCTATGATCGCAATGCAGCAACCCTAGATAGACTGTCTAATCAGTAAATTATTTCCGTTGTTTGATGTACTTAGTAAATCAATCTTTAGTTATTATTATACTTTTTTTTATCATAATTCTCGTCTTTAAATATATACTTTCAGAACATTAGAGGTTTACGCACTAAGACATTACACCTGTATTAAAATGTTTTATGCTGTGATTATGATGTTATTGTATTGTGTGAAAGATGGCTAAACCATACAATATTCAATTTGGAATTGTTTAATGATCGTTATGCTACATATAGACGTGATCGAGAGACCAGTGAATATCACAAAAATAAATGAGGTGGTGGTGTCTTAATTACCATTTCTAAGCGTTCTGAGTCGTGAAGACTAACCCAGTTTGAAAGCGGTTGCGAAGGCCTTTGGGTGGAATTAGATATGTGTAATAGCCGGAACTCTCCTGATAAGCCATACATATGTGCGGTCTATATACCCCCTCCAGTTCAAAAACACATTCTGGAACATTTTATTAATAACACTAATCGAATTTTAGAATCACGCCATAACACACTAATACTAGGAGATTTTAATCTAAGTTCAATAACATGGCCCACTCGGGAACAAATTACTCGACTTATAGCTCTTAATAATTTAAGGCAACAAATTACAATCCTGAATAGATAAGGGAAAATTCTACGTTCTGCGCCCGGTGCGGCCTCACCGCCCTAGGGTCGCTCCTGGACCTAGTACTTTCGACTGAAACAATTGAGCATATGCAAGAAAGCAAGTACGTGTTCAGCAATATTGACCCATATCACCCGCCTTTGAAATTTCTTTATCATGTTGCAGTACACCGGGTCTTTCTCCCAAGATTCCCAGTGACAAGTTTAATTGTCACAAAGCAGATTATAACAAAATTATAACCGAACTTAACTCTATTTCTTGGGCTGATGAATTCTCAGTCTTAACGAACGTTGATGATATGGTAGAAATGTTATATAAGATAATACGAGAGGCAATCGCGAAACACGTACCTTTAAGTAAGACCACATATCAAAAGTATCCCTGTTGGTATAATAAAGAACTTGTAAACCTCTTAAATGAAAAATATAAAATACGTAAAAGGTATCGTAAATACCTTTCCTTCCTTCGTCGTTTGGACGAGCTGTTTTCTTATTGCTGAAAAAACGTTGTTCGTCATTAATCGAATCGTGTTACAAGAAGCACATTAGTAACATAGAGGACTCTGTCCAGGGGCGTAGCTACCGTCGTATCAGCCGTATCAATGATACGGGGCCCCCGGGCTACAGAGGCCACTAACGTGTGTAATCAAAAATTAGTAAAATGTTATCCACAATGTCACTTAATCTCGTGCTTCTCGGGAAATATATATAAAAAACTGTCAAACGTACCTATAGAGTTTTCACTTCGGAAATGACAAAAGTCCTATAAGCAATTTCTTTTTTCCCGGGTTAAAGCGTGCGCCGAAATGTTGGCAACATCCTACATCGGTTATTGCGGGATTCCCCCGTTTAAAGCATTTTTGTTTCTTTTGTGAGAAATCTTTACCCTTCATTTAGGCCCCCCAACTAATTTTGATACAGGACCCCTCCAAGGCACGCTACGCCACTGACTCTGTCCAAAAATCTGAAGTTGTTTTGGACTCACCTAAAAAATAACGGTCAAAATAAAAGTACGTACCCACCATCAATGCATCTAGATGACAGATGAGCCTCTAATGGTTCCGACATTTGCAATCTTTTTGCGTCCTTTTTCGCGTCCGTTTATAAGGTACCCTCTACCCTCTTCCACTTCAGCACAATATCATGGCGCTATATACCCAAACTCTTCAATTACGAATTGTTTGGCAGGGTTATCCTTTTCACAAAATGATGTGCTTACTAGTCTAAAACATTTAGATCGAAGTAAGCTGGGTCCGATGGTATACCATGTCTATATGCAACGGAATGTCGTGACGCGCTCTCCTTACCACTCTCGATAATATATAACAGGTCAATAAAATCAGGGTTTTTTCCTACCGCGTGGAAGGAATTTAGGGTTATACCTATTCCCAAATCTGGGGATAATGCGTTTATAAAAAACTATAGGCCATATTCCATATTCCCTGTCTTCGGTAATTTATTTGAAGTATTACCCCACAATTACCTGGCACATAAAGCAATTGATATTGTCACAACAGTCTGGTTTCTACAAATCTCGATCCACAACAACGAATCTTATTTCCTATGTGTCTTTTTTGACTAATTCAGTTGATTCTAATAGCCCAGTTGACACCATTTATACTGATATAAGCAAGGCGTTCGATACCGTGGACCACAATACCCTTATTTACAAACTTTCCTCCCTTGGTATAACAGGTAACTTGCTAAAATGGTTTTCTTTGTATCTTAACAATCGGAGTTCCAGGGTAGTTGTTAGTGCATACTCGTCTCAATAATTTTTAACGCAATCAGGTGTTCCCCAAGGATCGGTTCTAGGGCCGATTCTGTTTAATATATTCATAAACGATATTGTACCACAATTCAAACAGTTGACGATCTCAAACTCGTAAAACAAATAAAAAGCAAACATTAAGAATACATGTTTGTAAACTCTGTATCAGCGTATGTTTTGTAAGTTGTCTTAAATAAATAAATAAACTGAAAATTGGGTTGTTTCAGATTATTGAGAAAATTTCTAAATCGATCTACAAAATCGACACAGGACACAAGAAAGCAGAATCGAACCTTTTTCATATTACAAAACTTATTCTTAGTCCTGTAATAGAAGCAGACAACAACAAAAAAGAAGGAAGAAGAGCATCGTTTATGAGAGAAAATTAACCTGTAAATTGTCTTTCCTAAGGGGGAGATGTAAAGAAAGTATTACTTTCTATTCATATTTTTTTGAAATGTTAAATTCTCTTTTGGGAAACACCAAAGGGTATATTGACACTAGCTGTCGCTACTGTCAAGGAGGGGTGTAGATGAGAGATAAAAAGATGGGAGATTGTTTGTACAATGTTTCTCAATTAGATAATTTAAAATAGAATATAAAATAGAATAGAAATTTAAAATAGAATGTAAACAGTGAGAGAAAAGTCTTTAGAAATAATAAACTTTAAATGTCGTTTCTTTGTTCACAGGCAAGGTTTTGAATTACTGTGTAACATTTTGTGTAGTTTAGTTAAGTTAAGCATAATGTTGTGTGGTTTAGTTAAGTAAATTCTAACAAATAAAAATCTTTGTTAACAGAGCAACACAAGTTTATTTTATTTCAATTGGCATACTTAATCGGTCTTATATGAATATTTATGTACAATAGCGAATGGAATATTAAGATAATAATAAGTTTGAAGGTAAGACGTTTTATTACTTAACTAGCTCATTATTAATAATTTTATATACACACACAACCCTCAAAACGTATTTTAAGCTGAACATAAAACTTTCAAGGAGTTTTTTTGCTACCGTGATAGAATAAGTAAAAACTTTTTACGATGCATTTAATGCTTATTAATTCCTTACTTATCCATACATTCATACTCCATATACAAATAAATAAAATTGAAGTGTCTGTTTGCAATGTCAAAATAATAGGGTTTTTTTAAGCTCATACAGTTATTTGCACGATACCTATTAGTAAAAATTAGTTTTTCTCCGGAACGGGTGGACCGATTTCCACGGGACTTTCACAGGCAGATTGCTGGTGTTATAAGGAGTAACTTAGGCTCCTTTTGTACCTTTTGGAAAAAGAATTAGGGATCCGCCCAAAATATACAAATAAGTACATGCGAGCGAAGCCGCGCGGGAACTGCTAGTATTAAGTACAATGGGTTTCAAGTAAGAATAGGAACGTCAATGAAATAGAGGTCAATGACCTCAATCTGTCAACTCTGTCACTTGGAAAGTACGGGTTGCACAAAAAACTAGTTTACGAAGCATTAACACTTAGCTGTAGTATTACCGAATCTATTGATTTCATAATTTAAAAAATAACTAGAGCTAGTTTATGAAGTTTTTAATGTTTTGGTGTATTTCATTGACCAGTATAATTTGAACAGTCATTGTAGGTATAGACTTTCCTAACATAACAGGTCAACATACACATGAAAAATGTCTAGGGATCAAGTACATTTTTAAGTATAAAAAATTATCCAATTAATATTTACCAAATCTAGTCTTCCAGACTGGCTTCTTAGTTTAGTTTCTAATATTTAAGTTAACGACTTATGCTTATATTTTGTAAAAATTAATAAAAATTGCATTTTTTGCAAACTGTGGGAAATTAACATAAGTTAATGTCGTCAATTAAATGGCAAAAAAGGCAAAAATGATGATTTTTTATTGTAAAGATAAATTAATAATCTGTAAAGATAAAGTAATAGTGTTTCCACCACTGACACGAATCGCACAATCACAGCGATTTGGCAAGCTTAAAATCAGTTAATCAAAATCAAAATTGTGACGTAATTTATGGATGGTCCTTTGGCTGGAGGATTGCATCATAACTTATTATTACTACTCATAACGAATAGAACTACAGAGCATTAGGACTTGTAAAATGTTGCTAGTACCTACTTGATATTTCATAAATAAAAAAAGGTAAAATAAATTATGGCGGCGTTGCAAGTACGTACAAACCGACTGGTCCTCCAGTTAATCCCAAAACAAACAAATTTAAAAGTTAATATTTTTTCATTCGTTATCTCGTGACAGACCAAGGCTAAACAGATACTTTAGTCTCTGAAAAAACCTTTTGTTACTCTGTTCCTGTGAATAAAGTTTCATTTCAATACTCAAAATTGCTTATTCATCGTAAAATATTTTATCGTAAAATACGTGTTGAAAAACCAAACGAATACTACAAGTATTAGTATTTAAATTTAAATCTACTTCTAATGTCTTTAATTAATTATTTTTTCTTCGCATCTTTTCCCAACTAAGTTGGAGTCGGCTTTCAGTCTAACTATGATATGGCTGAACTTCGATATTTTACGTAGAGCGACTGCCATCAGACTTCCACAACCCAAGTACTAGATGGTATCGAAGTTTTTTTAGTTAGACCAGGTTGTCGGATTTTTTAGGGCTCCCAATTACCCGTAATGAATGCCACAGATGTTCATATGTCAACCGGGACCGACGGCTTAACGTACTCTGTCTGAATGTCTTTATTTAATATTACATACAAATAAAAAAATAAAAAGTTCTAAAACTTTGGGGTAACCTTTAGGCGCTGGTAATATAACCGTCATGCACACAAGCAAAAAGGGTGTACGGTAATACACTCACGTTGGGCGGGGTTCACTCACACAGCTCCAAATTGAGGCTTCATAATGAACGATAAAAGGCCCTACTCATCATCGTGCCTGACGTACGTCCCGCCAAGGACACGCACGATGCACGATGCAAAACGATCGTGAATAGTCTTGACGTACGTCATAATTATTATTAACTGCTTGTTGGACTTGCACGACGCGTTTTACATCCAGCGAGTATTAGATTTGTATGATGGGATTCTATAGACGCGAGTATAGTTATTTCTCACCTTAGCCTGGGTATATTATTTGAAGAGAAGGTCTTAATGTTACTTTCTGTAAATATTTAGTCAAGATTGCAAGCAATAATTTTCTTCTTTTTCAGTGTGAAAATAAGAAAATCATGAGATTTTCTAAACTTGTTTGCGCTTTACTGTGTTGCGTTGTGTTATTCATAATTGACTGATTTTCCAGTCTGTTCAATAAGTAAGTTTACTTGCGTAATTTTAGGAGAAATTAAAAATCGTATTCTGGTAACACCATTACTTGTGTTTATGTACTTGTTAAACATTATTTGATACTTGATTATTGTTTAATAATGTAAAATACATTTGTTTTTTTATATCAGTAATAATAATTTGTTATTGTAGTGTATTACAAAGTAACATTAATAATTATATACGTATATTTAGTAATGTACCTATATTAGCTGCATACTTAGAATAATACTCATTATTTCAGAGCAGAGGCTAGATTGAATGATGGTATATTCTTTACGCCAAGATAAGGAAAACGATCGAAGTCTGGACGTTCTCTCAAAGTATGAAATTTAGATGACTTTGACAAATGTGTCATTCGGAACAAAATTCATTCTTTTTAGGCAATTCGAAAGTACAGCAGAACTTAAAGTGGATATCAATTTTCAAGAAAATTATGGAACCTTGAGAAAAGTGATAAATAATTTGGGTTACAAATACAAAAAACTAAGAAGCAAAAGAACAATCCTCTTTGGGGAACGTTATATACTAGTTTGCACAGGAACTAAAGAAATGTCTAAACTTAACTCACTTCTAATATATAAATCAAAAGATAACAACGCTGATTTTCATCATGACATGAACAAAGAAAATTTCAAGAAATGGTTAAGCATAAAACGAATCCCTAATCCGGGGCCTAGTGAAGTGGTTATGGATAACGCATCTTACGATTGCACGCAAATAAATAAAGCACCTACAGTTGCTAAAAGGAAAGACGATATCAAGGACTGGTTAATGACTAATGGTATTGAATTCACAGATGACATGACAAAGGCTGTCATATAGGAGCTTGTGAAATTCAAGAACATGATCGTGCAATACAAAGGTTGTCTCCCTATCACTAAGACCTAAACCCCATATCGCTAATTTGGAGTTTAGCTAAAAGGTTAAAAAAAGAATGTAATCAAGTAAGAAATGTTGAAAATAAGTATGGAGAACAAGAATTTATGATAGAACTTGGCGATGAAGATGGTATAACTGTATCAGATAGCGATTGTGAAAGTGTTCAACTAACAAGTGCTAGTGAAATGGCTGGAATAGAGTTTTTGGATTCAGACTTCGACTATGATTCGTAAGAATTGCATATAGCCTAAAACAAAATATTGATGTACATAGAGTACATTACATTACAAATAAAATTTAGCTTTAATGTAGTTTTTTTTTAAATCCATACATAATAAAAATAAATACACAAAGATATCTTCGCGTGTCGCTCCGGCTTCCTCACTGGATAAGCAGAAGCCCACCACCTCTCACGGTCCTCACGCATCATCTGGTTGGATCCCCCTAATTATACATTCATTCCACCTATTCTATTAAAGTGTAATAAGTTTTTTTTAATTAAATACGGATTCCTTATTTATGTAGAATTGTAAAGTATCAAAACTGTTTGATTCATCGATGATTCTTTCACAGTGTTGCTATAAACTATTACCTCATAACTTACCAATGCTTGTGCTGTCCATACTGCTATGAAATGTGGTATATTGTCTCTGTATCGTTCGCTCTCTTCCTAATTCTTCCCTTAGACAAAAAAAAAAACAAATAATATAGGGAAATATTCTAAAATGGCAACTATAAGAAAATGAAAGTTGACGTTGACATTTTCTTTTGCGTTTAGTTTTTGTCGGAAATTAAATGTTATGACAAGTTATTGCAATACCCATAATGTTATTGCAGTGAGAGTATGATTTTTTTTAAATATTGTTCAGAAAGGTAGTCAAACTTGGTGGTCCTTACTTAATTGATGACTTTTTAAATTAAATATTTTTACCTACTAAAACTCACTAAACATAGTATAGTCGGCCGTTTAACACGGCTGGAAGTCGAAGGCACGTTGGACTCGCGTCAACCAATGTGATTCGATATCAAACGAAGCATTGTCGTGCGGTTTACGCCGGCAATAAAAAGACGATTTGACGTCTACTTTTGCTCATTTTGTATTGAAATTTAAAGCCTGTTAGTGGTGTGCTAATAGGTTAGTTAAGAATTTACGCGACTAACATTGTAATAGGAAATAAATGTAAGTAGAAATTTATTTACATAATTCTCATTAAGCATTTTTTTTCTATTATTAGGTGCTCCCGGCTCGAATTGAGAATCCCCACATAATGACGAAACATCAGCACATTTTTCTTTCACTGTAACCTTGAATATTAGCGTGTCATTTATTGGGATGGTTAATATAACAAGTGTTTCGAGTTTATTAATAGTCGGTACTGATTACTTATTTAGTTACTACATAATTTTTTGCTTGTAATTTACCTAACAATTCTGAATATAAATTTTCAAAAACAACGTTCAAAGTAATATAGAGCTTCAAAACTGCAATTAAAAATTTAAAGACGGAAAAACTATTGAAAGTGAATTTCATTGCCCTTATTTTATAATTTTTAAGGAAAGTTTCTTATTTTTCGTATCAAATCGTCGAGACTAATGATTTGTCATTCCACTAAATATTTTTTTTTTATCAAATAAATGTCATATCAAAATAATAGTTTTTTTTTAAGTTCAGTCATTCAGTTATTTGCACGATAACTATGCTTAAAAATCAGTTTTTAAATTTTTTGTCTGTGTTTGTTCCGGCTTATTTCCAGACCAGGTGGACCAATTTTCACTGGTAGATAGCTGGTGTTATAAGAAGTAACTAAGCTACTTTTATTTTGGAAAAAGAATTAGGGTTCGGCGGAAAATATATAAATATGTACACGTGAGCGAAGCCGCGCGGGAACTGCTAGTTACCAATAAAAAAGAAACAAAAGATTGTCCTGGCAAACCGAGGCAGGAATAATATATATAAAGTACTGTACTTATATATAAAGAGAGAATTTTTTTTTATTTCGTACTGCTTTTTTTTAAGACGGTTAAAATGCTTTCGCAAAAACACTCAGAAACAGCAAATCTTACTTGAAAAACTCGTGTACAAAAAAAATATTAAAAGGAATAAGTTCAGCAGAGTGTAGAGTGATTGTCCAAGTCATGGAACTGATATGTATTGTTGAATGAGGTTCCGTGTAAGGGGGTAACGAAATGTTATTAAACTATAAAGAAACATTGCTTAAATTACGCGAATGGGCGAACGGGAACCCGGCCAAGTTGATAAACAAATCAACTTGGCCGACTCACCAATAGCTACCCAGGGTAACCTTGCGAGGTTATTTGAACACAGGGTACAGGGTATTTGAACCTCAGAGTCGCATCGGAAATACGTAGCATTCGAAAAAGTTAGTGCCAGTTGACAATAGTTGACATCGACCTGTGATGAGAAAGAGATCTTTGGCCCGTTCTATTAATCTTAATCTGAAAATTACTTGTTTTATGCAAAAGGTATATATAATTATAATAAGTACCTATAGTGTACTATGTAGGTATTAAAATGATATAAGGAATCATGTATCATGTTCTAACCAAAACGTAAAGTGTAATAATAGCGTAACACAACTCCTGACGTTTCGAGATATCGAGCCTATTCTTTTTGTTGATATCATGGACACATTTGACAACACTCAAAGTAGACATAAAGTGCAACAATTCCAAAAGGCGTTAGGTAGGTACTGTGTTTATGATTATTAGACAATGACATTGATCGTGTTTTGATACATTGTGCATGTCGTCGGTCGGGAAGCATTAAGATTCTGGTTGGTTGAATATTATTAGTCGATCTAGTTGTTTCAAATCAAATCAAAATCATTTGTTTCAATTAAACCCATTGTAGATATTTTTGAATAGTCAGGAGTCAGTCTTGAAGCTAGTTTCCTGTTCCAATGCGTCCTGCGATCGATGCGATCCTGTTTCTTAATATTTGTTAAGCTTAACATAATGTACTCTAATTATGACACCGACGCGACTGCACCTACCTATCGGAAGTGAGTTTAATGTTAAGACGCCCGCCGTCTACAGTTGCCGTCCCGGAACTTGAGCAGAAATGTCTTATGTATCAACTTCCGGAAAGTAATCAGAGTAATAAATGAAATTATCTTGTAAATATCTTTTGTGGGCATACATACTCATCCAGTTATATACAGAAAACATATTAATGCTTATAATTTACAATAGATTTGTAACATTTTACAAAATATTTAGATAGTAATCGTTATCGACACTTGCAATTCAAGGAATCCTAATACGAAGTTCGTCAAGATAAGATGAAAGTACGATCTGTAGAAGTAGACGAAATACACACAGACGAAACCTAAACCGTTTGGTCATTAAGATCGTTTAACGCTTCCCGTTTCACTAGGCTCGTCTTTCATGGACGTAGTGTATTGGATGGAGTCTACACTCCATGTATTTAGAAGCCATGTAAGCCATTAATGCCTTATACTATAGCTTGGTACTAGTTTCCTAACAGCTTCATGATGATATTTAACGATTATGTGTGAATATTATACATAATATGTTATAAATATCACTAGCGACCCGCCTCGGCTTCGCATGGGTGCAATTTAGAGTCGTAATTTTATCGGAAAACAGTTCAAGTCTACTACGGCTTACAAATTTAACAAATTAAGGTATTTTTACTTGTCATTTTCAAAGTTTTATCATTACTGCAGTTATGATATTATTGAAGAATTTCTTTATATGGATACAATAGCGACCTGTCTGCGACGTGGTTCGCGTGATCTACTGTAACTAATTCACCCGCGTAGATTCGGAAATCGGTTCGGTAGTTTTTATCGTTTATAGCCGACTCGTCGCGGCTTCGCACGCTTAGATAGATAGAAAGATAAATTAGTACCCTTAGTCACAGGCAACATCTAGTCAACGCAGCTCAGGTCAAATAAACTATTATAAGCAATTTTTTGATACCCTGGTTACAGTATTGCAATTTTCAATATTAAAAAAAATATAATGGCCTATGTTCGCTGATAATGTAGTTGTTAGAGTAGCGTGAAAGCATTTTTAATAAAGAACTTTTCTCTTTATGATATTAGTTTAGATAACGTAATTTTGTACCCACCGTTATACCTACCTCTACCAAATCTTTAGGGAACATTATTGAGGCTTATTACTGTCAAAAATATATTTATACTTCTTGAAAATATTGAGCTCACTGCTATCGTTTAAGTAAAATATTTATCTTGTTAGATGGAAAATCAAGGATTCCTTCAGCAAAAACCCGGTTTTGCCACTACCGCTATTCACGCCGGACAAGAACCAGAGAAGTGGAGTTCTAGATGCGTGGTTCCACCAATAGTAACCTCAACTACGTTTAAACAACCGGCACCTGCTGAACCCATCGTGAGTATTTACATAACTATACAACATCGGCCCTTTTAGAATACTGGAATACTATAAAAAAATAACCTTGCAAGATGTATAACAACATAAATTTATTTCTTTTAGCAATATGAGTATGGCCGGTCCGGAAATCCTACTAGGAATACTTTTGAAGAATGCCTAGCGGCTTTAGATGGCGGGAAACACGGTTTCGCTTTTGCTTCTGGTCTTGCAGCAGCAACGACAATTTATTCCTTATTCAATAGCGGTGACCATATAATTTGCTGCGATGATGTATATGGCGGTATCAATCGACTTTTCAGGTAAAAAAAATCAAGTACCTATATGACTTCAACTTTTTTCCATTAGTCCTGTAAATGAAAAGATTATACTGCATATGGGTAACTCTAAAAAGAGGCATTTATAAATAAAACTACTAATATCAGACCAGCATAGTTTTAAAACTGCGGATTTTCTTTTCGTTTTTTTTTAATGTGTAATACTTACCAGTATTCGAGATAACCTGTTCTCGCTGGTATGCAATATGCGGCGCTCGGTTGTCCTTATGAGAATGTGTTATAAGTTTATAACTGAATACAATATTTGTTATTAAATCATCGTCTTCACTCTAAACAAATTGGTATGAAACTCTTAATATTTTAAATCTGTATTTTTTTAAATGATGGAGGGTTTAGAAATCCTTTTTCTTTAAATAGTCATATTCGCTTTTACATTAGTAAAATGTAAAAGAAGTTTTTCAAATTTAAAAAAACTTAGAATAAAGTAGAGTAGGGAAACAAAATGTATTAAATTTTTCAGTTGTGAAGTTAGATCTGTCTTTAAAAATGGTATTTATCACAGAACTAAGAAAGCTGCTAGCGTTTTACCTCAAATAAAACGCACATTAAAATACTTACCTAATTCGAGGCTTATAATTTAAATAGGCACGTCCGGTGTTTTCCGGTGTCTCAGTAGGAAGTGACGCCATCTGTTGTTTCCTAAGAAACGCATTGCGCCAATTTAACTCATTGGCTCTTTTATAATCATGTAAGTATTTTAATATGCGTTTTATTTCTGGTAAAACGCTGCTATTAAAAGTACTTGACCGTAAATAGAGGCGGCTTTTAATTGACAAGTGTCTGTTATCGCCTGGTGAGACACGAAAACACATTAATAATATACGCCAATGTGACATCTTTCACATCTTAGTGTTTTTTTAAAATAATACAAATATTCAAACATACAAAAATAATAAAGTTTTTATATTGTATATACTTTAATACAGCTTAATTATTCATAGATCTTTTAATTATTCGGACGAAATGATTGAGTTACTTGAGAAGAATTAAACGACTCGCTATTTTGCCTAACCTCAGCCTATAAAACTTGTGAAAAGTGTTAGCAGAGCGCCAGTTTCCGCGAGCTAATATTACTGCAGACCTAACACCACCAGGAGAAAACTGAATATTTGCGTCCAATATAAAATAAAGTTTTATCCAGCCAGTAATATATCTAGAGAAAGCGCGGCAGGCCTCACCTATCTAGAGAAATTAGTGATTGCAACTCACTAATTTCTCTAGATAAGTGATTAAATTTAGAATGTCTTTTCTTACTTTTCTTATGGCGGTGACGCCGTGATCACTTACATTTATCCGACGAGGACGTGCTCGAGTCAGAACTGGTGGAATAACTGGCATTGTTGGAACTACTGCTAAGAGCTCTTTTGTCGGCGCACGCCACTCGGTCCAGCTCTTGGCTGCTCTTAGTTACATTCACTTCACTCATTCTGAAAATAAAGGCTTGTTACAAACGTTCTCAAGCATACGAAAAACTGACACTTCAGTATAGATCCCGAATACCTGTAATATTCACATTAAACAACGAACAGAAAACCCGTTAATAACAAAAATATTCAAACACCAAAATAAATTTTAAAACTGGTATTTACTCGGTTTCATGAAAAGTATTTCATTTCGAAGGTAGAAAAATAATAACCATTTAATCTTAAACTACCCAACACAGCTTGTTGTAATAGGTAATAATTGCCAGTGGCGAGTATAGAATTCACTGTTCTGAACTTCTGATATTTACATCACAAATATCTTTTAGATGTGTTTTATAAGAAATATGATCCAACAGACGTTGTCCTGTCTTAACTATAAATATTAAATTCGAATTGGTATCATTTGCAGCGCGCATTCCGTCAATCGCGCCAACTGTCAAACGACTGACAGTTATCTCAAAAGCGCTAAGGTTACATTAGAAAAAGTTATATGGTCGTTAAGTTTTCTTAAATTTTCTAATTTTCTTTTTTCACAAAATTCACCGAATAAAAACTGTTTTCTAACGGGATACGGGAAACGGATGTCCCTATCTTAATTAAAAGTCTGGAATTACAGTCAAGTACTTTTGATATGTATTTTACATTTTCCGTAACAAAAGGAAGCCGATTTCATTGTTATCACGCTAAGAAGTTTAACATTAAGATTGTAAAATTTCTTGATTATATTTGCATGGTTGTTACTTAATCAAACCATCATTCTAAACGGCTTTAAATTAAATTATTGATGCGGATAGATTTTATCTAAAGTACCTATACGGGATCCGACAATCTACATAAAAAAAAGTATCTATTTACACCACAAATATACATTTAAAAAATATATTTCAGAAATGTTGTTGCAAGAATGGGGTTTGAAGTTACATTTACAGACTTCACAAACATTGAAAACGTAGAAAAAGCAATTCAAGATAATACCAAGGTTGGTAGTAAAAAACTTTATCTCATCACCACTTTTGTCATTAATATCTAGCCCTTTACTAACGAACCCAGTCCTTATTTATCTTCCTACTCAATAATGAACCACGTTAGTACTTAGTTATTCAATAATGAATAGGTAAACTTAAATAACTTGACCAGAAATTTATTTGGAACATAGTATGACCAGATAATTGAAAACCCTGGAGTAACGTTATGAAGTAAGTTCTAAGTAAGGTAAGGGTTTTATTTATTTTATGAAACGCGGTTCGAATTAGGCGCGTGATAATAAAATAATGTTTTTTCATTGTACCAGATATTGACAGTATTTTTTTTTATAAAACATGATTTATGTGTATCGGATTGTCCTATTTTCTTAAAATCCTTCAGTACATGTCTCGAATAGGCTTTTTTTTTTAAAATTTGTTCTTGCCGTGGCAGCAGCGTTTCTAGTAAATGCATGAATAGAATCTACGAATTAATTCTAATGCAATTTCGGTCAATGAAATAGACATCATTGCATCAATGAACAAGCATAAAATTTTGCTTTCATTTATCATTTCATCCATATTTATTTATATCTTTCTTTTCTTTAGTTTGGTACCAGAACAGGGCCTAGTTTTACTTATAATTAACCTCAATTACTGAACAACAGTTATCAGTTTTAAATTGAATGTACGGGAGAGTGGAATAGGTATATCTATCATCGCGGTGCAGCAATAACCTCGTAAAGCGCAAACTTATAGTTTTTCATTTTATTTTTGGAAAGAAAATTCGTAATACATCAATAGAATGAACGTGTACAGCTCTCGAGATACTACTAATGCGATTAAAAGATATACCAAACTTAATGAAAACTTCGGGAAACGCCATCGAACAGCCAGGCGTTTTGGTTTGAAGAACTCGGTAATTTAATATTATAGTTTTTCACTTGGTTATTTTTCTATCCCTCGAGAACAGAATTTTTTTCTGTATGTCCTTTTCTGTACACGTCAATGCCTGACAACGTCAATGCAACATTACAAGTTGATCGGTTGAGTAGTTAAAGCGTGTCAGCGTAATGAACAAACAAAGAATATTTACTAAGTAATAATATTTACTTAGGAAGTCAGGATTTGGTTTTTTGAGATAACCGTTAAAGATAATTAAAGTAGATATTGATTTACAAGTAGTTTTATATTGTCACCTTGCACTTATTTTACTACGAAAATGTCGTATATCCATAGACCCCTTAATGTTCATAAGAATCACATATTTATTATATAGCCTAAAATATACTAAAGTAATTACAATTAAATTTGTTTTTCACCAGACAGTTTTTTCTTCTTCCAAAATTACTTTTATCTAACGCAAGTAGGTACCTACGAAGTTTTTTCACTGCACACGACGATTTCACTGCACACGACGATATAGATATAGACGTTCGATGTTTTATACTTTATTAGTTCATGTTATTAATATGGTTGGCTTTATCTTTTATTTTATGCGCACGAATCATTTGTAATATTATGACGAAAATTCATAACATTATTACATTCATAAGACCGCTACAGTATTACATGCAACAATCTTATCGCGAGTGTTTTAAATTCAAAGTATATAATTATTACGTTAATATAAGTAATAATATTACTATATCTTATGTTCACATCGTAAAATCCACGTAAGTAGGTACCTAAAACTGCTACCTTTAAAATTTTCTTTTGACTATTCTTAACTGTCGTCATAGAATAGATGTTTTATTCCTGTCGTTTTATTTTAGATGATTTGGATAGAGACGCCGACAAATCCGATGTTAAAAGTTATCGATCTCGCTGCAGTGGCTAAAGTGGCCAAACGCCGCCAAGGAATTGTAACTGTCGTGGATAATACTTTTCTCACGCCCTACTTACAAAAACCTCTAGATTTTGGTATCGATATTGTGGTGTATTCGTTAACTAAGTATATGAACGGACATTCAGATACAATTATGGGTGCGGCGGTTCTTAACGATGATGAATTAGCAACAGGACTTCGATTTCTTCAAAATGGTAAGAAAATAAATTGAAATGAACCCTAAAGGTAATAAGGAAAAAGAAGTTCAAGTTTACAATAGCATACATACAACATACAATATCATATCATAGGCAGTAATCAAGGCCATGTTAGGTATTTTGTATTTTTAATATAGACTATTAATTATATTTTAACAATACATTTCTATAAGCATAAATGTAAAATGTTGGGTGTTTAACTAAAATGCATATGACTGAAAGAAAGTATATGCAATTGAGTGCCGTAACCGTTACTTGACGGAATCGGTCACACTATGAGTCACTAGGCAAAATGTACTAGAAAACCGCAAGTCATGCTGTATAGGTGCTAAATCACAATAATGATACCATGTAGGTACATAACAGTCATAATTTAGAATTTTCCCCCCGTCATCATTCAATGCACACACTATGTACCTACTTACCATGTCATCATTGTTTTTGTTTCCCTAGCAATTGAACTTCATAATTTCTACGTAATATGTTCGTGTATAACAACATATTGTGTCACTTTCAATGTGTTTGTTTGTAGATATAATTGATCATAAAATATGCACTCACTTGAATAGTCGACCAAAGGTTTTCGTAAAAACAAAAGGCGCTTATCTGTTGTGTTCATATAAATAAATTTACGGATTTATTTTTCTTATCAATAAAGAACGAGATAAAATAAAGAAATATATTTTCTTAAGCACTGTTTGTTATATAAAAATTAACTATTATGTATTGTTAATTTTTATATTTGAAAACCTTCGTATTTTTTAAATTCAATTAGTATCATGCTGATACTAAATTTCTCTGCGACAAGTAGTTCAGGTACTTAAAGAAATTAAAGAATTGTTAAAAAAATGGGAATTAAAGAAGAAAATACAATATTCTACTAATTTATTCTTACATAGAAAAAAGCAGATAATTTAAGCGGTACAAGTAAAACTTGGTCGCGATCGTAAACTTAACAAACAAACCTAATGACTATTTTAATATTTCAGCTTTAGGAGCAGTCCCATCGCCAATGGATTGTTATTTAGTCAACAGAAGTTTAAAAACGTTGGCGTTACGAATGGAGCAACATAAAAAATCAGCCTTAGTTATAGCTAAATGGTTAAAGCAACATCCGCAAATTACGGAAGTAATGCATCCAGGTAATTGAAAAACTTAATTTATTATTTAATTTTATTGTTTTTACAAATATACTGCAATAATCAATTCCAAATCAAATATAATACAATACAAAAATAACCTGTTTTTATACGTATATATAAAGTAGTTTCATTTGTATGGACTTGTACCGTAACAGGTGAAAATGTATACAGGAACCCTTTAGCTTTTGCTAGCACATAATATATTGTTTAAAAATTTTAGCTTTGTACACTTCTTCTAAATAAACTTTAACTATTCCAAACTTCACATCCCTGGCTGTGCGCGTTTGCCTAAAAACGCGTACAAAGAGTTCATCTCACGTATTATTACCTATATAGATTAATGTATTTGTAGGTCTAGAGGATCACCCACAACATGAAATTGCTAAAAAACAGATGTCTGGTCATTCCGGAGTCTTCAGTTTCGTACATCGGGGTGGATTAGCTGAATCTAGAACATTTTTGAAATCTATAAAAATTTTCATTTTGGCTGAAAGTTTAGGAGGATATGAAAGTTTAGCAGAATTACCGTGAGTGTTTATCATTTCTTTATAATTTGATAAATAATCTAATATCGGATGTAACGTACGTAACTGTAATCATTATGATTTATTTTAGATCTCTAATGACGCACGCTTCGGTGCCAGCTGAACAGCGAGCACAACTAGGTATCACAGACTCTCTTATAAGATTGTCAGTTGGATTGGAAGACACTGAAGATCTCATCAAAGATTTAGAACAAGCTTTAAAACAAACTTTTCAATAGTGTTATACAATGTTAAACATTTTAAATCACGCAAAATTATACATACTTATTTATATTATTGGTGAAAAATCTCTTATTGTTTATTAAATAATGTTCCTATATTGTTTTGGATAAACTGATATTTAATTTTATTTACTTAGCTTTAATATTTGATTATATATTTCATACATGGCGACATTTAATGTCAGATACGTAGCAAATAATTAATATATTATCGCATTTTTCTCAGTGAATTGTTGAACAATGATTTGTTTTGTGAGTTGTGAGGCTTAAGAATACTGCAATACTTCCGGTCTTATTGTGGCCTACTTAGAATATCTGTATTGTCACTATTGTACTTGAATTATTGAATAATAATTTAATTTTTAGTTATATTCATTCATTTTGGATATCCATAATTTAAGTACCTACATACTTGTTGAGCTGTGAGCGCTGTGACTATTATAATATGTGCTTATAGTGTGAGTTTTTACAGATAATTCTTTACGTCATCGCCAGTTACGTCAATTTGCTGATAGGATAGCAACTCTTGCTACGATGCCATCCGACTAAAACAATGTAAGGAGGATGCGACAATACTCATTAAAAATATAACCCGTAAAAACTCATACTGGATGTAATGTATATTAGATACCTATTTATACCTACTTATGTACAAACTTTTATAATGTTACAACATAAAAAATTCTTTGGTGGTGATAATTATGTATCTCATAGTATTTACTAACTTATAAAATAACATTACTTACTGAATTACGTTAAATCACAATCCAAACATTTCAACTGTTTGTGTTTACATATCAATAGTAAGGTCAAGTTTGTGTATTTGTAAACACTGTTATCGTGTTGATTTTGAACTATTGTTGCTTCAGTATCTATTTTAAACTTTCACGTGTAATGTTCGCTCTACCTCATCGTGAGTAGTTTTAAAATACTTTTGAAGTAGGTATATGTATTATTTTACTGTTATTGCTTATTTTGCTTTTTTCATGTATAAAGTATACTTAGGTTAGACCTGCCATCACTTAAATTGCCGACGCCGGACAAAAACTTAAAAGAAACCGGATACATGGGTGAAATCGAGATTCTTTCCCGGACACATTAAAAAAGAACGCCGATTTCATTAAAATTTTTAGCTTGTTAACGATTTATCTAACAATTATAACTGTCCCTTGGCACAGAGTGTACACTTTTTGAAAACCCCGCCCGGACGCTCCCCGGACGCCCTCTAAACTAGGACAAATCCGGGGAAACCCGGACGAATGGCAGCCCTAACTTAGGTCATATTCCAGCTCTGATTCCAATATGTATATTAAAGTATCGTATCGCAATCGATTAAATAATTCTGATGACTATGATTGTGATCAGTTTTTCGAATTTTTGGATAAAATAAAAATATCACAATTTTTTGTTTGTTTTTTCTGCTAAGTTTGATCTGTATTTTTTTTCATGTCAATGAAAGTCGTTTACCACTTTAGTGTTCACAAATTATCCGTACAGTTAAACAAATTAGGTACCTTTATAATAAACTTCTGACACATGAATGCTTAAAAACATAGAGCAACACGGGCCACCGGCGGAGTTGCTCTATGCTTAAAAAGGTCAAATAAATTACAGAGTGTATTTGAAAATAGAACACTTACCTACGTAAATCACTGAAAGGACATGACTCCAGCATGAAGTTACAATAAGAATTTTTGAAATAAAAACTACCCGTTTACAAGTCATGACCGTTTGAAATTCCAGGTATTTGTGCCTCCGTTTTTCATAAAAGTTAGTTTTTATGGATTTTCTCAAAAACTGAGTGAGTTTAAAAATAAAAAAATACGTACGATTTAAAATCTTTAACTTTACACGTTCCACCTGAAAAGTTGGTATGTATCTACATACCAACATAGCTGAAGACCTGGATTAACAGTACGTGCAAATGTAATACATATTATCAAATTTATAAGTGTACCGCCCGCAGTGATATCTCACATTGTCCTATATGGCCCTTGACCAAAAAAAGGTTTCTAGAATTCCACATGAACCGAAATTGGCTCAGCTTGATACCGTTACTTTATTAGCAAGAATAGGTATTTCATCCGCTTAGATAATATAATAAAATACCTATAAACTATATTATGAGGTTTGTTATCGTGCACTTCCATAGATAACACCTCTGCGTTAGTTACGAGATCACTGTAGGTATGTTAGATTAGATATGTATGTGTCTATATCTATTAATATCTATCATTATACTCGTATCATATATCATAGAATAGGACGACGTCATCATGACTGACATGACATGATTGCAAAAGCATACAGACCGCCTGATGGTATTGGTAGTGGTACCTATACCACCCTAGAGCCTTAGCTCTGTTTTACATTATGCGTTCAGGTAAGGTAAGGCTGACTAGTTGAGCTAGCCTAGTTCCTTCCAGAAGCACAGAAGCGTCCTGGGGCGTTCGCAGGTTTCTAAAAGCGACCTCGCACCAGCGAGAATACTTGCCCGTCGTGTGGCCACTCCCTCGCACTCCAGTTCCTCTGCATAGACGAGTGTCTGTCGCATTGATGGTGAATACGTGCTGGTTTAGGGCCAGGTAGTCCGTTATGTAATTGTTAAATTATTCTGATGTCGAGTCGATTGAGACTAGTTGTCTTGATTAATAACTTCTTGTCCCTCAATGACTTGCTCACAATGGTATGTAAGATTTACACGAAGGTCACCATTTGAACGACTATGGCAGAATCTATTTATCTAATTAAATAAAATTTCGGAGCAAATTGTACATGGAAGTTGTATGTTAATTTATGTTCTTCCAAATTTAAGGTTCTTTTAGGATGGTTAAATAACTATTGAATAATAAAAATAAGATAAATAAATTGAGATTTTATTTTGTTAACAAATAATTACGAAAAATACATTTTTGTTAACGAGGGGATTAAGGGCAATTAGGTCATAACCAACCCAAGAAGACTTCTAATTTTGAAGAAAATATAAATAACCTAAGCACCTAGAACCTACCTAAAGCTTTTCGATGAGTAGGTATAGTATTTTTATTAATTGATTAAGTATGATTACATAAAACTTATGTGTTGTATAAAGAAGTTTGATAAAACAGTAAGTACCCATATTTATTAAGAACGTTACCACGATAAGCATTCGCGTACTGGGTCACAGAGCATAGAGAGAATGGATCAATTAACGTATTCAAAACATTAGCTCCAATTTAGAGACAACATGTTCTACAATCATGATTGGACTCTTGGTTGATTCAATGAATCAGTCGGTGTATTCATCAAGAGTTATTAGATATAATTTGAATGAATGTTACCTCTTTGAACTGGGTAATCGGTATGTTTCATTTGATCATATCAGTTTCGTTATCCTTTTTCGTTGAAAACTTAACACAAAATAAATAATGATTAATAATGAAACTTAAAAAATTTATATGATTAGTACGGCTAATGTTTCTATATGTAAGTAGTCACGTAATTGTAGACACCCATTAACAAGGAAAACAACAAATGGGTTTGAAAATGAAATTAAATATCTTCTTCCTGTTTGGTCGTTCCTTGTATGTTGAATGACTACCTAGCTACCTACCTCTTTGATATGAGAGACATAGTGACGTTCCTGATAGATGATAGTATCCGTATCCGCGAGTATCCGTTACTTTTTGGCGGATCTTGAACGGATCTTTTACATGACCTACCATGTTTTTTGAAGTTTATGTAATTTTAAAAATACCTACCTAGGTGGCTATGATTCACCAATCTATATATTAAAAAAAAAGAAATCTATTCCGAGTCCGTCTGGCCGTTCTATCCAATCGATTTGGTTTTTTTTTAATGAAAGGTGATGCATAGATTTGTCATTAAGTATCGGAAATCACCTAACTTTGACCCTTTTTAAGTTAAAATCAAACGCGATTTCCTCCTGTACCTACATTTCTTACGTTTTCATAGCTTTCTTTGACAAAATGTCGTTTTAAGGTTCCACCAACTGATTTAAATAATTTGAATTGGACATTCCGCGGATATACATCCTACAAGTCCATGCGTTGATACGTGCACCTATATCCTGTGGCGTTACGACGCCTTAAAACAGTTTTCAGTGCCAGCTAGATGGTATGCTGTTATTATACAATAATGTAAGTCTTATAGGGATGTGGTTTCCAAAAATGTTGGCTAGGGCCTGTTTAGGGCGAGGAGGTTCCTAACCAAACACGGTTATCACAAGGGTTGCATAAAAGGGTTACAAAAATATAGAATTTTTAGAACGCACGCACGAAAAAGCACGACTCATTGTCACGTTCCGCCTGAGCCGAGTGTGCAAGCGAGAGCGCGGAAGAAGCGATTGAGAGGCACGATCGGCCTAAGCGTTCGGCTTTTGTTTTCTTATGACGTTATCACGTAAAATTATCGTCCGTAAGCCGACTTTACAGACAACCAATTTTTTCTGGATGGTAGGTACCCTATTTCTTGTTCTGTACCATTGACAACTAATAACCAAAATTTAATGATGATCGCGTTACATACTGTTGCAGTGTGTTCCAGTCACAGTTAAAATGGCGACAGTTGAATTAGCAATAAAAAATTAAGTATTTTTCGTACTATATTAGTGTTCTATAATATATAGTACAATTGATCAAAATATAGTACGATACTATATATTATAGTACGGGTGGCAAAGGCAACAGGTTAACTAAACATGACGTTAAGTAACATAAGTATATTCACCACAGAATACTAATATTTACTATGATCCTACGCTGAGGTTTTTGCAATGAATCATATTTTCTTTCTTTCAAACATGTTTTATTCAAGAACCTATTAAGAAGTTACACGCTGTTACAGTTGTTTATGTAATGAACTTAAACAGTTGTAACAATAACACCTTTATGTTAATGAAAATAGTCAAAGAAAAAGTGGATGGTTCTTGTAAAAAAAAACATAATGACTGTCGGATAAAGTATAATGTAAAATGCAAGTAGACAATTTACATAATTCTTATATTTAAGAAATCAGTACGATTTTAAGTAAGAAATAAATGTTTTATGTATTAGATCATTGACCTACGAATATATTGGTAGGACAATGTAGTTTATGTAGTAGACGACCGCCATTATTCTGAATGTGATCATCAAATCAGATTGTATCTCAAACGCTGCAACGGTAGGTACCTAATCTTTATCGGATCGTAGCATATTGTTTCCTCCTTAGATTGTTTTGGCCAAAGGTTACCAATGTCATGGATTAGCGTAATTTCTAACGCTCTAGATCTTATCAACGTTTTGCCAAAAAGCTTTAAAAAGCAAATCGACCGCAGTAATACAGTTTTTTTCGCTAAAAACATTAAAAATGCACTGAGTTGACCCACAAGGCAGAACGTTAGCTGTAAGCAACAATAATGAGTTAAAGTGGCAAGGGAAGACACTATCATGATGAAAATTTTACCATTATCTATGTACCTACCAACACTGAGTATTCAAATAGGCCAATGCACAATACACAGTAACGACTTCCGATACGTATCTTTTCTATGCATTTCTGTTTCGGAACAAAAGGGGCAGGCCGGAAACACTATATTCGTTCGATGGGCAGCGTTTGACATTACCGCGCTAGACATTTTAGTGAGCATTTTTTATAATCGTGCCATAATAAGTCGCTAAGCATATTAAATTTATTAATTCTATCAAAAACAGAGTGTTGCGTATATTTTCCATCAAAAATATTTTTTAAAAAGTACAAAACAAATAATGTAGGCAATCATTAATAATACCTTCATTCAAAAGTTGTTATTAAAGAGTAAATTAAATCAATTAATAAAGAATAAATAAATCTTGTAACTTTATAACATTATAGTCGTCATTAATGGAACAGAGACATCCCACAGTTGTTGCTCATTACTTATTACTCATAGCAGTGCGTAACGTTCTACCAGTATACATGATTAAAGGATATGTCTTCTTGCAAAAACGATCTATACATCAACCAAATTCGATATGGAATGTCTACTAACAAACCGTTTTTAAGCAACCAATGACGGGCAGGTGTTAATAACCTCTTTTAAATTATTTGTGGTCGTAAATAGGTATTTGACATTTACTGAGTCAGAGGGTGAGTTATATATTAATGTAAAGGTATTATAGGTTTTACTAAAATAATTCAATTATTTTGAGCGTGGACCGTTGAAAACTCAACTAAAGCTTTGGTTCTCGCTCTTCCCAAACTACGTGAGTGATATAATATTTTGGGACATGACACACATCAACTGGACCGAAACTAAGCAGAGCTAGATTGCACTATGTTCTAGAAACACGTATAAAAATATTTACACTTATACTTTTAAATACAGACCTATTTTATATACACTGTTACGTCATTATTATTTACTCTATTGTACAGTATTGTTTACTGTCGAACTATAATGACGTAACAGTGTTGTCAACATAACAAAAAAGGTAATTTAGCACTGCTGCGACCTCAAATCCTACGACGGATCTCTTTCCGCACAGACTCTAGCTTATAAAGAAGGGAAAAAAATTAAAATTTTTCGTCACTTACACTGCATAAAGGTATGCCTATAGGTAGGTAAATAGTGGGTAAAGGTTATTTGATTACCTTATCTGTGTTGCATGTTTCCTTTATTATACCTACAATGCGCTTTGAATAAGAATATGAACGTCAATGACTTTAATCTGTTAACTGTCACTTGGAAAGTACGGTTTGCACACACATCTGATTTGAGTAACATTTCCTTTTTTTTCTTTACTTTTTTAGCTCTATTATTACCGAATCTATTGATTTTATAGTTTAAAAAAAACTAGACATCGCCAATTGGTCGATGTTCGACTATAAGTTATTTGATTGAAATAAAACTATTTTTCACGGATTCTATCGCGATTTATTTGGTGTTATTTTACTATCTATACTGGTCCCGACGTTTCAGTTGCTTTTCAGCAGCCTTGGTCACGGGTAGACTAAGATGGTGGTCGTCTCATGTATCGAAGTGCAAAGTTATCATAGGAATTCCTGCGCTGATTCTTCGCGCGGGATTGAGTCTGTAATAAAATAATAATAATAAAGAAATACATTACAGCCCAGATTCGAACAAATTTCTGATGCCTATAAGCATTTAATGTATAATGTTACAGATCACTTGAATGGTGAATAATAATAATATCTTTACAAAAAGTAATGCTATCCCATGTTTGTGTGTAGGTATGTAATGTGTAAACTTAAAGTCAAATCTTTAGCTTCAATTTACCGTAAGTTATCTGATTTGTGTAAAAAAATCGACTGTTCAATTTAAGAAGTTATATTTTTAAATAGCAAACATTGTTGTAGCAGAAAATAACAAGAATGTGTGTTTTAAATTTATTTAAGAATGTTGCATATTCTTATAAATAAATTTCAGGATTATCTACAGAACTTGGCACCCATTTAGATCTCAATTCTTTTGTCGGCAAAGTCGACAACCATGCATATTCTTAATATTGAACTTGGCTCCCATTTTCACATTTGTGTTGTTGATGGGATCTATTTTGCTCATTCTACCTAATTGGTTAAAATTGACTGGGTATCACAATATGGTGCAAAGTCATTCCTATTCTTATTTGAATTGCATAGTATAAAAAGGAACGAGATTCTATCAAAAACATAACAAACAAATCCCGCAAATCGCAACGCAGTTCTTCTACCGCAAAAAGTTGTGAGATCTAGTTGTTACTTGATTTCTTAACTAACAATATTATACTTATTGTGACCGTATCAACATTAGACATCTTTATTTCTTTAATAAATTTAGTTAATTTTCTGGCACAATAAAGTGCAATATATTTAAATTTGACCGCTTCATAATAGTGTGGAAAAACAGCAAGTACAGAAAAAAAACTTCATCTAATATTAGTTCGCTTCGTTCGTTTAAGACGGCGTCAGTGTTAAACAAGATTATTTTTAGTCAGTGATCAAATTATTAGTGAAATCGCTGAGCTAATTCGCAAAAGTGAAATTATAATTACTATAAACTACTATAATCTATAAATTTCGTAGTGCATGTTAGCATATTGATCCGTACCGAAGGAAGGTGTCTTTGAAAACGACTAGTATTTCTGCTATTAGTGATTTTAAAATTACATAGCGTATAAGAATTTTTGATGATTTATTTGTGGGAGTCAAACCAATTAAAACTGCACGGTGGTGCGGTAAGGAGCTACATACGAACGTTGTGATCACGAGGCTTGTTTCCCCTAAAAAAAGAAAAGTGGCGTTACCACTTCCACGATTTCTTCACCTTAATACATGTTTTAGTCATTACGACGATTTACGAGGACAATTTTCGTAACTTTTTCAATATTTTCGTCAATGACACTGGTTGATGGACGACCGGAAAGCTTTAAACTCTTTGTATCATTCGTACGCTTGTGGTTTCGACATTGTTGAGTTCCCGTAGATCACCTCTTATCTTTAACGTTTTCAACGCTTCCGTAGGTAGGTACGGGGTGAGTATTTTATGAACGGCAAAGTTAACTTTGTCTTTCAAACCCACTTATAACAAGTGTGTACTGAAGCCTCGGTGCGCGAGTGAGACTCGCACTTGTCCAGTTTTTGAAGGGTACATCAGTCATCTCACCCTTAAAAATCGTTTTGAGCTCTTATTTTAAATATTGTGCTTAACAGTCATGTTAAGAACAAATCAAATCAAAAGAAAAAAAATTAAAATATCAGCAGCGCCGGCCTTAACGCCGGCAAAACCAAGCGCTGCTTAGGGGTTTGACTGTATTGTATTCTGGAGATTAAAGTAAATTTTTTCCTTCGGATATGCGACCCCGGCCTCTGCGAGCTACTGCAGTCTCAGTCCCGTTCGTTCATATGATCGTGGGAGAGCCATGTTTCGGTACGTATGGGCCGGCTCGACCGGAGTGATACCACGGCCTCACAGAAAACCGGCAGTGAAGCAATGTTTGCATTGCTTTTCGCTTAGGAAGTGAGGTTACCGGAGACATTAACCCTTCCCTCTCCCCTTCCTCACCTCTCCCACTCTCCCCTCCTCTCCCCCTCTTCCCCCCTTCCCCTACTCCCACCTTAAAGGCCCGCAACACACTTGTGACTCTTGAGTTGCAGGTGCCCATGGGCGGCGGTAGTCATATACCATCAGGTGACCCGTCTGCTCGTTTGCCCACCTTACCATAAAAAAAAATCCCTTACCCCTAGGTTATTCCCCCAACCCATTTTTCCTTATACAAATTTACCTTCTTCCCTCTTTACAAGGAGAGTTAGCGTAAGGAAGGCGGCTGGCCATAAAAGAAAGCAGCCAAAACTCTCATTCTCTCTCATTGCGCCAGCCCTAATGAAAATTGGGAAAAGGACAGGAACAGAGAATAACCTTCAAAAATTTTTTCATATTTTTCAGCTTATTATTAAATATATATTATTTATTTTAATTTTAATTATATTGTACAGCTTAACAAAAACTTAGACTAACGTCTTTCTGTGGATACTTGTCGTTTGATTGATTAAGTACGTTGCATTTTTTCTATTATTAATTTTTTTTTTTAAATTACCGGACGAAAATTACATCGATTTTTAACTCAGAATAATGACCTGAATCTACTATTTCGATTTTCCGTACACCGTCCCTTAGGTACACTCATAATATACCTAGCTAGGTATAACATATTTTTTAAAATATCAGGTTCAATTGTTTTTTTGTGCCGTTCGATTATCTAAAAAGGACAACAAGCTGTCCGCCTCCTTTTCATATGTCAATCAACCTTATATTGGGAGAAGATGTTGATATAGATCTAATTTCTGAACTCAACTCATCAACGAATCGCTTCCACAGTCTAACGGTCTTCGGGCCTAGACTCAGCGCCTTCTCTTTAAAATGTTCCATCTAGATGTTGGCTAGTGTAGGGGCTACAGGACTTCTCATTGCGATACCATTAATGCGAAGGTAATGTTGACCTTGGAAAAGGCAATAGTTGCCACCTAAACAGTGTTCAAGTAGATCAATATAATTGGAACGTCAATACCTATTACATGATCTCATAATAACTATTATCTTATCTGTATCGATAAATCGCCAGTTGTTTGTCAATTTACTATACAGAGTGCCTAAGTCGTACTGTTAGTGTGATGCAAGGAAGCACGACTGCAGTCACTCTGGATTATTTCTGTGGATCCAGGCACACAATAAAATTGTGTTAGACAACGGAAGTAACCTGCCACGTTTCCGACTCCTCACTTTTGCACAGGTATAGTCTATACATTTTATAATAACTGTGGACCTCGTATCTGTACCAATTTTGTCAATATATATGTTTATTTAGTACGGTTCCTATTAATTATAACTAGAAATGATCGCACCCGCCTTAGACAGAGGTATTAGACAATCTTTTAAAGAAAGTGAAGCCATATAATATATTATAATAACTAAAAATAAATTCTATTTTAAGCTTACAAACTGCGCTGGGCTTAATAGTAACACATGCCACATGCAACGTGTCTTTTGGAATTTGCGACGAAATATATCTATTTTTAAGTTGTTTTAAATGTTTTTTTTTTGCTTTAGTGACAATAGCTATGAATAGTATAACTAATAACTTTTCTTGTAACTCGTTTTTATTCATTTAGACACAGTCAGACTAAAATCATCGCTTGCTAAAAGCAATAACAGTCGTAGTACTGTCTTTAGTACCTACATGTGTAAATTGTCACATTGATTATCTAATTAGCAGAACGAGCGGTTAAATGAGCATTTTTGAAATGTGAAAAAAATATAAGCATTATCCATTAAAAATATTAAAATTACTCAGTAACTATATCAGAGGCCCGTGGCTAACTCATCGGAAGGGGCTCTTCCTTAGGATGCCAATTATGATTGTAGTCAAGGCACAGATAAGATATAAGTTACTTCGTACGAGTTAAGGCGCGGGTGCCAGAACACCAATCGATCGATGCGGCATCGATCGGACTTCGATTGATTTGGCTTTTTTAGACCGATTGATCTGGTAACAACTGATGATCGACGAAAACTGATCCATTCTATCAGCAATCGATATGTGTGGTGGCACCCTAAGCACAGATAAGATAATAGTTACTTCGTACCTTGGGGCCGGGGTCGGAGGCCCCCCACTCTACCAACCTATCGTTACGCCACTGACTCTGGTATAGATACTAGTTTATTAGGTATCTATGTATAGATACATATGCATTAGGTAGATGGTAGTAGTTATTGTTTAAAAAAATAAAGTGTTAATATTAACATAATATTAAGAAAAGGTTTTAGTGATCTGTAACTATTCATATGCTTCATGTATTCTCTGTTTGTTTATTAGATGGCGGATCAAGGATTTCTCAAGCCAAAAAGAGGGTTTGCCACTACCGCTGTCCATAGTGGCAAAGATCCACAAAAATGGTCAGGAGCTGTCGTAGCCCCTATTGTAACATCTACTGTGTATAAACGAACAGTACATAATCATACCGTATGTATTCTATTGTGCCTTTGTTATAACACTATTGATCTAGTGTCTACCGCTCTTGTCCCATATTTATATCTAGTACAAATTAAAGATATTTTCTGCCAGTGGGCCTACATTGTAATGCTAGAAGACAATATGTACTGTAAAAGAAAAAGGCTATATAAACTGTGCCTTTTTTTTCAGAATTACGTTTACGGTAGGTCTGGAAACCCAACAAGAAGCGCTTTGGAAGATTGCCTTGCAAAGTTAGACGGTGGAACATATGCTATGGCATTTGCCTCAGGTCTTGCAGCTACTACCACGATTGCTTCTCTGGTTAACAAAGGTGACCATATCATTTCAAGTGACGATCTCTATGGGGGCACAAGCCGACTTTTCAGGTGAGGCAACTTACTGGCCAAACAGACTTTGATTAATAGTCGGTGCAGTAATATTGAACTTTGCAAAAACATATTCAGTCATTGACGTTATATTGCAGATGTGTTTTAGTAATGTGGTGCGAAAATTTGTTTCGTTTATTTGTTTCTGCAACGTTGCAGTAGTATTGTTCTGCAATATGACGTTATCTAAAAGTGCTGTAATATTAAAGCAATATTTTATTGCAACAATATTTTTACAATATTTACATAAAATTTCAACAATGTTGCAGTAAAATTATTTTATGTAAATATTGTTAGTGTCTTGCTGCAATGCTGCGTGGCAACAATTAATATTTTAATATTGCCTAAACATTGTCTAAATATTGAGTTCTTATCGTTAACTTTGCAATTTCGACCAAATATTGCTGGATTTTTTTTTTTAAAGCTATGTTTTTCAATATTACTGCAAATTTAAATATTGCAGCAACATTTTGGCAATCTGAAATGCTATGTGGGCCCGGCCTCTGCGAGCTACTGCAGTATCAGTCCCGTTCTCCATCCGAGACTTGCGGGATCCCTTACCCTAAGTTCTTCTCCCTACCCATTTTTCTTTATATAAATTTACCTTCTTCCTTCTTTCCCGTCTTCAAAGGACTACATAAAAGAAACCAGCCAAAACCCTTTGTAATGTTACAGATTGCGCCAACCCTAATGAAAATTTGGAAAAGGGCAGAAAAATGTTAATGATTTAATAATCCGTGCTAAAAATAATTAATTAATAAAGTATGGTAATGATTCAGGGTTGGCAGATGATAATGTCGTAGTTAAACGTTACGTACAATTTCAGAGATATTATAGGAAGACTGGGCGTTGAATTTTCATTTGTCGACTGCACAAGTTCTGAAAAATTAGCCAAAGCTATTCAAAAGAATACGAAGGTTAGTAAATTACGAACTTCATATGTTTCTTTTTTAGTGTTCGCCTTTATTATTAAAACTTAAGTACGGCTAGGTACGGTTTGTCTCAAGGTTGTGTCGTCGAACAGGTATTTCAAAGAATATTGAGTCTCCTGCAAAATAATTAATCAGTTACTTACTGCTGTTTAAAAAATGCTAAATTTGATCAGAAGTGGGCAAACTTTATTGTTAGGCTACAAGATAACACATCCGGCTCAATATCATAAGGGTATGTAAATATGTTTTTTTTTTTTATTGTGTAGGGGGCAAACGAGCACACGAGTCACCTGATGGTAAATGACTACCGCTGCCCATGGGCATCTGTAACTCGAGAGTCACAAGTGCGTTGCCGCCCTTTAAAGTGGGAGTAAGAGAAGAGGGGGAGGGAGCGAAGAGTGGGAAGAGGGGAGAGGGGAAGGACGGGAATAGGGGATAGGGAAGGGTTAGGGCCTCCGGTAACCTCACTCACGCGGCGAAATGCAATGCAAGCATTGCTTCACTGCCGGTTTTCTGTGAGGCCGTGGTATCGAGCGGAGTCGAGCCGGCCCATACGTGCCGAAGCATGGCTCTCGCACGTAATGGTTGAGAATGAAGGTTATTAAATAATCGCTAATATTAAAATGCATTGTGTTAAGTGATTACCTGGAAAACTGAAAACACAAAGTGTCTGAACAATCTGATTGTATAATAAAATATTGTATAATAATAAAATAAAATTCTTAACATTATTCTTATGTATATGATGTTTGTAAGATAAATACAGGCGGTAGCGTAATGGCTAAGGCGTCGGACTTGCGATCTAGTGGTTGCGGGTTCGAACCCCACCCAGTGCACTATCGTCGTGAACCCACTCCTAACACAAGCGTTAAGCTTAGCTGGAGGGGTTAACGAGATTACTAATAATGGGTGACCCACGTTACTAGTAATCTTTTCTAAAAAAAAAAAAAAAATACAAATCTCTTTAACTTAGATTTACTTTCCAGATGGTCTGGATCGAAACGCCAACAAACCCCATACTGAGAGTCCTTGATATTGCTGAGATAAGCAAAGTGATCAAAAGCTTTGGTGACATTTTGCTGGTTGTTGATAATACCTTCCTAACGCCATACTTCCAAAGACCTATTGATTTCGGAGCTGACATTGTTATGTACTCTCTGTCAAAATATATGAATGGCCATTCTGATATTGTGATGGGAGCAGCAGTTGTCAAAGATGAAGAAATAGGAAAAAGGCTTCGCTTTTTGCAAAAAGGTATTTCTTATGATTTATTTAATTGTAGAGACCGCCGTTTGGCAGGTTTGTGTTATGTTCCTAGAGAGCATGATACGAACATAGCTACCCACTTTTATTTTAATGGAAGTAGATCAGGAACTTCCTATTTATAAATACTCAATATAGAAAAAAAATGGCAATTCTAGCAAAAATCTGCCGTGCCCTAACTTTAGTTAAAAGCTTTGTTTTTTTTGCAGCTATGGGAGCCGTACCATCACCGATTGATTGTTATTTAGTAAGCAGAAGTTTGAAAACGTTGCCATTGCGAATGGAACAACACAAGAAATCTTCTATGGTCATTGCGCAGTGGTTACAGAAACATCCAAAAATTACAGAAGTTCTACACCCAGGTATCACAACCAAGCTATTTTCTCTTTTTTCTATGTAAACGAGCAGACGCGTCACCTGATGGTAAGTGACTACCGCGCCCATGGTCACCTGCAACTCAAGAGTCACAAGCCGGCCTTTAAGGAGGGAGTAGAGGAAGGGGGGAAGAGGGAGACGGCAGGGGTTAGGGCCTCTGGTAACCTCAGTCCCTCAGCGAAAAACAATGAAAGCATTGTGGTACCACTCTGATCGAACCGTACATACATGCCGAAGCATGGCTCTCCCACAGTTAAAACTCTTTTTATGTAAGTATATTACTAATTGCGCCCCGCGCTTTCACCCGCGTAGGTCCCAATGCCGTGGGAATATGGGGATTAAAGCCTATGTGTTAATCCAGGTCTCCAGCTATATACACACCAAGTTTCATTAACAACCATACAGTAGTTTTTACGTGAAAGAGTAACAAACATCCATACATCCTCAGAAACTTTCACGTTTATAATATTAGTAGGATGTGATTTGAGGTGTGACAGTGTAGAGGTTACACATTGAGATTGACAAGCGATGCCCATACTCCATGGACGAAGTGTAGACAAAAAATATTAAAAACTCCTTTAAACTTAGCGTTACAATCCGGTTGCGGTTTTATGTCCTGGATTTTATGATACTGTATGTGGCACGTATCATAATATTTACTTTGTAGATAAGTACTTGTATAACGACTTGTTTCAGGATTGCCAAATCATCCACAACATGAGATTTGTAAAAGACAAACATCTGGTCACTCAGGTGTGTTCAGTTTCAAACATTGTGGTGGAATACAGGAATCTGAAGCACTACTGAATGCATTTAAAGTAATCACTTTGGCTGAAAGCTTGGGTGGCTTTGAAAGTTTAGCTCAAATACCGTAAGTAAAAATAAATAAACTTTATGAACTAAGCAAAGAGTTTAAGATTTTGCTTTCTTTTTTGTAAGCCTTTGTCAATCTTAATTACCTACTAAAGTTGCTAGTTGTGACTTACTTTTCATAAGCGTCAAAAGACAACTAACGATATTTTTATTTCTTCTTTTTTTTTGCAGGGCTATAATGACGCACGCATCGGTGCCTGAAGAACAAAGGGTTAGGCTTGGTATTACGGACGAGCTTATCCGAATATCGATCGGTTTAGAAGACATCGACGATCTTCTAGAAGATTTAGAGCAAGCATTTAATATGGCATTTCCTTAAGATGTTCAAAATTATTATTTGTAAATGCAAATATGAATATCATTATTTACTTGATATAAAATAAAAATGACTTAACATTCATGTATTCCAAATTTATCAATAGTAAATTATTAACATTGAAACTTGAATTTATATATATTTTTTTTAATAAAGATTTTTTTTAATAAAGATATACTTACTCGTATAGCTACCTAAGATACATAGATATACCTAATAAAAATGTAACATTCTTGTCATCATGGCATTGCAAGTATTTAAAAAAAAAATAAGTTGGGGAGTGAAATAAGTACGAAGTAATTTTTTTTTTAAATTTAGGTCATCAAAGTAATGTCGCTGATTGCACTGGTTGTGGTGTCTGAGGCTTTCTAAGCCTTCTAATTCTTTGTTTTGGTTGTAACAAATGTTATCCGTTTCTCCGCATGGCCCTCTGATGAGCAGAGAGTACAGTCAAGAAAGTGCGACGGGGCGGTAAATAGGCTACAGCAACAGGTTTGATGTATGATACACAGTATGGGTTGGTCGGTTTGACTGTAGCCTCGGTAGTTTTATGTTACAAGTGGGTAAGGTGATATGCATTACCTATTTAGGTAGGTAGGTAGGTACATGTAACTATGAATACTTCTGAGTTCTCGATCTTCTCTTCTCTCAATCTCAAATATTAATTAATAGACAGTCTATTAATTAATAAGTAGACAGAGCCGTAATTCGGTATCTATGGTAGATTGTTATACATATTACGACCGCCAAGTTAGGTAATAAATTAACTTAAAATACTGTGAAAATTGTAGACCAGATTTATTTTACCGTTTGTAATTGATTCAAATTAACGTTAAAAGAGAATGATTTGACATCAGCCACGTATGACGTCATGCCGTCGTATTTCATACAATAATTTACCGAACCTATACATATCGTGGGACAAGCTTTTTAAAAAAAAACAAATAATTCAACAAAAACTAAACTTATTTAATATATTACCTAAATCAAATTTTTATTTACTTTATCCAGTTCCCAGGTCTGCTAAATAGTTACGCTTATTAAAAGGTTTTTCAGTTCGTTATCAACTTCACTATTTGCGGTATTGAACCAGCCACCTATAGTGTGAGTCACATATTACTTGCATGCTTGTTAACGCTTATCCTGTGTTAGGAATGGGACGGTCAATCGACGTCGATTGTGTACAGTGACGTATCGAAGACCATATCGATCGTTTAAGGAAGGCTAACTATTTTACGAGCCTAGATATGACCACCGGGTCTCA
Organism: Euplagia quadripunctaria; assembly: GCA_963859945.1. Taxonomy (NCBI): domain Eukaryota; kingdom Metazoa; phylum Arthropoda; class Insecta; order Lepidoptera; family Erebidae; genus Euplagia; species Euplagia quadripunctaria. The sequence continues at coordinate 18,928,087 of OY982561.1, forward strand.
CTAAATACCTATGGATAGCGATTCAATTTACCGCACTGCTTTCGTGACGCCAGAGGACCATTACGAGTACCTCAAAATACCTTATGGACTTGCTAATGCCCCCCCGTAGTCTATCAACGGATAATTACTAATACTTTGCGTTCCTATATTGAATCTGGTAAAGCTCTGTATATTGATGACGTTTTGATCCCAAGCGAGACCACCAGGGTGGGGATGCAGACGCTTCGTGAGGTGTTTCTTACTTTGACCACAGCAGGGTTTTCAATGAACCTAAAAAGTGTACCTTTCTTTCAAAAGAAGTAGAGTTTTTAGGGCGCACGATCAGTCAGTGTCCGGTACAACCGAGTGCATATAAAATAGAAGCATTGGTTAGAGCCCGGGTACCTGGCAATGTTAACGAGGTAAGGCTTCTAAGGTACTTCCCTGGATATTTTATTGAGACAGCTTGCATCGCAAATCTATTACGCAAAAGTGTGCAGTTCAAATGGACTAAAGAACACGAACAGGTTTAACTAGTGAACCAGTATTAGCCAATTATGACCCGGCATTACCCACGGATATGGAGCTGTCGTACTACAAAAGGATCCCGAGAGCGCGGGCGCCCTGTCGCCTACTTTAGCAAAGTCACCCAGGGTGCAGAGACACGTTACCACTCCTATAAGTTGGAAACTCAGTCGTTGCTGCAGAAGCTTAATGACGGTGAACTTGACGGAAAATTGTGTCAAACGTAATGACGTTCCATACTGCAAATCTGATGTTGCTGGAGAACCCTCCCGTTTCCTGTGTTATATTCCTAAAGGTCACCGTTTAAGCTTATTGAGAGTATTTCATGACGAGCATGTTGATGCTCGTCATGAAATACTCTCAATAAATGTTGACGTTGGTGCAGAGAAAACCACTGATTTGATACTTGATCATTTTAGGTTTCCTGGATTGCGCCAATTTGTGCAGACATTCAACACTGTATTGTTTACTTAGCTCATAAAAAGGCCCCACGACTGCCCTTACAACCTATTGTATCATGGGACAAACCTGGCATCCCATTTGATACCGTACACACTGATGTCTTGGGCCCTCTTCCAGAATCCAATGGTTACAAATTTGTTGTTCTAATTATAGACGCATTTACAAAAAAATGCCTGCTATACCCAATTCTTAGACAAGAAGCTAACGAATTAAAACGAGTGTTTGAAAACGCAATATCTTTATTTGCACACCTCGGCGGATTGTATCTGATCGGGGACGCATGTATGAGAGCTCCTTGTGTATTAATTCGATTACAGAACTTGGCAGTGTCATCCACTTTGTTACTCTAGAGATGCATCAAAGTAATGGTCAAGTTGAGAGATATTGTTGAACTCTTATGAATATCATTCGTGAAAATTCAAATTATAGGCAGAAAAGTTGGTTTAGTATTCTTTAGAAATTACAACTTGATCAAAATATTACAAATCAAAAATTTAATACTCACGATCATACCATCCTTGGTGTGCGACGTTGTGATAGAAGCAACTAACCCCAACCGAGAGTCCCTGCATGAACTAGCCCGGCAGCATGCGAGGGAGCTATTAGATCAAAACCGAATGCAACAAGATGCCCCAGATGCCCAAGATGAAGAATCCCCAGTCATACTAGCTAAATGACTTGGTGTTCGTGCGCAAGACCAGCCAATCTACAGGCAAATTAGACTCTGGCATGCGAGGGCCCTACATTGTAACAAGAATATTACCACATAGCCGATACGAGGTAAAGCTATTCACTAGATCGTACAAAAACAACGCACGCCGCAGCTCAGTATATGAAGCCCTGGCGGGGGAGTGGACCCCCGATGTCTGTAACGCATATTTCAAGTGTGAGTATAAGCTACGTGCATCCTGAAGGCTCTGTTTCGATGATTGTTAAATGCATCCCGAGGGCTCTGCGTTAGTTGACTCAGAACGGAAGGTTCTGTGAAGTCGGAGATACATCCTGAGGGCTCTGTATCTGTGATTGGTGTGCGTATCCCGAGGGCTCTACGTAGGTGACACCATCCATGTTTATTTGGTTCACTATAATGTGAATAGGCATCCTACGGGCTCTGTCTAAAATGCACAATGAACTTACATGAGACAATGTTGTTTTCAGGTGACGACAATGAAATCGAAGTCGACAGCATAAACAATCCTTTGCCTAGTATCGAAGATGACACTGAGGCAAACTCACTACGAGGAGTAGATATCGAAGTTCATGACAAACTATCACGACCGCAAGATATGGGCGAGGACGCACCACTTTCAGGAACGGCCGAATTAGCGGAAGCGAACGACTCTGCAGTCGGGGCCTAGCGGTAACGTCATAGTGGCGCTGAAGAGGGGCAGGAAGGGGGGATGGAAGCGCGAGCGGTGGCGCTCGTCCACTTTTACTGCGACCACCGGATCAGAAGGACGTTCACCATAATTCTTAATTGCTCTCTAATATTTGTGATTTTATTTGTGTATAATGTAATTTAAGTTTAAAATATCGTTAGTAAAGTTTAAGTTTGCCAACTTGATATTTTGAAATAAAAACTTCTTTAGCGGCGTTGTGCACTTTTTGGGATGGGTAAAAAATGTTAAACTCACGTCAGGACATGTGACCCTGACCGAAAATTCGTAAGACAGAGCCAAGTTTTTTATATTTAAAAAATATAACATTCGAAATTCACACTTTTATGAGCGGCCAGGAGGGCTGAACTTCCAGTGTACCCTTTTAGATATGTTATTATCTACTTTTTATTTTTAACCTAATTATATATATATATACAGATGTGTGTGTGTGTATGTAATGCAAATACATTGTGAAGTTATGTTTTCACTTCTGACGGGCAGTCCTACGACTGACTGTTTTTTTAAATAACTAGTAAGTTAACTAAATATATAGGATCAGATATTAAAGTTAAGTAAATAAAATTTAATTTAATATCAGTTTATCCAAAACAATATAGGAACATTATCGATATTTGTTAATAAACAAATAATATAAACAACATAGTATGTATAATTTTTCGTGATTTAAAATGAATTCATTGCACAACACTTTTGAAAAGCTTTTTTCAAAGCTTGTTCTAAGTCTTTGATGAGATCTTCAGTGTCTTCCAATCCAACTGACAATCTTATAAGAGAGTCTGTGATACCTAGTTGTGCTCGCTGTTCAGCTGGCACCGAAGCGTGCGTCATTAGAGATCTAAAATAAATCATAATGATTACAGTTACGTACGTTACCTCCGATATTAGTTTATCAAATTATAAAGAAATGATAAACACTCACGGTAATTCTGCTAAACTTTCATATCCTCCTAAACTTTCAGCCAAAGTGAAAATTTTTAAAGAACTCAAAAATGTTCTAGATTCAGCTAATCCACCCCGATGTAGGAAGCTGAAGACACCAGAATGACCAGAAGTTTGTTTTTTGGAAATTTCATATTGTGGGTGATCCTCTAGACCTACAAATAAATTAAAATAATCTATATATACTTCAGCCAAATTCGATATGGAATGTTTACTAACAAAGCGTTTGTAAACATCTGTTTGCATATTATACACCTTCGAAAATATTTGTTGTTGCGATAACAAGTAATTTGGACAATTTGGGTATTTACTTACTTTAAAATTAAATTTAATTAAACCCTACATATGTACATGTATCATAAGAAGTAAGGTTTGCATGTTTGTATGTAATTTCTAAAAGAACTAAACAAGTTATTCGGAAATAGATTGTACCTAATAACTACTTCCAGAATAATAGAATTATTTCAAAGATTCAAGGTTTCATTTGTTCTGTTTAAATTACATAGCTCAGTTTATTTACTGTTAATAGGTAAGAATAATACGAAAATACTGAAGCAGAAGGCTCGCTAATATCTTTAGCATCTAGAGAGCATCGAAGCCTACGGATCTGCGTCTAAATTAAGCTCTGATGATGCCTACTTTAATGGACAACAACCTTGATGGACTTCCTAACTTGGCCTAGTACTGTAAGGTGTACCTACTCAAGCCAACAACTCAGCCAGTAAGTATGCAATATAAATTTCAGATCATCCCAAAAAAATCCAACATTTGTGATACATCGATATCACCAATGTTGGAATTTTCAAAAGTTAAATTATTTAAATTCTAAAGTAGAAAGAAGATTATTGAAATGTAGTAATGTAAAATAACCCACTTGAATGTCTCGAAAACCAGGCAAGAGGCCATGTGGTGTGAATAGGGCTGCCATCCGTCCGGGTTCCCCCGGATTTGTCCTAGTTTAGAAGGCGTCCGGGGAGCGTCCGGGCCGGGTTTTTCAAAAAGTGTCCGGGTAAAACCCGCACACTCTGTGCCAGGGGCAACTTATAATTATTAGATGAACAAGCTGTTTAATTTAATAAATCGGCCTTTTTTTAAGGTGTCCGGGAAAGAATCTCGATTTCCCACATGTGTCCGGGATTTTTGAAGAGCTTGTCCGGCTTCGGAAATTTAAGTGATGGCAGGCCTAGGTGTGAACAATGAAATACACTCAAACTTACATGGAAAATACGAGTAGATATGATTCAAATTCCCTCCTGCCACAAAGACAATAAATTACAGAATAAAAGTCTGTATTCAGCATACAAAATTAGGGGTTTGAAACAAAATCCTCGCTGCGCTTGAGAACTTGTAGTTATGGGTCAATGCAGAGGAAATATAAGCAAAAAAACTATTAACTCGGAAGGAAAATAAGCAACTAAACTGACTTTTAATTATTGAATTGATTCGCGAAATAACGAATAAATTATCTAATGTTTCTGTTAGATATAAATATATCGCATTTCACCATAATTTTAAATTTAAGACAGTTAATTTTTTTCCACACACTCACGCGCTCTCAGTCTCAGTGGTTCAGACACTCATTTAATTTCACCGTCAGAACAGGACAAATAAGTGTGAGATGTGTCAAGTAATTTAAAACCTTGTGGCCTTTTACCGGCCTCCATAATCCATATCATCTTAATTGGATTAAATTCACAATAGAACTTCAGTAGGTATTATTATTCACCTGATTGTCCGTGTCACATGCTTTTCACTCACTGCTGCTATTTCACTAAATCAAGTAAATATTTATTTTGAGCATTGTCGCTAGTAAAGAGTTACCTGTCTTAGTTAGCCATTTTTGTATATCTGATTTCAATCAAATCAAATTGTTGTCCATGACAATTACAGAATTTGACTCAAGGTATGCAAACATTTTGTTTAACCCTTGTTGGAACATTTTTGAATTCATTTCCTGGTTATAGTCTCCTTAAAATTTCTTACTTTTAAAAATTAACTCCCTATCATTAACAAATTTATCTTCACTTCCTACAATATAAAGGATTTATTTAACGGTTAGTTATATTATTAATAGTCCTATTTATTATAATAACAATGAATTGAACTAAACACTTTCATATTACCTATATGTAATATATAATTGCACACGATTTTGCCCTTTAATTTAATTGAATGAGTTTAATGTTTTATTCACATTTTAAAAGTGCTTTATTCACACAAAAAACGGTAGCGGTTATGTAATAGTAGTATTCTGTTGCTGCATACTGCATACCTTCTTCAATTTGATGATTAATAGTGAATATTTTTTGTATTTTATTAAAAGATTCTAGATGTCATTACATTACCGGCAAAAAACTATAACACATACTAATATCAATCGAACAATAAAAAAATGATAGTTTCGTGTGATTTAAATATTGACATACGAACACAAAAGTCATAAAACCTACCTATTATTATTAAAAGGACCGGAAAACATTACAGAGTTATGGAGTTGTAGGGTGTATAGTTGTTATTTTTTATTTGCTAATTCTTGTTTTAAGGTGTTTTTAACACATTACGTATTTGGCGGTTGTACTGAGTTACATCAAACACAATGACAGTAAAATCGTAAAGTATAACTAAGAAATAGAGGTAAAATAACATAAATTCTGCATTCTAATTATGACAACCCTAAATATGATGACATAATGGTTTGTTTACAAAGATTCCATATCCAATTTGGCTCAAGTATAATACGTGAGAAGAATAATAATTATTCTTTGTACGCATTTTTTTAGGCAAGCGCGCACTGTCAGGGATGTGAAATTTGGAATAGGTACTTAAAGTTTATATAGAAGAAGTGTAGAAAGCTAAAATGTTTAAACAATATGTGCTATAAAGTTAAAAATTACGTAAAAACGGCTACATAAAGCTAAAACGTTCCTGTTTACATTTTCACCTGTTATCGTACTTACTGGATATGGAAATAAAATAAGACATTCATTCAAACGGTCTTAATTTGAACGACAGGCGTCCAGTACGTATAAAAACGGTTATTTTTGTAATGATTTGGAATTGATTATTGCAGTGTATTTGTAAAAACACTGACAGTAAATAATAAATTAAGTGTTTTGACTGTTTTCAATTACCTGGATGCATTACTTCCGCAACTTGCGGAAGTTGCTTTAACCATTTAGCTATAACTAATGCTGATTTTTTATGTTGCTCCATTCGTAACGCCAACGTTTTTAAACTTCTGTTGACTAAATAACAATCCATTGGCGATGGGACTGCTCCTAAAGCTGAAATATTAAAATAGTCATTAGGTTTGCTTGTTAAGTTTACGATCGCGACCAAGTTTTACCTGTAACGCTTAAATAACCTGTTTTTTTTTCTATGTAAGAATACGTGAGCTAGTAGAGCATTTACTACTATTTTTGAACAATTATTCATTTACTTTCGGTATTACCTGAATTACCTACTTGTATCAGCTTGACACTAATTGAATTTAACAAAATACGAAGAATTACAAATATAATAATGAATTATTATGTATTTCCAAAATAAAGTATCTTGTACTTAAGAAAATGTATTTCTTTATTTTATTTCGTTCTTGAAGATAAAGCATTACATTAATGAGAAAAATAAACATGTAAATAAATTTAAACAACAGATAAGCGCCTTTTGTTTTCACGAAAACCTTTGGTAGACTATTCAAGTGAGTGCATATTTTATGATCACTTATCTACAAACAAACACATTGAAAGTGACACAATATGTTGTGTGTACACGAACATAATTACGTAGAAATTATGAAGTTCAATTGCTAGGGAAACAAAAACAATGATGACATGGTAAGTAGGTACATAGTGTATGCATTGTATGATGACGGGAGAAATTCTAAATTATGACTTATGTACTAGCTCAGTCAACCTAGCTGTTTTATGATCAAAAATGGAGATTTCGATTACCACGCATTCTTATTTTTGGATAAATAGTAAAAAAATGCGCCAATTAAGAATTTCGATATCCGCGATTTTTTTTTAACAATTTATCGAAAATAAAAGTCTTTTTTTACATTTCGTATACATCCATCTCCTTTCCAGTACGTTTTACGTCATATGAGCCCGAAATTCTTTTGTTTTTCATTAAATTACCTACAAAATAAGACTTTCTAAGTCGCTTAGTGCTTTTGCTTAACAACAAATGAAGGTCAAAGTTAAAAAGAACGTTTTTTTAACATTTCATAACTTTTAAAGGAACGTACGTAGAAATCTGAAACTTTCTGAAATTGTAGTTTGTGATTATATTAAAAGTGCTATAAATTTCAGCAGGATCGGTTTTAAACTTTTTAAATTATTAACGATAATTTTTTTTAGCGTTCACTGCAAAATGCGCCATTTTATTTAGAAATTACTAAAACTAGTCGGACCAGCTTAGGAAATTCAAAAAACCATTTAAGTTTATGAACCCGTGTTGTGTCTGTGGAATGCATTGCCATTTGCCACTGACCATCAGGCTCGCAAAAACATTACCCAATTTTAAAAATTAACAAAGGAGCATTATCTAAGTTGTTGAGTGGTTACGCTCATGATACCCGTGCATTTATATGTGTGCACCTATATTTATTTATTTGTGTATGTGTTTATATATATATATATATATATATATTTGCCTATATTTGCCTATACTGTTATGAGTATGTATGTGAAAATATATGTTATTATTATGACTTAAATATTTTTTTCAATCCAATGGTTGCCTGGAAGGGATCGCAGAGCGCGATTAGGCCGCCAATTGTACAAGGTCTCTACTTTTAGTTTGTAAGAATATCTATATACAGTTTTGTATAATATTCTGTTTTGTGCAATAAAGAGTTTATCTATCTATCTATCTATACTTTTTTTCACGCAAGCGACGTATAAAAATAGTATATTTTATATTATATCAAATAACCGCTTTTTAATATGTAATATATTTAATAAGAATTTAAGAGGGGTTAGTTAAAAAAAAAACGTAGGTAGTTATGACAAAAACCGTACCTACTGGAAACGAGATATCACACGAAATGTAGTCTTTTTTTCGTTAAATTGTTAGAAAAAAATGACGCCAATCTTGTCCAACTGCGGGTTTCGAAATTCTTAATCATCGCTTTTTTTACTATTTATCGAAAAATGCATGGTAATCCAACATTTAGGTATTTTAGTTGGTATTTTACACGGTATCATTATTGTGATTTAAATTTAGCACCTGTACAGCATGACTTGCGGTTTTCTAGTACATTTTGCCAAGTGACTCATAGTGTAACCGATTCCGTCAAGTACCTAACGCTTACGGCACTCAATTGCATATACTTTCTTTCAGTCATATGCATTTTAGTTAAACACCTAACATTTATGCTTACAGAAATGTATTGTTAAAATACAATTAATAGTCCATATTAAAAATACAAAATACCTAACATGGCCTTGATTACTGCCTATGATATGATATTGTATGTTGTATGTAAACTTGAACATGTATTTCAATTTATTTTCTTACCATTTTGAAGAAATCGAAGTCTTTTTGCTAAATCATCATCGTTAAGAACCGCCGCACCCATAATTGCATCTGAATGTCCGTTCATATACTTAGTTAACGAATACATCACAATATCGATACCAAAATCTAGAGGTTTTTGTAAGTAGGACGTGAGAAAAGTATTATCCACGACAGTTACAATTCCTTGGCGGCGTTTGGCCAATCTAGCCACTGCAGCGAGATCGATAACTTTTAACATCGGATTTGTCGGCGTCTCTATCCAAATCATCTAAAATAAAACGACAGGAATAAAACATCTATTCTAATATATTCTTTTATTCTCTCTAATTTATTCTTCATACTTTGAATTTTAAACACTCGCGATAACTAGTGTAATACTGTAGCGGTTTTATGGATGTATGTTATGAATTTTCGTCATATTACAAATGATTCCTGCGCACACAATAAAAGATTAATAACATGAACTATAACATGAACTAATAAAGTAAGCATAAAACATCGAATGTCTATATCGTCGTGTACAGTAAAAACCTCGTAGGTACCTACTTGCGTTAGATAAAAGTAATTTTAGAAGAAGAAAAAACTGTCTGGTGAAAAACAAATTTAATTGTAATTACTTTAGTATATTTTAGGCTATATAATAAATATGTGATTCTTATGAACATTAAGTTGCCTATAAGGATATACGACATTTTCGTAGTAAAATAAGTGCAAGGTGACAATATAAAACTACTTGTAAATCAATATCTACTTTAATTATCTTTAACGGTTATCTCAAAAAACCAAATCCTGACTGCCTAAGTAAATATTTTTTATTATTCCTTAGTAAATATTGTTTGTTTGTTCATTACGCGTACACAGGGGCGGATCCAGCAGCCTGCCTTTATAGGGGGAATCAAAAATATTGCTGATGGTTAAAAGTTACTGACTACAATTTTTTTACATGCAGATTATCCCTTCTTTAAGTTTTTTTTTAGATTAACAAGTTTAACAAGTTATTGTTTTTTTTTAATCAATAATGAAGTTGGAAAGAACTATAACCTCGACTATGTCCTATAATTATTGTTTGATTAGATAAAATTATTTTCATTTCATAAATTTGACTGTCTATAGGCTATTGAAACTTAAAACTACAAGGGAGTTTAGAGTTTATTGGACGCAACTTTTCGTTTTTTAAGTTTTTATATAGTTTGACGTGGTTTTAGAAAGCTAAGGGGGGGCGATTGTCCCTATCGACCCCCAATCCCCCCCCCCCCCCCCCCGTGGATCCGCCACTGCGCGTACACGCTTTAACTACTCAACCGATCAACTTGAAATGCTGCATTGACGTTGCCAGGCGTTGACGTGTACTTACAGAAAAGGACAAGGGTAGGTACTTTTCATCCAGAAAAAAAAAACTGTTCGTGAGGGATAGAAAAATAACCAAGTGAAAAACTATTATATTAAATTACCGAGTTCTTCAAACCGAAACGGCCGGCCGTTCGATGGGGTTTCCCAAACTTTTCATTAAGTTTGGTACATCTTTTAATCGCATTAGTAATATCTCAGAGCTGTACACGGTCATTCTATTGATGTATTACGATTTTTTCTTTCCAAAAATTAAATTAAAAAAAAAAAGAACAGGGTGCAGAGGAGCGTCACGCGGGCCGTCGCGCGGAGTGTTGCGCGGTGCGTCATGCGTCGCGTGGAGATCAACGATAGCTTTCGGTCTTAGGTCGGTCTTGAATTGCGGTAATCAAAAACCCGTGTTGTTTGTCGCCCATTTTGAAACATACAATACATTCACACATCTCCAATAGCCAATTACCCACTATTATCAATAAACGCGTATTTTCGGCTGCGGAGGGTGTCGCGCGATAACCGTCGGGGAGCGCGGCTGCCACCGCGGCGTGCGCCGCCGCGTTCGCCGTCACGTACAGTGGTACATACATATCAAACAAAACGCGCAAGAAAACGCTTCTACGTCAACGCTCTCATACAATAAGCAGTGTTTGATTTGATCGCGTGAGTCGACGCACGACGCACCGCGCAACGCCCCGCATCTGCGTAAACGGGCCTCACGGTTACAGTTCGTATAGCGGCCTAAGCCACCCAAAAAGTGTAATGCTCGCTATTAGCAATCAAGTAAATTCACTGAAGTTAAAAATAAAAGACAAAACATAACAAATTCTGTTGACTACCCACAATCTTAACTGACAACCAACTCCGATATAATTATATATAGATCAAATGATAAATGAAAGCAACATATTAGGCTTGTTCATTGATGCAACGATGTCTATTTCATTGCACAAAGCATTGCGCATTAGAATTAATTCATAGATTCTATTCATGGAGTTACTGCGGCCGCGGCAGGAACAAATTTAATTTAAAAAAAAAATACTTATCAATATCTAGTCATTGAATTCCGGTACAATGAAAAAGTACTTATTATCACACGCCTAATTCGAACCGCGTTTCATAAAATAAATAAAACCCTTACTTAGAAATTACTTTATAACGTTACTCCAGGGTTTTCAATTATCGGGTTATATAATATGTACTATGTTCCAAATAAATTTCTGGTCAAGTTATTTAAGTTTACCTATTCATTATTGAATAACTAAGTACTAACGTGGTTCATTATTGAGTAGGAAGATAAATAAGGGCTGGTTTAGGGAAAGATATTAGTGACAAAAGTGGTGATGAGATAAAGATTTTTACTACCAACCTTGGTATTACATTGAATTGCTTCCTCTACGTTTTCAATGTTTGTGTAATCTGTAAATGTAATTTCAAACCCCATCCTTGAAACAACTTTTCTGAAATAAATTTTTATATGTGTATTTGTGGTGTAAATAGGAGAATCCATGGGAGAAATAGACAGTATTAGATTGTCGGTTCCCGTGTAGGTAATTGAGATAAAATCTATCCGCATCAATAATTTCATGCAAAGCCGTTTAGTATGAGGGCGTGAATAAGTAACAACCATGCAATTATAATCGTAAAATTTCACAATATTAATATTAAACTTGATACCAATGAAATCGGCTTCCTTTTGTTTTCATTTTTTTTCTCACTTTTGAGTGTTTGTTTAAATTACAATAGCTTAATGTGAACTGCTCATCAACTTTTAAAAAATATTGCTAATTGTTGAGGAATTCTCATTTACTTCCCCATCAGCTACACTTCACCATATGCATTGTGACCAATATAAATTGCTTAACAACCACATTAAAGTAATCGACTCGTAACCTATGAAATACATATTATTGAGTAGTTGCCGTGTCATCTATGGTTTTTATCATCTGTTCCACTACACCGCCGTCCTAGGGTCGCAAGGAGTCCTGCTCATAAGGAAACCGAGCGCCTCACATTGCGTACCCGGGGGAAAAAGTTGTTTCGAATGCTTTTAAGTATTATACACATTAAAAAAACGAAAAAATCCACAGTTTTAAAATTATGCTGGTCTGATATCAGTAGTTGTATTTAGATGCCTATTTTCAGAGTTACCCATATGCAATATAGTCTTTTCATTTACAGGACAATGGAAAAAAGTTGAAGTCATTTAGGTTCTTGATTTTTTTTACCTGAAAAGTCGATTGACACCGCCATATACATCATCGCAGCAAATTATGTGGTCACCGCTATTGAATAAGGAATAAATTGTCGTTGCTGCTCCAAGACCAGAAGCGAAAGCTAAAGCGTGTTTTCCGCCATCTAAAGCCGCTAGGCATTCTTCAAAAGTATTCCTAGTAGGATTTCCGGTCCGGCCATACTCAAATTGCTAAAAGAAATATATGCTGTTATACATATTAAATAAATTAATTTTTTATAGTATTTCAGTATTCTAAAAAGGACCGATGTTGTATAGTTATGTAAACACTCACGATAGGTTCAGCAGGTGCCGGTTGCTGAAACGTAGTTGAGGTTACTATTGGTGGAACCACGCATCTAGAACTCCACTTCTCTGGTTCTTGTCCGGCGTGAATAGCGGTAGTGGCAAAACCGGGTTTTGGCGGAAGGAATCCTTGATTTTCCATCTAACAAGATAAATAATTTACTTAAACGATGACAGTGAGCTCAATATTTTTAAGAAGAATAAATATACTTTTGTTAGTAATAAAATAAGCCTCAATAATGTTCCCTAAAGATTTGATAGAGGTAGGTATAACGGTGGGTAAAAAATTATGTTATCTAAACTAGTATCATGTCTTCGGGCCTTTTTCTTGCACAGAGAATTAGCATTGCCATTCAACGTGTCAATGCTGCCAGCCTTCTGGGAACACTGCCACTGACTGCCAGTAGGCGACGATGCTAATAGAGTAAGAGCTCATAACGAATTTTGAGGAGGTACTTTAGGCCGTTAGATATTTTGAGCAGTAAAACTTGAATGCTATTCAAGTATGGAATGGAAAGTCTGGCTGACCAGATCGGCACTCAATCCTACTGCGCATGGTGCATAAACTGCAAAATATTTCATCCAAAAAAGGTATTTTAGGTCGAATGGGACTCAAAGAAATAAAAAGTAGGAGTATTAATTAACATAAAAATAAAAGAGCCAGACATTTTAAGTTGTCTAAAATAAGAGCCAGACTAACCTGAACTTGTATTAAAAAAGTGCCAAAAAAAGGTATTTTAGGTCGAATGAAACTTTAATAAACAGAAAGTAGATATATTATTTAGCATAAAAATATAAATGCCAGACATTTTATGTTGTCTAAAATTAGTGCCAGACGACCCCGAACACGTACGAAAGTACCCAAAAAAGGTGATTTAGGTCGAATGCGACTTAAAGAAATAAAAAGTAGGCGTATTAATTAACATAAAAATAAAAGAGCCACACATATTAATTTGTCTAAAATAAGAGCCAGACTATCCTGAACTTGTATTAAAAAGTGCCAAAAAAGGTATTTTAGTTCGAATGAAACTTCAATAAACATAGAGTAGATATATTATTTAACATAAAAATAAATGTGCCAGTCATTTTACTTTGTCTGAAATTAAGGCCAGACAACTGCTAACTGGTATTAAAAAAGCAAACAAAAAAGGTATTTTACTAACTTTTAAATAACGCGATCACGAAAAGATATTACATACCTGTCAACCTGTGACCACGGCCAGTGCAACCTGGTCGAAACGTCAGGCAATTCAGAGGTATGTAATACCTTTTCGTGATAGCGTTAATTCCCGTTTAAATACATAATTATAAAGGTATTTTAGTTTAAATGAAACTTAAATAAACATAATGTAGACATATTAATTAACATAAAAATAAAAATGCCAGACATCTTACTTCGTCTGAAATTGTGGCCAACGAATCATAACTTGTATTAACAATAGCATAAAGCTATATATATATATATTTAAATATATATATATATAGCTTGATGATCTAGTGGTTGGCGATCCTGACTGCTGATTCAGAGGTCGTGGGTTTGATTCCCACCCAGGAAAAATAATTGTGTGATGATCACGATCATCTGTTCCGTGTGTGGTTGCAATTTATTATAATATTGTATTTAGTAATATATAAGTATGTTTTTCAGCAGTCTAGTTACCATAGTACAGATGCGAGATGTATGAAGTAATTATTTTACATACACATACCCATGCCTACGTACAGTTTGCGACTGTAGGCAAAAGTGATTTAAACACCCACATTTTATCGACTATAATTTGGTCCCACTCATGTAATAGGGCAAGTCTATTGGCTTCAGCTGGGCACTTTGGAGATTGGAGATAGAAAAAATTGTGAGTAGATACATTGAAAGTGGAATGTAAATAAGAGAGGAAGGCTAGGCTCCAGCAGATCAGGGACGCGTATCTGTGAATGTAATGAAACAAAAAAAAATATTTTAATCATCATTGTCGCTGCTAAATTCTTCATCTTCTGTAGTGTCCTCATCGGTATTACAATTATCAAAATCTTCTTTCTCTATAGCTTCGTTTTCTAAACAACAAAAAGGGATAAAAATTAATGTAAAAAAATATTTGAAACATTCTGTATACAATAATATTAATATGTACCTGTATTTTCTCCATTCTCTTTCTCAAGTTCAGAGTCTTTCAGTGCTTCTAAAACAGATTGCGGTACGCAATCTCCATCAAACCAGTAAAATTCATAGCGATCATTTTTATTTCCCAGCCATTTCTTTGTGGTGTTAAGCTACTCGGATACTTGAGATTTGCGTTTCTCCAAACACTCGTAATGTATTGAGTTCTCAACAGCTGCTGGTGCAATTCAGATTTACATGGGGGCAAATTTGATGCGTCATAATTTTTCAAACTTTTTTTGAAAGGTTATCCTTACTTTTTGCTATATATGTAGAGCAAAATTTTTGAAATCTTGCAGCAGAAATACCACTGCAATTTTTAACACCATATATTTCACAGGCAAAGTTTTCAAGGGTGGCAAATGTTTCATTTTTCAAGCTAGTCGCATGAGTTACTCCGAGATCAGTAAAAGCTTTTTGATAATTATTTTTTTTTTTTAATATTTCATAGGGTCGTTTTTTGCCTTTTTTTAAAAAAGACGGGTTATAATCGCACCCTGTTAAAGCATAAAACTCACATAAACTTGAACAAATTGCTGAACCTAATTCCGATTGTAGCTTGGTAACATGTATTAATCTTTTTTTATTTCCAGAGCCATACTCCATAAAAATATTCCACAAGTTCTCAAGCAATAGCTTGACTATCTTTTAAAGTTTGCAGAACGACATCTTTTTCGGTTGGTGATGAATTTACTGGTCTCAAATAACAAACTTTTTGTTTTGTTTTATTAAAATCTTCAATAAACTTGCTGTTGAATCCGACCCACATTGGTGTATTGGGAATATCAACTGCCAATGAAAGCACCCACAACACATCAAACGTTTTGACAAGGTCCAATATTTCAAGGGTAGTTGAACGTCGCGCATCAGTAGTTGGTAACAGAAGTTCACCCATTCTAATTTTTTTGCAGTATGAAGTCAAATCCGGAGTGATACTTTCAAAAGTTCTTCTTCTCTTCCGAAAATGTTTGCATATACCTTCATTTATTTGTAAATCAACATTTTGATCTTTGGTGATTTCATCATCAACTATATGGTTATATTCTCGCGTTAAATTATTGACATCTTGATAAATGATCCCTACAATGTCATGAAGTGTATCTTTTCCCGATGCAGTGTCTACATATCGATCGAAATTGTTGAATGCAACTCCAGTATAAAGTCCTTTTAACTTTGTGATGACCTCTGGGCATAAAGCAGACTGATTACAGGATGCAAATGTAGCTTCTGTTTCAAATTCTTCAGCTACATGATAGCTACAACAGTGCCCATACCTGTTTATAATTTCAATTACTTTGCGACTACTAGTTAGGCTTTTTAAAGTCATAGCTAGAGTAATGTGCTTGCTAGTTTTTATTTTTCCTCTCCTCACATTGTAAATTAAATCTTATGATAACGAATTGCTCAATCTCTCAGTTTTTATACTTTTCCTTCATTTACTGTAATTACCTGCCAGAGAAGTCACAAAGAATTCTTTTAATAGTTGCGGAATTAAACATTCGCCCATTATTAAATCTTGTACCCTCACATCCTCGGACAGAGAGTTTTTTTCAATATTTAATATTTTTTTTACGTAAAATATTTGCTGCATGTTGAAGAATATCTTTTTCTTCGAGTAGTGAATATAATTGTTCGTTAATTTCGCGATTTTTCGGACCAACAATTTTTTTATTATGGATTATTGTTGTCTTTAACTCATCACCATATTGTTTTTTTAATTTATTTTCAAAGTTACTTTTACTAAAAATATTACCGTAAATATTTCCATCTTGATCAGCAGTTTTTTTTTAAATTTCAACATAAAAATTACATAAAAATGAAAAAAAACACAATTTTTGCTTTTTATTATTTTGTCATCAATAAATGAGCATCCGTCACTAAATGCCAATTGGTGGTATTTCAAATTTTTATGGAAATTTATATCGAGTTTTTTCTGAGACAGTTGTAATGAATATTCCTTACGACATATACCATGTGCTTTTAAAACAGCCGATGTTCCTAGTTGCTTATAAACGTCAGAATCTTTAACCAACTCATAAAATGGTTGGACTGATTCTGTTAAAGCACCTTTGTCAATGACCCTAAGTTTTTCCTGGCGTCTTTTAAATTGCCTGGAAGGTTTTGTACAGAAAATACAAAAATCTTGAAAAGTTTTAACTTGGTGTTCTTAGTTTTTTGAATAGTAGGACTCTTCTGGGCAAGATATTTCTAATTCACCATTGTCATTGACATTTATACCCTTAACAGCACAAGAAGCTGTTGGGGTCTCTTCTTGATGCAACTGCTTTATTGGACACTCTACACCTGAAAATACATTCATTCTAAGATTCAGTTTGAAATAAATACTTAATTTTTAAATTTTGTTATTGTATGAATATTTAAATTTAGTTTAAGTTCTTTTTAAAAGAAAAGAATTGCTGGTAATGGTAGTCTTTTGAGGTAAAAATAACCGAATTGTTATATTCCATACAACAGATAGAAACTAGTAGTGTTCTTATGAAATAGAAAGGAACACAGTAAAAATTGAGAACCCAGGATATAAGAGATCAAACTTTAGGTACGGTTTTTTTTTGGATGTATTTTTTTTTTATGGTATAGGGGGCAAACGAGCAGACGGGTCACCTGATGGTAAATGACTACCGCCGCCCATGGGCACCTGCAACTCGAGAGTCACAAGTGCGTTGCCGCCCTTTAAGGTGGGAGTAGGAGAAGAGGGAGAGGGGGGGAAGAGGGGGGAGAGGGGAAGGACGGGAATAGGGGAGAGGGAAGGGTTAGGGCCTCCGGTAACCTCACTCACGCGGCGAAATGCAATGCAAGCATTGCTTCACGGCCGGTTTTCTGTGAGGCCGTGGTAATGAGCGGGGTCGAGCCGGCCCATACGTGCCGAAGCATGGCTCTCCCACATATCAGTATTGAACTGCTCTTTTTTGCTTCTTGAATGGTTTAAATTATATTTGCTATTAAATATTATACTATAATAAATATATAATAAATATTTACCTGATGAAGATGGAAGCTCTGATAATGTAGACATATTTTTTTTATATCTTGACATCAAAGCACTGAAATTTTTGTAGCAGCGACAATGATAACCGTTTGTGGTTGATCCACCAGCAGGTAAAACTAGATCGTTAAATTTTAAATTATGAGTATTTCGTATGTCCAATATTTGCTTTGCATTTTCTAAAATAGTTTCACTAAAAACAATAATTCTATCCGGTTCCTTCATTTTGCAAAACACACAAGATGGTGTTGAATGCAGGTTATCCATTACAAATCAAGGCGTAGAAATTTAGCAAATCTAAATTAAAACAAACTGATTATAATTATTGATAAAATATTTTTGAACGCGTGAGTGACAATAACACTAATAATAATAATAATAATGAGAATAAAGGCTTATTACACTAACCGGCTACTCGCCGACGATCGCAGCCGCTGGCGGTTACTGCGGTTAGTAATGTACGACTACGTGCGCTTATTTTCAAATGAACGTCGAAGAAAGAACTTTACTTATTAACAAAAAGAAAACGAAAACATAGATTTTGGATATATTGTTAAGAGGACGTACTACAAAACGTGCCTTTTAAACACGCATTTTAAATAATGAGTTATATTATCTGGTAAAAAAAACTGCTACTATTACTACATGATATAATTAATTAAACTTAAAGAAAAACTACTGGTCACATTAATACCTTAACTTATGACCAGTAGTTTTTCTTTAAGTTCAATTATTTCTGTATTTCTAAGAAAACAATTATTGGTTTAATGCTGTTAAAATCTACTACTCGACCAAAACAATTAGGTGCATGATAGCTGGCCAAATAAAGTCGCTCGTGGCCCACGCAGTGCCCAATTTTGCGTAAATAATAAGTTGCGCCCGGCCTTTTGGTACATATGGTCTAAAATATTAAATTGACCGGCTACTCAAGTCGCGTGCTCTTTTGCAGTCTTGACAACTTCTGAATCACGGCCACGTCAATGGGCATGGTAAATGTCTTATATGAATAATTTGCCAGCGCCTAGTCACTTAGTGGAAATGCGTTCTAAATGCCATAAACATTTCCATCGACAAACATTCTTTAGCAATCTACTTACCAAGTCACGTGATCTGTCTATTTGCCAATCGTGGTAGAACACGTTAAATCCTTAGCAACTGACGACCAACCGCCTCACTCGCTTTTACATCTAACCTATGAGGTTTGTCACTCGCACTTATAAGCAATTTTCTTACGTCACGTCACCGCGTTGGGCGGTTATTAAAAACTATTTATTTCGGACTTTTAAATTGTATTTTTAAATAGATTCAATGTATGTAGGTACCATATTAATTTCAGCGATCCTTAAAAACTTTTCGATTTTCTTAATACAAGTTTGGCTCGTCGGGTCAGAATTTCAGACAAATGTATCTTAAAAAATATATCTACTTTATGTTTATTGTTGTTTCATTCGAACTAAAATACCTTTTTTGGACATTTTTTTAATAAAAGTTCGAGGCAGTCGGGCTCGAATTTCAGACAAAGTAAAATGTCTGGCAGTTTTATTTTTATTTTAAATAATATGTGTACATAATGTTTATTTAAGTTTCATTTAAAATAAAAACCTTTTTTGTATACTTTTTTAATACCAATTAGCGGTTGTCTGGCCTTAATTTCAGACAAAGTAAAATATCTGGCACATTTATTTTTTATGTTAAATAATATATCTACTCTATGTTTATTTAAGTTTCATTCGAACTAAAATACCTTTTTTGGCACTTTTTAATACAAGTTCAGGATAGTCTGGCTCTTATTTAAGACAAATTAAAATGTGTGGCTCTTTTATTTTTATGTTTATAAATATGCCTACTTTTTATTTCTTTAAGTTGCATTCGAACTAAAATACCTTTTTCGTGAACTTTTTTAACACATGTTCGGGGTCGTCTGGCACTAATTTCAGACAACTTAAAATGTCTGGCATTTATATTTTTATGCTAAATAATATATCTACTTTCTGTTTATTAAAGTTTCATTCGACCTAAAATACCTTTTTTTGGCACTTTTTTAATACAAGTTCAGGATAGTCTGGCTCTTATTTTTTAGACAACTTAAAATGTCTGGCTCTTTTATTTTTATGTTAATTAACACTCCTACTTTTTATTTATTTGAGTCCCATTCGACCTAAAATACCTTTTTTGGCTGAAATATTTTGCAGTTTATGCACCATGCGCAGTAGGATTGAGTGCCGATATGGTCAGCCAGAGACTTTCCATTCCATACTTGAATGGCATTCAAGTTTTACTGCTTAAAATATCTAACGGCCTAAAGTACCTTCTCAAAATTCGTTATGAGCTCTTGGGCTATAAGGAATTTTATGACGCATGCATGAAAATAATAAAATAAATAAATATATATTTTTGTAATAAGTATTAATATACTTAATTATAAGGTTTGTATGTACAGTATTCATTAACAGTATGTAAAGAAATATACAACATAAAATGTTTTTTTTATTAAAAATGCTTTTACGCTACGCTTAAAAGCTACATTATCAGCGACTAACGTAGGTATTTTTTTTTAAATATTGAAAATTGTAATATTGTAACCAGCGTATCAAAAAATTACTTATAATAGTTTATTTGGCCTGAGCTGCGTTGCGACAACTTTTGATGACTAGCTGTTGCCTGTGACTAAGGGTACTAATTTATCTAAAATCTAAGCGTGCAAAGCCGCGACGAGTCGGCTATAATCGATAAAAAAGTGAAACTACTAAACCGATTTTAATAAGTATTTCACTATTAGAAAATTACATTATCCAGAAGTAACATAGGCTACTTTTACCCCGGTAGGTACCCCCATGGGATTGGAATCTACGCAGGTGAACTAGTTATAATCTGTAGATCACGCGAACCACGTCGCAGACAGGAGCTATTGTATCCATATAAAGAAATTCTTCAATAATATCATAACTGTAGTAATAATAAAACTTTGAAAATGATAAATAAAGATACCTTAATTTGTTCAACCTGTAAGCCGTGGACTTGAACTGTTTCCCGATAAAATTACGAGTCTAAATTGCACCACCGAGCTATAGTATAAGGCTTTACATGGCTTCTAAATACATGGAGTGTAAATAAGACTCCACCCAATACACTACGTCCATGAAAGATGAGCCTAGTGAAACGGGAAGCGTTTAACGATCTTAATGACCAAGCGGTTTAGGTTTCGTCTGTGTGTATTTCGTCTACTTCTACAGGTGGTACTTTCATCTTATTTTGACGAACTTGGTATTCGGATTCCTTGAATTGCAAGTGTAGTTAACGATTACTATCCAAATATTTTGTAAGATTACAAATTACGAATGTCAAGCACATTTGTAAAATATTACAAATCTATTTTAAATCTTAAGCATTATTATATTTTCTATATAACTGGATAAGTAAGTATGCCCACAAAAGATGTTTCCAAGATAACTTCGTTTATTACTCTGATTACTTTCCGGAAGTTACATTTCTGCTCAAGTTTTGGGACGGCAACTACGGCGGGCGTCTTAACAATACTTAACATAAAACTCACTTCCGATAGGGAGGTTCAGTCGCGTAGGTGTCATAATTAGAGTAGGTACATTATGTTAATTATGGTTGATGCAAGGACTAAATGGCAACGTTGGGCGGTATCGTCATTGAGTTTTGAGATGATTTGCATTAATGCGTTAAAGAGAGTTTCTATGAGGGAATCGTTTCCATGGGATTGGGGGGGGGGAGGGTGGTTCTGAAGGGCAGAGCCATTTGGAAGGGTAGATGGTATGTTAGCAACTATAGCCTCATGGGCTTGTGTAGCGTAACCTTCCGATGGTGGGGTCCTAACACGAGGATTTAAGGATACGGTTTTTTTGTACGACCTAGACGAGGAGGGATAGTTAGCGGCTGGAGGGAGAGGGGGTTGTTTTGGAGTGGAGCCAGAAAAGGATGAGTTTATGACTACATCGCTATGTCTACATACTTGGGGTACAAGTACTCCAGGTATGTAGAGATTTCCTCTAGCACGTCACATGAATCGTCGGTATGGTTTTGCGCACATCGGAAGCAGCGTCGCTTCGATCGGTATTGAGACTTTACATGTCCAAAGCGGCAACAATTGTAACATTAAATCGTAGGTAGTTAATATGTCTCAACAACAACAAAAGTGTGATAAGCATAAATTTTAACAGGCAACATTTGGCCTGAAAAAGTCTATACGACTGTCTGCGTGAGGAACCATGAGACGTTACCGTCGTTGTGGACCTTTCTGTTAAACCTTCTGGCCTTTAAAATGATACCGCACTTTTTGGGTAGTTCTAGCGAGAACTCATCCAGGAAACAGTCAACTGGAATACCACGTACCAAGCCCATGCGGGTAACATTGTAGGTAGGGATGGATACTTTGTAATTATTCGTTGACAGAACGTCTGAGGATACGAAGTTGTTGGCATCTAAAGCAGTTTTGAATTCCACTGAAACACGGATTCTTCGTCACGTTTTTCACTCCAACTTTAATAATGTTCTTTATTTTGTGGCGACAAAGTTGGCCGAATTTAATAGCGCGCATGGTAGTACGAGCGGCTGGGTCTGCTTCTTTACGCGAGACATTGAACGATGAAAGGGCCGATATCGTCGACGTTATATGTACACGATTCGCTATAGGATGGATGGGTATAAATCGTTTGCGTTACTACCGAAGAATCGATGTCGTTTACATTTCTATGACGTTTATCAGAACGAGAAGATGAGTTGTAATTATCCAAGGAAAGTTCATGCTTCCTAGATTCTAAACTGCCTCCCAGTGAGCTGAAAACATCCGGGGAAAATGGTATATTCCCGTCCGGGGGATCAGGAGGCTTAGGAGGAACGGTAGAAATTTTGAGGTCGACCGAGAGGAGTTAGGTTATAAATACAATATAGTAAACAGACAAATAAAATTAGGCTCACGATCAGAAGGTCTAAGTAGCAAAACGTCCAACAGTGCGAAACGTCTAATGAGCAGTAAGCTTAATTAGCAAAATGTCCATGTAGCAAAACGTCCAACTCTCAGATGGTCTGTGTAGCAGAACGTCTATTTAGCAAATCGTCACATTCTCAAAATGTCTGGATACTCAAGCACACATGCAACATACACTATTACACCGGGAGGGAAACAGACACGGCATTATAATATGTGGGTACATATATACTCCTTGGTCTATTTACTAGTAGCGTTTCATCTTTTTAATGGTGACTGACACTCATTGTCATGAATGTTATTTGATTAGCATTACTCATTTGTTTTTCGTGTATTTAATTGATACTGCGACTGCAGTCAGGACACGGCTCAACACACGCTGGCGGTTTGCCCCAGTTGGGCGGCGCAGCGTCGGGCCCTCACTGCAGTCATTGGGGAGGATCAGTCGCGACCGGCCGTCATACTCTGCATGGCCGGTAGCGACAGGAATTTTACCGCGATCGCAACCTTCTGTGAGGAAGTCGTCTCGCAGAAGGAGGCGGCGGAAAGGGTCCGGGGGGATGACCTCCACTCGGACTCAATTCGCCGCCGGCGAACCAGGCGGCGGAGGCGCGCTTTCCAGCGCCTCATGCCGCCCTGAGTGCGGTCGCGGGTGGACGGGACGGGTTTACTCTTCCACCTACAATAGTGCTCCCCGCGAGGAGGCGGCATCTGCGTGTGCCTGGACGTCACTTAATTGAGTGGTTTTTTATCAGAAGGTGGAGCCCGCGCTTTTGCGGGCAGGCGCCAGGGGGTCCGGATGTCTTAATAAAAGCTGTTCCCGGTACCCTCCTATTTAAGGCGCAGTACGGCACACCGTGTGATTGTAGTCGGTTCGATTAAAGAGAAAACCCCGGTGGGGTGACGGCCCGAGGGGGTTTCCACACGCAAAAAAAAAAATGCGCCTCAAGACGAATATAAAATCAAAGCCAACCCTGCTACTATTCCTCATAGCTCTTGGAAAAGAAGCCCTTTGTCAAAATCGCAAATATCGGAATATGTTATTTAAAGGAAATAAGAGAAGAAAGATATAATATTTAATGTTAAATACAAAAGAGAGCTTCAAAAGCTTGAGACTCAAAAAGTTAGTTCCTTTAAATTTTTAGTGAACCTTGGCCATATTAAAAGCACATTAGGTGTATAAATTCAGGCGAATTTGTTCACCTAATATCCTAATAATATGTAAAAAGCTAGTACTTTTTAACACAATATTTTTATAACAAATAAATTTTCTTAAGTTTATATATGAGTTTCACTTTCTGTTATGAGTGTACACATTTTAAAAATGACGATTTGCTAAATATACGTTCTGCTACACAGACCATCTGAGGGTTGGACGTTTTGCTACATGGACATTTTGCTAATTAGGCTTACTGCTCATTAGACGTTTCGCGATGTTGGACGTTTTGCTACTTAGACCTTCTGATCGTGAAGGTAAAATTATCACTACATATTATAAAACAAAGTCCCCGCCCCGTCTGTTCGCGATAAACTCAACAACTACCAAACGGATTTTCATACGGTTTTCACCAATAGACGGAGTGGTTCATGAGGCAGGTTTAGGTGTATATTTAATTAAGGTTTTGTGTAAAATGGAATATAGCGATGAATGTTGAAGATGTAGGAAAAAAAAATCAAAATATGCTTTGCTACCTGCGAAGCCGGGGCAGCTTGCTAGTAGAATATAAATACTTATTAATTAACGTATCCAAAAACCACTTTTATAAATACAATATAAATAGAAAATCAAATGAGAAAGGAAATATGTATACCTAGTTATAAACAATTAATATTATAACCACGAAACGTGTGTCACTCAACCTTCTTTTTCGAAAATAAAAACGTGACCTCTAATAAAAACCTACTTTGATATTTGAATTCACGATAATTTTGAAATTACAGGGTGACTGTCACTAGAAATTAAAAATACTACTAAAAGTACTAACAAAATTCCTAAATCTATCAAAAAATACTTAATATATTTTTTCTACCGTTAAAGTTAGTTGATAGGCCTTAATCTACAGAAAAAGTAGAAATCTACTACATCTGGTCACGCTCCTTCGGCTTCCAGCCGTGTTAAACCGCCGACTATACTATGTTTAGTAAGTTTTAACACGTATAAATTATTTTACCTAAGTAGTAGGTAAAAAATATTTAATTAAAAAAGTCATCAATTAAGTCTACTTTCTGAACAATATTTAAAAAAATCATATTTTCATATATTTGCCATTTTAGAATATTTCCCTACATTGTTTGTTTTTTGTCTAGGGGAAGAATTAGAAAAGGAGCGAACGATACAGAGATAATATTACCACATAATTCATAGCAGTATTGAAACAAGCATTGGTAAGTTATAAAGTAATAGTTTATAGCAACACTGAGAAAGAATCATCGATGAATCAAACAGTTTTGATTACCTTACATACCTACATAAATAAGGAATCCTTGAATAAAAAAACTTTGCACACTTTAATAGAAAAGGTGGAATGAATGTATAATTAAGTGGATCCAACCAGATGATGCGTCAGGACCGTGAGAGATGGTGGGCCTCTGCTTATCCAGTGAGGGAGCCGGAGCGACACGCAGAGATATCTTTGTGTAATTATTTTTATTACGTAAAATTTAGCTTTTATATGGTTTTTTTAAATCCATTTAAAAAAACTACATTTAAGCAAAATTTTATTTGTAATATAGAGTACATCAATATTTTGTTATAGAAAGTTCTTACGAATCATAGTCGAAGTCTAAATCCAAAAACTCTATTCCAGACATTTCACTAGCACTTGTTAGTACACTTTCACAATAGCTATCTGATACAGAAATACTATCTTCATCGCCAAGTTGTATCATAAATTCTTCCTCATTACTTTCTACTAAGTAATCTTGTTCTCCATAGTTATTTTCAAATTTTTTACATGATTACATTCTTTTTTTAACCTTTTAGCTAAACTCCAAATTAGCACTGTGGGGTTCAGGTCGCAGAAAAATAATACCAGCTTGATAGATAGGCATGTGTTTGTACTTTTTCACGTAGTGTTTGTATACTCTTTGTTTTTCACAAGCTCCAATAAGACAGCCTCTGTCATGTCATCTGTGAATTCAATACCATTAGTCATTAACCAGCCCTTGATATCGTCTTTCCTTTTAGCAATAAGGCGCTTTATTTATTTGCGTGCAATCGTAAGATGCGTTATCCATAACCAGTACACTAGGCCAAGGCAGATTAGGTATTAGTTTTATGCTTAACCATTTCTTAACATTTTCTTTGTTCATGTCATGATGAAAATCAGCGTTGTTATCTTTTGATTGAGTGCGTTAGGTATATACCCTTTTTCAGTTCCTGCGCGAACTACTATATAACATTCCCCAAGGAAAATGTCTGACGATGGACCAGGTTCATTTTCACTCTGGTAGCATTTTGAAGGCCGGATCTGATGTGTGCACATAAGTCTCGTCCACAAAAACCAAATGTTTTCTAGTTTCTGGGGGTTCCTCATTAAGTTGTTGCATAACCCTTAAGTAAACCCTGAAGCGCCATGCGGAAATATCCGTTGTTTCAAAGATTATTGTTCGCTTGCTTCTTAGTTTTTTTTTTCATCCCTCTTTCCCCTACAGGGAGTATGGAAAGGCCGGCAATGCACTTGTGACTCTTGAGTTGCAGGTGCTCATGGGCGGCGATAGTCATTTACCATCAGGTGACCCGTCTGCTCGTTTGCCCCCTATATTATAAAAAAGAATGTAAAAATATACATATAAAGTTATGTTTATATTACAATGAAAACTTATCATTTAAGTACTCGTATAAGCTATAATAACTTTTATGTATTAGAAAGGCTTTAAGTTTATTAATAAATCTTTTATATATTTATTGATTTCTTTTATGAGTTCTGGAAGCTTATTATATTAAGTGGGAGGGGTTAACAAAAATACTAGTTATGTGTGACCTACGTTATGATTATTCTTATAGTAAAAAAAAAAAAAATTACATGAGGAAGTAGTGCTTCAAATTAACAACAACAGGAAAATTCTACACAATCATGTTTGTAAGGTGTGTATTGTGTATGGGTACAAAGGAATTTTTATGTTGTAATACCTATACCAGTATGTATACTTGCGGATTTCAAGTCGGGTTTGCCTATTAGGTACTTCATAATGTGACGGATTTCATTTCTATAATGGAATGAAATGGATGAAAACGGTGGCTTTTATGGACAGCAAGAAAGAAAAACCTTTAAAAATCACCCTTCAGTGGTGTGCAGTTTCCCTGGATTCGTTTGGAGCCATGGAAGGCATTCCGGCATAAATCGCTTTCCAGCCAAGCCGGAATCTTACCGATAATTGTCAGGAACGCGGGCTGTGAGGAAGACCTCTGTAAAAAATCCACGAAGTATTTAGTGGCGGGCAAATCAACCCGTCAATAATTTGTACCCGTGCGAAGTACCGTTGCGGGTTGCTAGTTATATACAAAACATTCGTTACATACACTAATGCAAATCTTTCCTCTTTATAATATTACTAGCAACCTGCCCCGGCTTCGCACGGGTACAAATTATACACCTAAACCTTCGTCATGAATAACTCTGTCTATTAGTGAAAACCGCATGAAAATCCGTTGAGTAGTTTTTCAGTTCATCGCGAACAGACAGACAGACAGGCAGACAGACAGAGGCGGCGGGGGATTTTGTTTTATAATATGTAGTGATAGTGTAGATTAGTGTAGACATTGCACTACAAATATTTACTTAAAAGTATACTGTAAATGTTTATATTATACACAGATTCGCGCAACCACTTCAGTAAACCATTGTGCAATGGTTTACTTAAAAATTTTGTGGGGTCAAATCCCAAACGGGACAAAAAAAAAGAGGCAGTCATGGGACTGTCGACAGAAGTGCACACTTAAATGATACGACGAACTTAAAACGTCACATTAACACCTTGGTGACATAAATTAATAAAGAGACACAACTCAATGTTTAGATTAGCGCCCTCTAGTGGATCTATATATGTATTATTATCGTCTCTCTCTCTCTGTCTCTGACTGACTGACTGACACTCACTCACTCACTCACTCACTCACTCTCCCCACTCTCCCTCCCTCCCTCCCACTCTCCCCACTCTCCCTCCCTCCCTCCCACTCTCTCTCACTCCCTGCCTCTCCATGTCTCTCTGACGCTGTACATGTAAATATAAGAAACCTCCGTCTTAAGAATTTTCGATCTCGTCATAAAAATATTTTTTTTAAATATATTACACTCGGACACATTTTCCATACATTTTCGATCATGGTCCACGTGACCATATTACACTTTTTAAATATATTACACTCGGACACATTTTCCATACATTTTCGATCAGGGTCCACGTGACCCTGAATTCCGACGCGAGTTTAACATCTTTACCCATCTCAAAAAGTGCCCAACGCCGCTAAAGAAGTTATCACTTTAAAAAATTGTGTAATCCACTAATAGTTGTCCCGAGTCTGGGTGTTCCTTGTGTCCGTAATAAATTACAACGAAGTTTTTGACATTTTGATTTTCATCCCCATTCTCAAGGAAAGTATCCTGAATTTCGGAATAAAAAGCATCCTATGTTTGACCCCGTAGTATGAACTCAAATCATTCCAAGTTTCATTTGAATCCGTTCAGTAGTTTCAGCGTGATGCGCGGTCATGATACAGACAGACAAAAATGAAAAAAATATGGTTTTGGCTTCAGTATCGATCATAGAGAGCCCTGCTACAGAATTGGATCTGTTACAGTTTTATTATAAGTAGGTATGGATTGTGTGAGAGCAGCAGCCGTCAGTTCGCATTGACTACAACAAATGAATACGCGGGCAGTCCACACCAGTTCGTCACCTTTCCTAGCTGTTATGGATTTATTGTTTACGGTTTAATAGACTACATTTATTACAACAT
Source organism: Euplagia quadripunctaria (assembly GCA_963859945.1). Lineage (NCBI taxonomy): Eukaryota > Metazoa > Arthropoda > Insecta > Lepidoptera > Erebidae > Euplagia > Euplagia quadripunctaria. Next base: position 18,956,867 of record OY982561.1, read on the forward strand.
CCACCCTGGCCAGTTTGAATGGAGTTTGGTTACTCAAAACCTGATTTAGCACAATTTGTAAAATTCAATGTACTTACAGTATATGTACAGTTACAGTACAGTCGTAATTTTTAGGCATAGCGTATTAACCCTTTCAAAAAAAAAACGCATTCATGGGACTGCCGACAGAAGTGAAAACTTAAAACGACGTGTCACATTACCAAGACCGTGCCGCGAAGCCATAACTTTTGCGCCTACCACAAAACGGTCGCCGCAGCAAAAGAAGTTTACATTCTCAATTCTGTATCAATTTCAAGTCCGATTTGATAAAATAAACATTATTTTTGGATTGTTATGAAATATTTTTAGGACATATTTATTATTAGAAATAATAGTTTCAACGTATTAATTTAGTAATAACATTTTCACAAAAAAAAATGATTATCATCTTTATAATAGGTACAAATAAATAAATAAAATGTCTAAATACATATCAATTTTATAAAATTTTATATAATTGAATAAGTAGGTACTTAAAAATGGGAAATTTATAATAGCGCTTCTATTTTCAATATAAGCTAACGAAGTGTGTCCACTAGTTAACTTATTGTATACCAGAAAAATGGCTACTCAGTAAATAATAATGTTCTTGAGTATCTAAGTAAGTATATTTTACCAAAAATATTTAAAATTAGTTAAAATAAGATTACCGAATCCTAATCTAATTAACATCTAACATCTAGCTGACCCGACAGATATACTATGTATTTTTAAAACAAAAATATTTATTGTAAAACAAAAATACCTACTGACTTGCACACTAAATTATCAAAAGTTACGTACTTATATCATATATATTATGTATCCACGACCAAATTTCATTCTACAGAGCGTACATAATACAGGCTATATTTATTTTATAAACTGTACCTAATTTCGATAGCTAAATAGTTATTGTGCAATAAAATCAATTTGATAATGTGAAGAATGTTAAAAACTATATAATAGGTACTGTTTTTCTCAGAAAAAAATACTTTAGAGAATTGAACACTCAAATAAAAACTTTCGTGAGTGGTATTCATATTAGTTAAGAGTTAAGATATACGGTTATACTCACGTATATATTTCGGGGATGGCCGACTAGTTTCGGACCCGACGGGGGCCCTTTATCAAGGGGTGAAGCGTCCTGCCGCGCCGGTTGCAGGTGCCAGACATCGATAAAGGGCCCTCGTCGGGTCCGAAACTAGTCGGCCATCCCCATCGCTGCGTGATTCCGATAATCCTACTCTTTTATAAAAAGAATTAAATAAGTTTTTTTTATTTCTGTCTAATTTCACAACTTCCTAAACTTACTATACTATTTCTAGTTTTGTGAAATAGCACGTTTCGCGGTTCTGGTAGTTGTACGATAAGTTTTCATCTGGTACGATAATTTTCGAATATTGATACGATAATTCACTCGCACTCGTCTGGCAACCCTGGTTTGCACGATAAATTTCCCGCCATAATCAAACACGTCAAAAACTATTGCCAGTTGCGAGCAAAGACTACAATAGTATCTATTATAGGATAGTTGCGAGTTAGTTTTGTTTCTCGTTCAAGGAGTTACTGAATTATAATTTTTCCTAGCTTTATATAATGAAAATTGATAGCAAACCTCTTAGGTATGCTCACGCTGAAGGTCATACAGACGTATGCTACACTGAAGATGGGCAGTAAGTTTTTCTGTAACTTCCGTTCAATATCGTAATATCATAGAAGGTGGTGCTCTAATAACTAAAATCATTCATTATCCAGGCACATAATAACCTGCGGTAATGATGGTGACGTTAGAATTTGGGTAGACATAGAAGATGATGATCCCAACTCGCATTGTGTTGGAGAAAGTGCACTTGCTGTATGTTATAAAGATAAGAGGCTGTATGTGGCTACGGACAACCACGCTGTTCAAGCTTATACGTATCCCGCATTTGATAAAGACGGCATTGTCACAAGGTTTACAGCACCAGTTACTCAAATCAAATCAACCAACAAGATTGAGGTAATCATTGTTTTCACCTATTAATACTCCTTTACAGGCCTTTCAGAAATTTCCAGGTTTCGGTTTCATTTAGATATCTATCAGCTAATAAGCTATTCAGTAAGTTTACCACAAGCTGTACCTACAATTTATATTTGATCTGCTAATTCTATTTATAGTCCTGCTGTTTTAAAAAAGGTTCTTTAAATCAATTACAACAGATAATTCATATCTATGTTAATAGGCCTTGGGATGTTCATCAGAAAATATGGAATCTAAGATATGTAACTTAGAAGGTGGTGCTCCATTGTTTGTTATGACAGACCACAAAGGTCCAGTGTTGAGTATTGCTATATGCCCACACATGAAATTTGCAAGTACGTCCTGTGGAGATGGCATATTGAGGATCTGGGATATTGATACACAGAAAATTGTCAAAGAAATAGCATGTATACCAAAGATAAATACATTTTATGCTGCTAAAGTTTTATGTAAGTATAAAATATAATAACTTTAATCAAGTACTGAGAACAACATCCAACATACTTGTTTAGTGCAAGTCGGCTAATTTCAGAAACTTTGATACTATTAAAGAGAACTATCAGTTATGCAGGTTTCCTTATAATGTTTCCCTTTACAACTAAAAGAGTTATCACAAATGTTTAAAAACACTTTGTTTTAAACCTCAGAGGCATGTGGCGTGTGTCCAGGGATTGAAGTTACTAATTTGATGAAAGTTCGAATTTAATCACTTAGCTAACAAAACATTTTATACCTATTAAAAACTAAACATACTATTTGTTTTGCTTTCTAATAATAAATCATATGAATTTATTTTGTGAATCTTGAGGGTCTTGTACAATTTGTTATATGTACAAATTGTACATTTGCCAAAACATACTGTTTATGGAAACAACAAAATGTATATATATGGGGTCCCGCTTCACATATCTACGGTTAGGCAAATAGACTTGATGAATCAAAAATTGTTTTACTTTTTTAGGTAGAATGGATTTTGAGCCAATGGAAGGAAAATATTTAGCCTATCCAAATAACCGTGAAATAATTTTATTGGATTGTGAAAGCTGGGGTCAGAGAATGACATTTACACATAGTTTGGTAAGCTTTCAATATTCATTTGTTAGGTACAATGTGTCATAAAATTATCTATATATAGGGGAATTAACACAATCACAAAATAGGTATTTCATACCTCTGAATTGCCTGACGTTTTGACAAGGTTCGATTGGCCGTGGTCACAGGCTGACATAGATTTCATGAGTACCTGGGTTAGCAAATAAATTTTACTTTCCTGACCTATTCAAGCATGTGAATCAATCTGTCACTGGCTCCCTTATGTCATATGAAGTTTTTAAATTGTGGTACTCCACCTGCAATAAGGTGTCTCAAAAATACTCAATCATTTCTTGCATCATATATGTCACATTAAAGATGTTAATAACTTACATGTAGTATCACATATGACCCTAATAGGGTATAGCAATATATAGGAGACCGACCCATTTCATAACTTCATAACTATTCAATTGTCAATTCTAGAATTATTACATTGTCAAGTTAAATTCGTTTCTTTTTCTAATTTACTATATTTTTTTAAATTTAATTTATTAACCTAACATCAGCAATCATTGAGCTTAAAATTGCAGTGATTGAATTGAATATACCATCTATGGTCCTTCGAGATAGACAAGTTTCCCTCAGTGCACTACTCATTACCTCGAAACATTTTTGTTTAGTAAAGCCATGCTTAAAGTTGTACAGAATAATTATACGAATGTCATAAAGAGAGAAGTCTGCCATTTTTATTTAGAAAATTAATAAAAAAATCGAAAAAACGATTCCTTGCCTCCAAATTTGTTTTTTTTAAATTTAATATTACTTCGAGTTTATGGATATAACTTCAAACCATAATATTATGATATCTAGTTTGTTAACGAAACTATTTATATACGTGTTTTCCTATTTACAGATAAAGTGTGCAATATCCCAGTGTTTATTTTCACCATGTGGACAATATTTAGCGGGCAGTACTGTTGCGGGACAAATTGCAGTGTGGGAAATAGGTTCTGGTGCCTGCATAGACATCATTGAACATCCTACCTCACATAATGTATCTGCTATGGCTTGGAACCCTAAAGGTAAATTGTAAAACATATAATGTAATAATTGTAGCGTTAACAAATTATAGTTTTTTTACCATTTAATCATTAGAATAGCTAACAAAAACTCTTTAGTGATGTAAGATCTAATGATTTTATTGAAATACTTTACTTTAAATCCATACAAATATATTAAAACTAAGATATCAAATAAGATTACTTTCTTTTTTAGGGTTCTGTTCCTCAAAGGAACCCTTATACATATTAGTTTGTTGTCTATTTGTCTGTCTGTCGAGATCCAGATCCTTCCCACGAACCCACGCCTCCATGTATCAAGTTGAAATTAACATCACATAGATACATATGCATAGAAGCTTGATTTTTTAAAGCAAGAGACCGCTCTCTTGCTTTAAAAAATCAAGCTTTAAGTCAATGCAATCAAAAGATTACATCCATTTCAGCCTTAGATTTGAACAAAGTTGAAAATTTCACAAATAAATTAAAACCTACAGGGTACTTCCCATTGACCTATAATTATGAAATTTGGTAAGAATCAATGTCTCACAGTACAAGTAAAGGAAAACAGCACGTTAAGCCATTGGTCCCGGTTGCCATACGAACATCTTTGGCATTCGTTACGGGTGGTTGGAACCCTAAAAAGTCCGAGAACCTGGTCTAACTACAGAACTTCGATACCGCCTAGTACTTGTGGAGGTCTGGTGGCAGTCACTTCACGTAAAATATCGAAGTTCGGCCGTTTCGTAGTTAGACTGAAAGCCGACCCCAAAGCTTAGTTGGGAAATAGCGAGGATGATGTTAAGTTGTTGTTATATCACCAAATAAATGCTTATATTTTGCGGTTGGAAAGTTGACTTGACTACAATGTAGGCTTATACAATAAGTATGTTTATCAGCAGTCTGGTTACCATAGTACAGGCTCTGTCTAGTTTGGGATCAGATAGCCCTGTGTGAGATGTGTGAAGTTATTATCATCATACATTTTCTAGATGTTACTTAAATTGTTTTAGGTAATGGAATTCTAGCATATTGTGATGTTGCTGGACAACTGGGTACCTTAGTAAACTGCTATGGTAAAGACAGCAGCAAGCTTGGTGCAGACAGTGGCACTGATGACATTGAAATGGTTGAAAGGGCTGATGGTAAGTTAGATTTTAAACATGTCTAATACTGCTATTTCCAAATAATTGGTTATTTATGGTGGAACTACTGTTAGAGGGGTGAAAAAAATTGGCCAGTTCTTCATGTCATTAAAAACATCTCAGCTCTCCATTCATGCGTGCACATGACATGCATTATAACCCTGTAATTAAGGATGTGCAATTTGATCCAGTAAGAATATGTCAACCCCATCATACCTTAATGCAAAGAGAACACATATCACTTAAAATTACTTGTAATTACATAATTATTAAACTACTGTAATGAAATGACACAATTTCTTGGCTGCTAGGGCAGCTCAAGACATACACACATTCCGTTTTATTCCTGTCACAATCCATCAGCAAATGTTACACATCTTCAATTCTATTATATGTATACAGCACAGTTGGGCGAGTCAGTTTCTGTCATCAAATATGCAAATTTTGCTGATGGAAAGTGACCAGATCTAATTCTTAGTGCTAGTTTTCTATAATTTCTACTTAATAGACTGTCGTCAACCCATGCCACTTCAGAAGACATTGCCTGTATAGCCCTATTCCATATACCCTTATTGTTTGGAATCCTTGTCTTCAATGATTGTGTTTGGAATATTTGTCTTCAATGTTTGGGATTGTCCCAGTCTAACTCAACAGGAAGAGTATGTTGTTGACCAGTTCAGGTCGAGAAAGACTGGGTGCGTTATCGACTCGTTCCACTGTAAAGTGCAGTTTTTTAAATGGACTGTATGTGGTTCGAAGATGTTCATGGTCGCGGCTTGCCCATCTTTCTTCATTAAAACAATAAATTCGATCGTTTATTGCGAATATAGGTAGAATATAGAATAAATGGAGTATATTTCTTCACATTAAAAACACAATATAACACAACACAATAAAGAGGCACAGAAAATAAAGCAACTTAAAAGATTATACCTGGTGAGAGCCGTGAGAAGTCGTGAGAAATCGTGTGCGTGTGATAAGTGAATTTGGCGCTCTCGTTATATTGAAAAATGATGTCTTACAAGTCGCGGTGGCTAAAGCCGCATTTATACGCGATCGCCCAGTGGCGGCGTCTAAGAAACTCCACAGCTGCTAACTTAGCTATTCAGTCCGCCTGCTCGTTTCCCCATAGGCCAATAAAACCCAACCTTAAAGTGGAAAAATGGGAAACCTGATATTTACACCTGCAACCCATACTAGCAAATAAGTGAGGTGTGTAAATATCTCAAGAGTGCACATTAGTATGCTTATTTATATGTTTTTTATTTTATTACAGACAACGATGACATGGTGGATAATTTAATAGAAAACTACGAGAGTGACGACGACAATGCTATATCTCTGGAGAAAATTAAGAATGAGACATTAGGACTAGTGAATGCGGAACATGATGAATCACGGCCTGTGTCGCGCCTCACTACGCTAGCTCCCTCCTGTGTTCCACCACAACCACCTTTTCAACCTTCTTCAACTCCTACACATCTTGAGCATAGGTTGGTAATACAGAGTGACTATCGAACATTTGAGAAAGTCTCTTCTCTTCTTTCATATTATTAAATCTACAAAGTAGAACTGATTTAATTAGGGAACTGTTAACTAACACTCACATTAATAATATTAGTTAGGATTAACCAATATTAGCAATGTGAGTTTGTTTGTTCCGGTTTCATGCCTTAACATCTTAATCGATCATCATGAAATTTTGCATACACGCTGTTAAGGGTGCACAAAAGGACCCCTTTGATCCAGAAAAAAGGTACTGTCCCAGAGGGGTAGAAAAAATAACTAACGGGAGCAAAGCTACGGACGTAAGCTAGTACTAACTAAAGCAATACCCTAAATCACTATTTCTCACTCTCGGTTGTTTTCGAACGGTAATTTCATCGGACGGCGATTTGTACCGCCCGTAGATTACGTTATTTAAAATAATAGTTAATATGTGTTTCTTTTACTATAGTAGGTATACTATACTTAACGACAAACGACGTCATATTTGCTGAATTATAGAGCTAAAACAATACAGTCAATAATAACTATGAAAGGAGGAGCTGACCATGCCAGCATGCAACTATTGTCTGTTTTTGCTTTGCTGTACAAAACCACTTTTAAGACATGAAGCTTACTCAAGGTAGTCACTACACTCTTCTTTGTTCTCACTTACAGATATATGTGTTGGAATGACATTGGAATAGTTCGCTGTCATACTGTGGAGAATGGGGAATCTACTATAGATATCGAGTTTCACGATACGAATTTGCATCACGGCATTCATTTGAACAATTATTTAAACCATACTATGGCCAGTTTGTCTTCGACGGTGGTGGCTTTGGCTTGTGAGACGCCCAGGTGAGTAATTTTTATTGCTAATCATTCTAGATAAAACATTTAGTTCATTATTTCTTACAAGAAAATAGCATTGTTTGTTGCTTCCGGCTAAGTTCCGAGGTAGGAGTGGGTGACATTGAAGCTGCCCTGTTTCTCCGACGAGGTCAGATGGATCCGCCTATATCCTGCAGACAGGGTCTTTCACAGACGTCTATTTAGCTCGAACCGTAACATTGCCAACTGTTTAAGTTACCTAGAGGTGGAAGTTTCTAGATTTGTAAACAGGTGTTGAATTAGATATAGGGTAAAAAGTATAGTTTTTGTTTAGTAACGTAAGACAGTAGATAGGTAAAAAACCGTGCGCTGAATCAGATAAAAATCCGATTCCTATAAATAGTTCTGATTTTTATATATTACTTTTTACTTTACTTATGTCACAGTTTACTGAGTAGTTACGTAACAGATAAATCAATCCCTACAAAAATATCGATACCCACCGTTTTAATTGCCTACCCTTTCCATGCTTTAAAATGTGTGTAAGGGCTACCTCTTCAATAAATATTTTATGTAAATTAAGTACTTAACACTTTATTTTTATTTTCCAAGATTTTTAATAAAATAATCCTACATGTGAAAGATTAATAAACTTCTTCCCTTTTCTAAAATCATCTTTTAATGTCATAAATAGTAGTGCCGGGCTTTTTTTCTCTTATTTTATCTACATTCTTATACTGCAGCTGCACATAATCTCATTTTTCACTGTGAATATTACAGTATTTAAGAATATAAATATACGATTTCGAATTACGTTTTTTGCACCTTAAAAATAAAAGCGTGTGCGCGAGATATAGCTACGAATCCACGGTAGGTATTTTGTGCGCGCAGGTACAGTGAGTGATATAGGCCTGCTTTTATGGTGCAGCCTTGTATAAATAATACCGCATTATAAGATGATGAACCACTGGCTTGTTTGATCACGAGTTTAAAATAATAGTCACCCTCTATCTAGACTAGGTAAGGTGGAACACATGGTTTCTGGAGTCCACACCGAAACTGTAGGTTTTCACTGACTATGGATCGACTCGAAAGTTGTCGTATCTGCCTAGCTTCAAGGTTTCCAAACAAACACAAACTTCACAACAGTGTTAAAATATTTAATTTGTGTGCAGTAAGCTGGTGTGCATCTCATTGGTGGGCAGCAGTAAGGAATGGAGCGCGTCGATGCCGGACACGGAAGAGATCCTGTGCGTGGCGGCGACCAGCGCGGTCGTGGCCGCGGCCACCACCGCGCGCCTGCTGCGCCTCTACACTCCCCTGGGCACGCAGCGACAGGTCTGTACTATACAACTACTAGGCAGCATCAGCTTAGATACATAAAATGCACACTTAGATAAACAAAACTATTACAATTACGTAATTGGTAACTTATTGTTACGGAAGCCTCTATTGATGAGAAGAGGAAATCATAGGAGGTTTCGATTACTTAAGTTCAGACGCACGCCATCTTTTGAAGAAAACGGAACTAATCTGACTGTCATTAATACTGAGTTCTACAAGTTCCAAAAGCAGTCAAGTCAAATAGAAAATTAATTGCTTATTAATTATTTAAATGAATTGTGGCCTTTTCGTTATAAATTGGTGTACCTATCTAATCACGAACCCCGGCATCGTGGTGGTGTTTGTCATTGGATTGGTGTCAAAAAAAGTGGTGGTCGGTGGGAAAAGAAGGAGCAGGCCCGTTGCCATGAGGAGCAGGCTCATCAGCTACAAGACAAAGAGGAGCAGATTTTTCTCCTGAAGGATCTCCAGGACCTCAAGGTGATGAAGGAAACGGTCCATGGTGCATGAGGCCTGTATCCCAGAAACTGAGCACAAGGTTGCGAACATACAGAAACCTTAGGAGATCAGAAGCTTGAAACTTGGAGCTTGGACGTCCTCATGATCTGCTTATAAGATCCAGTTTGAGGCCGTTATGAAGGAAAACGGGTGGACTGAGGTGCAGGCCTTGGCTGTGCTAGATGCTCTCAAGGACGTCACCTATGAGCAGCTTGAGGCATTGGGAGTCGAGGGTGAACGAGCAGCGTGGAGTGAGAACTTCCAGTAGTGGGCTTTGGAGATTGAGAAGCTCGTCCAGAAGGCATACCAGTCGGCGCCTACATTGATCGAGGGCAATCTGATGCAAGCCGACATCCGTAGCCTGGAGGTCAGGGTTGCTGTAAGGCAGGGCACCACGACACGCTAAAGGCTGCCCTAGATCATGCATTGGAAGTGGAGGCGGTGAGGTAAGACCACCGAACCCACCGCGTTAGGGACCTACACCCATTGCCCGTGGCCGTCCCCAGCCCCAGATGCTATACCTGAGGTGAGGAGGGTGGCACGGACGGGTCCACTGTCGCGTCGATGTGGAGTACTGGTGTCGCAAATGAACCATTTGCTAAGCAGTGAAGGGACCTCCGTTTAATGTCGGAGCTTCGTGGATGTAGTGGTACTGTTTCCAGAGAGTGAGGATGGCAACAAGTATTTCATGGTTGCCATGGATTATTTAACTAACTGTCCGGAAGTATTTGCAATTCCTAATCAAAAGGCGTCCACGGTGGCTGATAAGCTAGTCTATGAAGTCTTCTGTCGATTTGGGGTACCTTGAGAGGTTCACAGTGATAAGGGGAGGAAAACCCGAATCACCTTTTCCCACCCTCAGTCTAATGGACTGGTGGAACGGTTTGATCAGATATTAGAGAGGTACTTCTTTTTTTTTTATGGTATAGGGGGCAAACGAGCAGACGGGTCACCTGATGGTAAATGACTACCGCCGCCCATGGGCACCTGCAACTGGAGAGTCACAAGTGCGTTGCCGCCCTTTAAGGTGGGAGTAGGAGATTAGGGGGAGGGGGGGGGAAGAGGGGGGAGAGGGAAAAGACGGGAATAAGGGAGAGGGAAGGGTTAGGGCCTCCGGTAACCTCACTCACGCGGCGAAATGCAATGCAAGCATTGCTTCACGGCCGGTTTTCTGTGAGGCCGTGGTAACGAGCGGAGTCGAGCCGGCCCATACGTGCCGAAGCATGGCTCTCCCACATATAATCCCCCATACTTGGCAAAAGTCAAGCACATCCAGCCGTTCCTCCTGTCGTACCGAAGTGCAGCCCACGAGAGCATGTCGGTGACACCAGCCTTTACAAACAACTAGAGTTGCCTGCGGATTTGATCACGAGCACTTCTCCTGACACTCCGCGCAGTATATCGGATTATGCCTTAGACAGTCAGGTTAGCAGTCGTCGGAGATAATGAAAACCTGGTACGCCGGAAAGATGAATGATAGCAGCTTTGCGGAAGAATCACTGGTCTGGCTGCATAGTTCGGTTCGCAGAAAAGGGAAATCTCCTAAGCTGCAGGTGAAATGGGACGGACTGTACTGAGTGGTTCCGTACCAGACTCAACTTTCTATGAGAAAGCGGTATGGTTAATTAGTTCTAGGTCAGCGATACTGCGAGTAACAAGTGCGAAGTATAGTATAGTAATCGTACAAATCAATGGTGAGTAGAAATAGTGAGAATTACTTGTAGTTGTGTGACACAATTTATTTAAATTAACACAACAGTCAGTTTACAACAATTATCCCATGTATTTGCTTGTACTTTTCCCTTTTTTTCGCCTTGTTAATTCTTTGTATCACAATAGAATGAATCCAAACCGAGTGCCGGCGCCTTTTTATACCGACGATTTTATCTCATACAAGGTTCGTGAACTTCCCGAAAATGTTCTGGAACATAACAGAACATTATATTAGTTCCGCTACTCGTTAACAGATAGTGCCACGCGTGTTAATTTAGGCTGCCGCAACAATACTTACCTGTAGCTTAATTACTTGTGATAATCCTTGTATACTTATTGTTACTCTTAATTTGTTGGCATAACTCCTTCAAACAATTACCACTACTATTGATTTCCTTTTCGTATAACGTTGTGATCTTAATTAATCACTACCTACTACAAAAAACTTCAGAACAAAATTGCTTACTGTTTACACTGTTATTAATAATAATAACTTCACACATCTCACACACGGCCGTCTGATCCCAAACTAGGCAGAGCCTGTACTATGGTAACCAGACTGCTGATAAACATACTTATATATTTTTAAATACATACATATTATAGATAAATACACCCAGACACAGAACAAATGATCATGCTCATCACACAATTATTTGTATTGGGTGGGAATCGAACCCACGACCTCTGGCTCAGCAGTCAGGGTCACTAACCACTAGACCAACCAGTAAAATATAATAGACTAGACCAGCCAGTCAAATACAATAAATTCAACATAATTTATTACACCACCTTCTAAAATAGCATTTACGTTTTACTGTGTACTTTTACAGTACACAATATTTCTGACATGCTTATTTATGATTATGTTTATTATTTGCATGTATACAGAATGCAACATCGAAACAATAGCATTTGTTTATTTGTATTTCATTATAATTTATTTATTTACAGGTGATTTCACTAGCTGGGCCAGTAGTTACCTTGGCGGGTTATCATACTACCGTATTGGCAGTGTACCATAATACAGACCCCGGTGTATCAGATCAACACCTTGCAATGGATATTGTTGCATTAAATGGTAAGACCCGAAAACGAAATAATCTCCGGAATTTATAGGATATTATCTGGAAGACCGAGCTTCGCTTGGTAGCTTTTTGTAAAATCGTCTTTAATTTTTAATATTTTTTTTTTTAAATTGCGGTTGAACTTAAAATGCAAAACTTTATCTGTATAAAAAATTTCATCAAAATCGTTAGAACCGTTTCCGAGAAACCCGAAATATAAATAGATACATAAATAAATACAAACATACAAACATACAATAATTGCTCGTTTAAAATAATAAGATAAGAGAGCCCCCAGAATTTGTACCTTCACCGTCCTGTACCTTCAACGCTAGCCCTTGTGAGGTGTACATGTACATGTGAGCCTGTTCATTTACGTGTACGCGTAAGCGTGTGTGTATCTCTGTGTGACGATCGTCAGTAAAAGTTCTTGATCGTAGATGGTCAGGGCTGCTTTTATATAAATTAAAATCGCAATATTAGTCAACAACCTTAGTAAGAACAGTCAGCAGGGTTTCCACTGTATAATTTATGGAATCCACCCAGGTAAGTATAACTTTTAGTCTATTACTAGCAACCCGCCCGGCTTCGCACGGGTACAAACTATATACCAAAACCTTCCTCATGAATCACTGTCTATTAGTGAAAACCGCATGAAAATCCGTTCAGTAGTTTTTCAGTTTATCGCGAACAGACAGACAGACGCGGCGAGGGACTTTGTATTATAATATGTAGTGATTATTAGGGAGTTTTATTATTTTATTAATGCTATTACATTGATTAAATACAATATAAGGACCGAGGAAATTATAGCCCTTTTCAATAGACCGTCTTCATTTGGGACACTGCACATCATCGGTCTAATCGTATTTCGAACTTGAATAATATTTTTATAATACTTCCTTGCTCGCCGATAGCTCGCATGTAAATATTTTTTTTACAGAGAGTACACCAGCCATTTGATAAACTTATTTTGTGGGATGTCTATAATATACTTTAATACTTTAATAATACTTTATTATCAAAAGAGCGAAATTTGTCCATCTCATCTAAATTAAAAAGTACAGTTGTTTATAACGCTTATGTATATTTTTTTAGAGATAGAGTGAACGTCAGTGTCTATGATAGTGTTAACTGTGTTACAGACTGAATATGGTAAATACATAAGGACTTTAAGTATTGCACTTAAATATCTCGATATTTATTTAAATAGTGGTTCTGCGAAAAAAAAAAACCTCGCTAGCAGTGGTGTGTATGCAGCAATATACTTGCCTTTGTCCCTTGCTCTTTTTTGTATTTATTTCACAAATCCATGTTAAGAATTGTATATGTAATTGTTATTAACAAATATCCTTTTTTCGGTTTTTCGGGGAAACAATTGCCAAACAGAAATGGCCGACGTTAAATTGACAACTAGCCCGAATATCAAGTGAAAATTGCGAATAAAGAGCATTACACACCCACAGTCAATTGCAACAAAATATATTAGGATCACGGTTCCAGGTCGTCAAGTTCGTAGCAAGACAGTTCCTGTACCCTTAACCCCAAGCTCTAAACTGTCTTGGCTGGGAACTTCGGACGCTGGTTCACCGTGCGCCTACGACAGCACGGGCGTGGTTCGACTGTACGACGTGGCCAGCGGTCTGTGGATGCCCATTTGCGATACTACCACTCACTCCAGAGGAGCCTCTGATTCCTGGTTTATTGTTTCTGTAAGTACGCACAGGACACTGTTGAGACTTTAAACAACAGAGATGCGGCTGTGTGACAATATCATTCACTCCAGGGGAGCCTCGCACTTCTCTATATAACTTCTGTTTGTATGCGATCTGCGGCACTATTGCAACTGCACTCCTCCCTCTGACTCCTAATTTATTGTCACTTTGAAGTACTCATTCTGTAATACTTACTACCTGACATCTTGGAACTGCTAAATGTAAATGTGCCAAATTCAACATCTCCGCTTGTTAAATTTACCCGAAGAGGTAACACCTCGCAACAACTATTGTCGAGCTTCTTTTGTAGTGAACACAAAGATTTCGGTCAGAGTGAAACATATTCTACTAATTTTATGTGTATGTATCTTACTAATCTTTTTCTAGGTGTGTGAAGCAACTCAAAAGGTTCGCGCGATTCTATGCAGAGGAGCGTCATTCCCAGCCACTGCGCCTAAGCCTATTGTCGCCGAATTAGCTATACAAGTAAGCAAATCCCATTATAAATACAAGTACAAGTCCCAATACAAGTAACATTCACGAAATCAGTGGCACCCTATGGATCTTAACCTCGGCTTCTTTAAATTACTCTTATTGAATAACTTATCGCACTCGTGATCCACTAAAATGCTATCCCTTCCATACAATAGTTTAAAAGTAACCTCTTAAACATTGGTATTTAATATCACACATACACACGCAGACACACACGCACACTATCTTCTATTTTTTTTTTTCTATTATAAAACTTACGGAAGGGACTGGACCCCACGACGACACAGGGTACCCTGTGGGGGCCAGAGATACATGGTCTAAGTGTATATGTATTGTATTAATGTTTGAACAAATAAAGATTATTATTATATAAACAAACACTTTTTCCTTACAGATACCTCTTTGTGAAATGGATACTGAAAAAAGTCAGTATGAAGAACAGTTGGTACGCTGGGCGCATACAACAGCAGATGTTGACGTGAAGACGGCCAGAGAGACTGCACTGAAATTGTTTGCAGTACGTATTTATTTACATTGTTAGAACAGGATTTAACTACACATAGACATAACATGTACCTTACTTAAATACATTAAAATTTGTAAACAAAGTTAAAATGATTCCACAAATAACACATGGCTTACATTGTAAACTTATTTCATTGGTTTGACTTTTAATCGGCATTTACTGGTAGTTCCTGAATTTAGTGTTCTTCCAACAAAAAAACAAATTCATCAGTTTTATTCTATTAATATAGATTATATTGTACTGTAATTGTTTATAAATATAATCTCCTTTCAGCTCGCTTGCCGCAGCGAAGTAGAACAAAGGGCGTTAGAGCTTATGGAACTCCTAAAAGACGACCGCTTATTACCTTTAGCTGCGAAGTACGCGTCGAGACTTGGCCGAATGCACTTGGCGGATAAACTAACAAACCTAGCTGATACTTGGGAAAAGGAATCTGATAAATTAAACGTTGCACAGAACTCTCATTTCAATGATCTAGACACGCAAGAAACTTATGACGTGACTAGCACCGAACAGGACTTGAATGCCAGCTTGATTTTAGCACCAAAAGTTAAAGAGAAAAAAGTGGATATGGATACAAGTATCAAGCCTGTGGTAGGTATTTTTAGAAGTTTTATTTAATAATGCTTCCAAAAATGTGGTATATAATTATACTGAAAGTATGAAGTTTTACTGAAACTTGTGACTCTTGAAGGTGTCCATGGGCGACGGTAGTCACTTACCATCAGGTGACCCGTCTGCTCGTTTGCCCCCTATAACAATATAAAAAAATAGTGAAATGTTTTAGTGAAACTTCTTCATATGTTCTCAGTGCAATTGTTTACAAATTATTTTGAAGCTTTTATAACATTATAAACTATATATAACTCTTCGTAGTAATTAATTACCGAAACCTCTTAACATAGCTACCATAATGTATCTGGTTAATAAAAGTTACTCATCAACCTTTTATAGGTAGTAATAACATCATAAATATAATTTCAGCCCATAAAAGCATCACCAGGTGGTGCAAGGAACATATTTAGGAAACAAGCTGCAAGCACAAAGAACGCACCGAACCCTCTAAGTTTGACTGAACGAGTATTGGTAGACGTGCACAAGGCATCAGATTCTACTGAGAATGAAGACGTAAGTTTAATGTCACTTCGTGTATTTAGTTTTAATTACCGTAGTACCTCTTTGTAAAGACGTTAGCGGTGTTCCCTGTTGGGGCTAAGCTTCTCGCAGAGCTCACTCTAGAGCACACACAACGCCATTTATCGAGCATATTATAAGTAAATTTATTTATAATAATTTTCTTAAACATTATACCGGGTGTTAGTGAAACGCTTCCGAAAACGAAGACAGACGATAGTGTTAATGATAACTTTGATGATGGGTCATAAAAAAAATCGATCCTGTTGAAAAAACACTATCTTTTTACAGTTTTTTATTAGCATTTTTCACGCTCCATCATGTTAGTACAGCTAAATGAAACGATAATTACATAAAAAATAAATCAAAAACAGCTGAAAAAAAATGCCTTTGAAGAATTTGTTACCCCCCCTCCAGCTGATTTCTTCAAAAAGGGCATCAATAAACTGCCACTGCGTTGGCAAAGATGCATGGATTGCATGGGTGATTACTTTGATTAATAGAAATAAAAAATATAGAAAAAAATTCATTTGATTTTTTTCATATAAAACGGCAATTTCATAGGTAAAAACCTAATATTTAGTTTAAATATGACTGGAAGGTTAACTTGGTACCTACCTGAGCTTCATACCTGACCACATGTATACTTAACAGGCTACTTCATTTTCAGCCACTTAAACCTGTTGAAGGTGAAACATTTGTGGATTGGTTCACTAGAAATAAAACAATATTAGAGCAACAGAACCCCGAGCTCAGTCCATCAGAATTGACACGTCATGGCATAAAGTTGTTCAAGACACTTCAAGGCAAACCCACAACCAACTCGGATAATGGGCCGAAAAGAAAAAGAGATGATGAAACTAATGGAACCGATACACCTGTAAGCAGTGCCCCTAAACAATCCAAGTTAAGTGCGTTTGCGTTTTCAAAGAAAACATAACATTGAAGTGTTTGCTGTATGGATGTTGTAATCATGTATGTACATAAATTTTATTTAATGAGTTAAATATAGGTAGGTAATATATTTTATAAGATAATAAATAAAACTTTCTTTTAAGTTTGTTTTGGATTACGCATTTAATAATTCAACTTCATCAGGGGGCGGGAATAGTCCATCTTTAATCATTTTTTTCCATTCAGTGCCGTGCGGATATGAAAATTTGTCCAATATGCCTGGGAGGAACTGGGTACTGTATCCAATATGTGCCTGAAAAAAAAAACGATTTACATGACTTATGTATATATGACTAATCATCGTCCTCACCGTGTACTTGTAGCTTGATACCTACACTGTGGAGTGAACCTCACCTGCTAAACGGTAAGGTAAATAGGAACAAATATATACCATAGACCATTCCTCCACCATAAAGATATTTTTTATTCACGAACTCGCATCTTGAGCCCTTGAGTAGTTTAAATATATGTGTCTTTTAAAGGACAAAGGACGTATGGGGAAACTGCGTAAGATACTACGACTACGAAAGATGGATCAGTACTTCGCTAACTGAAAAACTACTGAACGGATTTTCATGCGGTTTTAACTAATAGACAGAGTGAATCATGAAGAAGGTTAAGGTGTATAATTTGTTAAGATTTGTGTAAATTGTTTGAAATATATTGATGATTATTGAAGATGTCTCTGCTACCCGTGCGAAGCCGGGTGGGTTGCTAGTTTAATATAAAATATGATAGTTTATGTAAATAAGCTCAATGCTCAAGACTTAAAAGGTTTATTTATTCTTTGCTTTTTAGTTCTTTTTCGTCGGCTTAATTTTTTGTTAACGATTTACGATTTTTTGTTTCTCGCGTTATCTTTTAACACTGACAACTACTATTTTTTAAAAAATTTAACCTTCATAAAATATATACACATATATATACGGGCGAATTGATAAGCTCCTCCTCTTTTTCGCCGGTAAAAAAATTAAAAATGTTTTACTTAGTTTTAAATTTTCATTATGCCATAAATAGTTTTCAAAAAAAAGATCAACTCAGTTTGTGAATTAGGTTCCTTGTATCCTATGAGTGTTAAAAAAATACTGTATATTTAATTATTGTAACAGTAAAAGTTTTTCCTCTTTTCAAGGTCAGCAATAAAACCAACGACTAAATGAGTTTCGATAAACATCGAATTCGATTAAGCTAATTTATCGTTACTATGTTTATATATGTACCTATAAGTAAATAAGGGCTGTATTAACTCCTGGAGGACTGATCGCTAAACCGAATGTACCTAATCTTTTCATAGTCAAATAAAGTAACTTTGTTATAGTAGTATTACATGGTGTAGTTTTAATACATAAGTTCGTTCGTTCGTAAGTTCACAATTTTATCAGTAAATATAATTTTATTAACAAAATTATTACATATCTTATTTATAATTGCATGCCACAGTTTAACTTTATTTTCATTACATAACGAACAGTGATAAAATGACTGCTATCAATAATAAGATAAACTTTGAATAACATTTTTATAATATTTATGTAGGTATACTATAAACAAAATTTTAAACCAAGTTTACGTCGATGGATATTGGAATGCAATTATTACCTACTTTCCTGACACATTGCTTTTTGTAAGAATACGGTTTGGCGATTTACTTTATGACATACATAGGTTCAACGTGCAGAGATCCTTGCAATTCACTCCAGCACTATACACACATGTAAAGTACAGAAAAGGTCCACCCCATGTGGGTACTGAGCTATTAGAAGAAGCTTTTTCATATACAATAAGAGAATTTTTCCCTACTTTTAAACTTCAGCGTTCCATGATATATAATTTAAAGGTATAAAAAGTTAAGGAATTCCAAACAAACCTTATTATACTAACTTTTAAACTTTCGCGTTCCATTCAGAGGTATGTAATACCTTTTCGTGTTCGCGTTAATTCCCGTATAAATACATAATTATACAAACCAGCAAACCTTATTATTTTACTTCATGGGTATATTTCGATAACACAAATTTAAATGACGAATAAAAAAATAAGAGTTTCTCATAATTTATAATACCGTTACCATTACGTACTTACTACTATTGTCCAAATATCGATATGCGAACATATTTTTATAACCAACAATATTATATTTTCTGTTTTTACCTGCGGCATGTATCTCGCATTCACAACAACGCAAGGGTCAACGAAGTGCTCGTGCTGTTGGTCTACGTACTCGATGAGGCGGTCCTGCATAGTGCCCGACACGCTCACGAAGTCAAAGTACTGCAAGTGTTGAACCATCTCGCAGAGGCCCACGCCGCCCGCGTGTGGACAAACTTTCACTGGAAACCATACATTATTTTAATAATATCTCGTATTTTGCTACTTATCATCTGACAGCAGGTAATGTTTGAGCAATGTCCAACTTCTATGGTGGAAACGTTCTAGATCATGCATGATTTTTTTTCAAATGGGGAGAATTATAACAGGAATGAATTTTACTCAATATTTTATATCCGTTAGTGGCAGTCGTGGTTTGCAATTTCCAAAGTTTCCAAAATACTTTAAAAAAAATTTACCAGGGAAACGACAAGCTTGCCTTGCCAGTGTGTAGCTAACGGATAAAACTGAAAATTCTAATATTGTTTTTGGTAATATTTTATTAAAATTTATTTACAATTCTTTTAAACCCCGTGAGTACAGGTATTAAATTTTGCTCCGTACTTTCTGTCAGTCTGGAGTCATTACCATGTGGAACTAGCACCAAGCTAAATCTTCTGTGAAATTAAACGTTGTAAATATCATACCTTTAAGCTTTTCAGCCATGAGATAAACGGCGAGTATTTCGTTGATGCCACCGATGCGTGCGGAGTCTATCTGACAGTATTGCATGGCGCCACTCTGCAGGAACTGCTTGAACATAACTCGGTTGGCGCACATCTCGCCTGTGGCTACACCGATGTCGTATGGTCTGAAGGTAGAAAATATATGGTATAAGTACCTTATCTAAATCTACATAATAATAAAGATTAATAATTAATTTTATAAAAAAAAATGGGTGTTTGTAAAGTCGGTTTACGGACGATAATTTTACGTGATAACGTCATAAGAAAACAGTGAAAGAGAGATAGATGCGTCACAAGCCGAAAGCTTGTTCCGCGCTCTTGCTTGCACGCTCGGTTCAGGCGGAACGTGACAATGAGTCATGCTTTTTCGTCATAATATTTGTATGTTTGTATTTTGTTTGTAATTAATAAACTCAAAAAATACTGGACCGATGGTAAAATTCTTTTATCTATAAAATGCTATATTATCACTGTATAACATAACATATCCTGACAAAAACTAGTAATGTAACACAAGGTGAAAAAAATTACCTATAAAATTTCTTAAAATACTTTTGCTGCGAAAATTAGTGATGACGGAACAAAATAATGTAGGTATTGCAGTTTTAGTGAACAGATCATCATCTACAAAGATTCCCAGCATTACAGTATATTTCTAACTATTATAGTTATATCACTATAACTACCTACTTGCTATGTTTAAAAAGTTAACGGACGCCCGGTAGAAACTAGACTACTATTTTCGTACATTGGTATTAGTCCTAATCCTTATAAATAACTTGGCATTCAAGACTTTTTGAATAATTAAAAATCGAATATTTCATTCAGAAGTTATCATAAATGTCTTCGATTAGGTACACAAATGATAGAAAGAATTCAACTATTATACAATGCGAGAGTTAGAGATGGGTAGGAAAGAAAACTATATAGTTATCAAAAAACTTACTTGAAAAAATTCATTAGGATTTTGTTGCTCAAACAATTTTTAGGGTTTATTTATGATGTTTTTTAAGATTTTGTTTAGTTTACATATATACAAGTTATCTTATATTTGGCTAATCAACTTATCTTCTTTATGTTATACAAGTTATTTACTAAGTAGTTTTTATATTGTAAGATCAGCATATCTTACTCTTCTAAATAATTTTTTGCTGGTTAAGACTAGCCAAGTCAAATCTTGAGCTTCAATTTATCCCAAGTTATCTGCTTTGTATAAACATTTTGACTGTTCAAGTTTAAGAAGTTATATTTTTAATCAAATCTTAATACATTTTGTAAACGTAAAAGAGATAATTGATATATGGAACGTGCACAAACTATAGGTGGCAGCACAAATCGACACGAGAGCCACAGTGTGGATCTAAAAAGAAACTTTAGACCTGTTATCGTGTTGCCGTCAATTTTTTAAATTATATTTAAATCGTTTTTATTATTATTATGATTAAAATGATAAAATGTGGGTTTCTGCCGATAAGAAATGATCGTCAGCGTGGCCAGAATATGTCAAACGGCCAAAAACTATTCGAATCCGGGCATGTCTTAGAAATAAAAGAAACAGTTAGGAATAATGAAAATGCAGTAATAACTGGCAAAATTGTAGCACAAACGAAAATTTCTAACGTTTATGATGTCAAAATAACTGAAAGTATTTTCTGAACTCGGTTTTTACGTAAATATTTTGTCTATATTATTATTTATGTCCATGTCGCCTTCAGCTTGATTGCAATAGAAATATTAGAAGAGTAAATTGCAAATGTAAGGCAGGCATATCTGAAATATAGAACTGCATATTATTGTAGAATGTTTAAATGGGAGCCAGTTATTTTGACGTTTATTGAAACAAAATTATTTGAAGTTATGTTTGCTTACAGATTTATTTGTATTGAATGGTACTACTACATACAAAACTTAGCTATTTTTACAAATAATATTATTAGTAATTTCTAAATGATTTTGAAACTCATACTTATCTACATATGTTTTTTACTGCATTTATCCACTCATGTCGTTTATCACAAAACCATGGAAAGTGAGTATTATTCGTAGGAAAAGTAATAGAATTTTATACCATTTGACTTATTTTTATTTTTCTTTGAAGTGTTCGAGCATCCAGAAATGCAACAATACATTTTCACTTAGTTAAATGTTATTTTTCACTTCTTTAATGTGATTATTCAATAACGTGAAGTGCCTATGTCAAGTATTTTTTTATCCACCAGGCGGCGGAGCCATCGTTGTGCACGTTCCCTACTAAGTTTTCTATTGAATAAATTATAACAATCGAATCAAACTTACGCCAGTGCCTTTGATATCGCAGCGTGTCCGAGGATATCATCCGGCGAAGTCGGCTCCTCGATCCACATAGGCTTCAAAGGTGCTAATTTCTTCATCCACTCAATAGCTTCGTTAACACTCCACGCCTGGTTTGCATCTACCATCTATAAAGTACATACTATTTGGTTAGTAGATTATGTGGATGGAATAAAATTTGAACAGTTTGGCTCATTTTTACCGACTTCCAAAAAGGAGCAAATTCTAAAAATGTTCGCACTTTTTTGTGTGTATGTTATATCATACAGATTTTAATGAATCTTTTTATCAAAGATTTATAGGTGATGTTTTGATTCACATAAAAAAATTAATTAGGTAGGTAAATGTCAATCACGCGGGCGACAGATATCGAAGTCGGTTGTACTTAGTCACATTCAAATAAAACAAAAGTCGATAAATACACTATCCCTATGAAAATGTCGGCACGATATTGAGAGACATAATGTTAACGATTATATAAATTCTGGGGGTAAGTTATAAAAGGAGAACTTTGTTATACCACAAGACGAGTATACTTAGAAGAAATGATGTTTATGTTGCTCACCAAGAAATTGTTAGGACCTATGCATTTGCGAACCACGCTGCATCTTCTATAGTCGTCTTCGACGTTGACTCCAACTTTTACTTTAAAATACTTGAATCCCAGTTTCAAATATTTTTCACACAATGATTGCACCAGCTCATCACTGTATCCCATCCAACCTGTCGGCATATTCAAAAGAGGGCTTTACAGTTAGTGTAATAATCTGTTTAGCATAATAATTATTGGCTAACCTAATAAATAAAGAATACTGTATATACAAACCTTTTAATTAAGTATATTAAAACTAATTAAAAAAACATGTACAGGCTGTATTTGAAAAAGGAACACTTGCTTAAATCACTGAAAAGGACATGACTCTAGCATGCAGTTACAATGAGAATTAAAAAAAAAAATCCAGGTATTTTTGCCTCCGTTTTTCATAAAAGTTGGTGGAATGAGTAAAGTTAAAGATTTTACGTAGTACGTATTTCTTATTCTGGCATTTTTTATTCCGTTACTAGGAAAGTCCATAAAAGCTATCTTCGATTTTTTTTAAGTTAGTTTTTATGGATTTTCTCAATAACTAAGTGAATAGTTCCAAAATAAAAAATACGTACGATTTAAAATCCTTAATTGTACACGTTCCACCTGCTTTAATAAGAAACCGAGATAAAAATACCTGGAAATTCAAACAGTCATAACTTGTAAACGGATAGTTTTCTTTCAGTGATTTAAGTAAGTGTTCCTTTTTCAAATACAACCTGTATAAATACGAACTATTTACATGTATGCATCATAAAATTCCGCCGCATCGTTGCCTACTGGCAGTGTTCCCAGAAGGCTGGCAACATTGCCACGTTAAATAGCAATGCTAATTCTCTGTGCAAGAAAAAGTCCCGCCTTCTGGTCACGAGAAGTGTCGATCAGTAATATTAATAATAAATCGTTTCGTAGTAATATGTTACATAAATATTTTATATTAAGGAATCAATTATAGCTGCGGATTTAACCCCTAGTGTGAAATTTTACGGTTAATAAAAGTCGTCAACTACATGTACGACCTCTATGTCGTTGACTCACAAAATACGCGCTGTCAATATACGTTTTGAGAATTCGACAGCACTCATACGACAGAAACTGTGATTTATTAGAGGATTCTCTAGAACGTATCAAAACCACATTAGTTACAGAAGTAATGTGAAACCATTCATGCAAAGAACATTACATTATATTTATTAACACAAAGCACTTTCTTCTACAATTGTAATTTCTTACATCTTAAGTTTAAGGATAATATTCGATTGTTTGTTACGCTTTAACGCCTTATCTACTCAACCTATCGTAATGTCTACGACTTACGAGACATGTAAACCATAATGTACAAGTTTGTGAGCTTACCTAGTTACATTAAGGTTTTACATGTGCGGGATTTAATTACCAGAAAATTTGAGTTTCTCAATTAGACGATGACGTTTCACTACATATTATAAAACAAAGTCCCCCGCCCGCGTCTGTCTGTCTGTTCGCGATAAACTGAAAAACTACTGAACGGATTTTCATGCGGCTTTCACTAATAGACAGTGATTCATGAGGAAGGTTTTGGTGTATAATTTGTACCCGTGCGAAGCCGGGGCGGGTTGCTAGTAATTTTATAAAAAATTCTTACCAACTTGTGTTGTGTAAGCAGGGTACCCGTTTTGTTCTAAATATTTAATTCTGTCTGCTTTGCCAACTTGTTTATCCTTCAATATTTTGATTGCTTCTTCTTTAGTCACGACGTCCGTTATGTATCGGAAGTCTATGGTTGATACTAATACCTAAAATGCATGTCAATTCACGTAGTAGATGAACGTACACCATAAAAATAGATTTAAAGAGGACATACTTAAGATGTCAGGTATCTAAAGCATGAACACATACAGTCGGAAATAAAAGCTTAGAAAAAAATAATGCACACACCTCTGGTTCCAGATCAACTAGAAGTTTCCACAGCGGTTTGTTTTCAAGACGAGCCCACAAATCCCATAAGGAGTTTAAGATGGCAGCAGCGGCTAAATGCGCTACACCTTTTTCAGGTCCAATCTGACAATAACATACATACAATGGGTATACTGCCTTATAAAGCAACTGTGACACACTAGTTATGCTGCAGTCTCATAATAAAGAAATGGATTCGAACCTCTTAAAAAATACTATCTATGTGAATACTCTTCACGCACTTGACTGTCAAGTCAATTCAGTTTCATTCGCGCTCGTTACTCAACAAAACGGTAGATTGATTTATGTACCTACCCACAAATTAAATAAAGTACCAACTTAATTGTTACGCGGCGTTTGTTATAGTCTAAATGTTTCTCACTATTATCGAATTATTTACTTTTAGTGTTTATATACATATCGATAACCTAACTAATATTATAAATACGAAAGTGCGTTTTTTGGTTCAGTAGTTAGGGCATGAAAGCCATGCCCTAACTACTGAACCGATCCGTATGAAATTTTGTATACACATTGTCAGGGTTACAGAAAAAGATACGTACTTTTCATTCCGAAAAAGGTACCTACTGTTCCAGAGAGTTAGAAAAATTACTTTAACGCGAGTGGAGCCGCGGGGAAAATGCTAGCACAAAAATAATAATTAGTGAGGCAGCAGTAACGTAGTACCTTTAATCCCACTATCCCACTAATATTATAAATGGGAAAGTTTGGATGGATGGATGGGTGGATGTTTGTTACTCTTTCACGCAAAAACCACTGAACCGATTGCGACGAAACTTGGTATGTAGATAGTTGGATTGGTCATTTATATTGATGACTAGCTGCGCCCCGCGGTTTCACCCGCGTAAGTCCTGGTGCCGTGGGTATATCGGGATAAAAAGTAGCCTATGTGTTAATTCCAGTCTCCAGCTATCTATATACCAAGTTTTAACCCAATCGGTTTAGTAGTTTTTGCGTGAAAGAGTAACAAACCTCCGTACATCCTCACAAACTTTCACATTTATAATATTAGTAGACTGTATTTGTAATTTGAAAATGGATTCATTTACAGAAAATTGGTCTAATTACTTATAGCTACGACGAATCACAACAGCTTGCACAATTACTCCAGCCTACAAATGATATTTGTTCACTTGGAACTGTTACGAGTATTTATAGGCAGATGTTTAAAAGCTTACCATTGCTTGCTTGCTGGATCGGTGCTTGTATGCCAAAACATTTGCATATAAAAACTATGTCTGCTTCTACCAAACACCGTGTACCACGTTATGTAGGTATATTAACACCTTACCCATCTCATTTGTGAGTCGTTCGTGATAGTTCTCCAAAAACCGGCGAAGTCTTTGAATATATCTCCAGCATCTTTCCCAATGATAAACTTCTTCATAGACCTTATGGTGAGGACCACGATCTCCGTGCCTCGGCCGCAAGTGAATGTAAGACCGAAACCTTGTGTGCCATTCTTGGTGGTAATTGTCACGTAGGCACATGAGTAGTCTGGGTCAATATGCTAGAAATATTAAATATGCTTTAAATAGTTTCTTCAAAACCATCACTCTTATTCGAAATACATAAGAATGAATAATGACTTTTACGAAATTACTGTTAAAGTGTGGGGTTAAAATATTACTAGGTACATACAAATAGCTAAAGTCAACAACAGTTCAATACATTTTTAAAATGCTTTTATTAGCTTCACTTGCAGTGGCGTAACAATAGGGTGGCAGAGCGTGCAAAGGCCCCCGTTAATAAACCTAATATAATACACGAAATTAGATAAAAATCTTTTTAACAAAAAATTAAACGACGAAAAGAACTAAACTAACTAAATAAACCTTTTAAGTCTTAAGTATTGAGCTTGTTTACATAAATTATCAAATTTTATATAAAGTTATTTTGAGTCGACGCCAAACAACAAACTGATTAATTATTAATTTTCGAGGGTTTCTCTCAATTTTATCAGGATCCCAACATCAGATCCTGACTTCTTTGACATGGGACTACCCTTGAGTTATACCCTAACAAAAAAAAAATGAAAGTCGGTTCATAAAAAACGGAGAGAGGGCTGAACATATATAATATATATATATATACGGTCGAATAGAGAACCTCCTTTTTTTTCGTCGGTTAAAAATAACGGACAAGTGTGAGTCAGGCCGAGGCCACGGGCCTCAGATGGTATAGTTACGCCACTGTTCACTTGTATGCTTGTAACTAACTTTGGACATTTTGGAAGTTAATTTTAACCTACCTACTTCTTCTAAATTTTGTTTTCGACAATGTTAGAATTTGGCATCTTGGAGCTTATCTAATGACCGAGCCAGGAGGTGGATAGATGAACACCTCAGTGGCTACGTATTTGTTTTAACAAGTCTAACGAATTGCGCTAGGTAACGATGCACGATGGTCTGACGAAGAAGGTGGATAGTGGAACACTTCAGTGGCTACGTATTCGTTTTAACAAGTCTAACGAATTGCGCTAGGTAACGATGCACGATGGTCTGACGAAGAAGGTGGATAGTGGAACACTTCAGTGGCTACGTATTCGTTTTAACAAGTCTAACGAATTGCGCTAGGTAACGATGCACAATGGTCTGACGAAGAAGGTGGATAGTGGAACACTTCAGTGGCTACGTATTCGTTTTAACAAGTCTAACGAATTGCGCTAGGTAACGATGCACGATGGTCTGACGAAGAAGGTGGATAGTGGAACACTTCAGTGGCTACGTATTCGTTTTAACAAGTCTAACGAATTGCGCTAGGTAACGATGCACGATGGTCTGACGAAGAAGGTGGATAGTGGAACACTTCAGTGGCTACGTATTCGTTTTAACAAGTCTAACGAATTGCGCTAGGTAACGATGCACGATGGTCTGACGAAGAAGGTGGATAGTGGAACACTTCAGTGGCTACGTATTCGTTTTAACAAGTCTAACGAATTGCGCTAGGTAACGATGCACGATGGTCTGACGAAGAAGGTGGATAGTGGAACACTTCAGTGGCTACGTATTCGTTTTAACAAGTCTAACGAATTGCGCTAGGTAACGATGCACGATGGTCTGACGAAGAAGGTGGATAGTGGAACACTTCAGTGGCTACGTATTCGTTTTAACAAGTCTAACGAATTGCGCTAGGTAACGATGCACGATGGTCTGACGAAGAAGGTGGATAGTGGAACACTTCAGTGGCTACGTATTCGTTTTAACAAGTCTAACGAATTGCGCTAGGTAACGATGCACGATGGTCTGACGAAGAAGGTGGATAGTGGAACACTTCAGTGGCTACGTATTCGTTTTAACAAGTCTAACGAATTGCGCTAGGTAACGATGCACGATGGTCTGACGAAGAAGGTGGATAGTGGAACACTTCAGTGGCTACGTATTCGTTTTAACAAGTCTAACGAATTGCGCTAGGTAACGATGCACGATGGTCTGACGAAGAAGGTGGATAGTGGAACACTTCAGTGGCTACGTATTCGTTTTAACAAGTCTAACGAATTGCGCTAGGTAACGATGCACGATGGTCTGACGAAGAAGGTGGATAGTGGAACACTTCAGTGGCTACGTATTCGTTTTAACAAGTCTAACGAATTGCGCTAGGTAACGATGCACGATGGTCTGACGAAGAAGGTGGATAGTGGAACACTTCAGTGGCTACGTATTCGTTTTAACAAGTCTAACGAATTGCGCTAGGTAACGATGCACGATGGTCTGACGAAGAAGGTGGATAGTGGAACACTTCAGTGGCTACGTATTCGTTTTAACAAGTCTAACGAATTGCGCTAGGTAACGATGCACGATGGTCTGACGAAGAAGGTGGATAGTGGAACACTTCAGTGGCTACGTATTCGTTTTAACAAGTCTAACGAATTGCGCTAGGTAACGATGCACGATGGTCTGACGAAGAAGGTGGATAGTGGAACACTTCAGTGGCTACGTATTCGTTTTAACAAGTCTAACGAATTGCGCTAGGTATACGATGCACGATGGTCTGACGAAGAAGGTGGATAGTGGAACACTTCAGTGGCTACGTATTCGTTTTAACAAGTCTAACGAATTGCGCTAGGTATACGATGCACGATGGTCTGACGAAGAAGGTGGATAGTGGAACACTTCAGTGGCTACGTATTCGTTTTAACAAGTCTAACGAATTGCGCTAGGTAACGATGCATGATGGTCTGATGATGAAGGTGGATAGTGGAAGTTTTTTTAGTTCGGTTCACCATTAAAACGTGTTTTTTTTTTGTTTTTCTAAACTATAATTTTATTATTTTTCTCTGTTTGCCAACTGATTTCCTTTTGTTTTACCTGCTACTGAGGAGCTTTAGTGTGACCAATACGTTTTTTCTTCTTTCCGCGGAGTTATAAATATCTACCTATTGTTATTAATTAATAATTTAATAGTTTACGGTCGAATTTCGACCTCTGGGCGACCACGATATTTGTTTGTCTAGTTACATCATTTGAAAACACCTTTTTGGTGAATACCCACTAATGATGTAACACTTAAAAACAATTCCAGCACACTCGTAGACCACATTGTATGTTAGAAAGGAAGATAAGACAGACAGTGATACCGCACTCGCACATCGCGTCGTGAAAACAATCAGATAACAGAGACGAGAATAATAAATACACGAGTTAATGATAAAGCGTTAGGTACCTACATCAATATTTAGACGTGACTAACGAGTTTGGTTGGTGATACCTACTTGTAAAAAGGTTTCTTTGTCAGTTCTATTGCTTGTACTAAAATAATCACAGAACTGAGAAACTTATTCTCGGTTCTGTAAATGCAATACATATAATGTGTCTATACCTACAGTTCTATCACTGGCTAACTAGTATCATTATTTATTACAGGTATTTTATACATATAACTAATTAAACATATAAAAATCTTGTTGATTATTGTAATGAAAAGAAACAACAATAGATAATTAAATTAGGTAAGTAATCTACATTTAAATAAAAATATACCTACATAACATATAAACAAATATTTAAAAAAAAATCACTAATACTTAATCCTAACATACCAGTGCATCTGATCCATGTGCTCCAAGTGATGTAGGGAACCTGACGTCTTTCACTTCAATCTTCACAATTTCGAGCCCGCTACGGTTGACCGACATTTCGGAACATGTACAATCGTCGTCACTGGCGATCTTATACTGTCTGCATGCAAATGACCCGTCCATCGCTTATTTTTCATGTTTTGTTATCATATTATTTACATACTGGTTGTTTTAAGCTCTCCGTGGAATAATTCTATTATTGTTTCCTCTATTTTTAACCGACTTCAAAAAAGGTTCTATGTTTGGCTGTAGATACATTGGGTAGAATGGCCAACTTTTATTTTTAATTTTGAATAGTTTTAGAACGCTAATTGCATTCTAAATTGCTTAAAAAATCAAATATTAGAACCTACTTTAACTCTATACTCTACTTGAAGTTTATGAAAAATCACCAAATTGAGTGCTACCTAACTATATAAAACTTCAAATAGGTAAGTAGGTAGGTACTGGGAGATAAACTGTTATTTTATTATTATTTTCACTTATAATACTCGAAATCTTATTTAAATTAGGGATCTAATTTAAATAAGAAAGAAAAATCAATTTACTGACTAAACTTATTACAAACTTACAAAAAATGTGACGTCAAAGTGAAGAAAATGAACGAAAATCACGGATAAATTTAAATTCTATCTTCATATTTGATTTAAAACAACTTATTTGACTGCTGTGACTTGTAAGATGAAGTTAATTTTCAGAGAGTTTAGGATTATATCGACATGTCAAAAATATTTATGTAATTACGCGAAATGTACCCAATACCTATAAACCTCAAACCTCTTAGCCTCAAACACTGATAAACTCATAAACTTCATGTTTGATTGACATCCTGATGAAGTTTACATAACAACAGCCATTAGTTTCCATCTGAAAAATAAATATGAAACATAATTTTTTACGTACTTTACGAATCTGAAACGGTTTACCAACAGTCGATTGGTCCATGAACTGTTGGTCAACATTATCTTTAAACCTTAACTTTTCGTCCAATGGACTTTTCATCCACCAACGTTTCGCCAGTATTACTCTACGTCGATTCACTTTTTATAGTCATTGGTTTAGGTTATATAGGACCGATTCGGTTCTGGCACTTCGCCGGCCGCTGCCGCGGCACGCTCGCTTCGCTCGCTCGGCTCGTGCGTTGTGGTCAGGGGTGTCACAGTTAGAACATGTCAGTTTGACAGGCGATTCAAGCGCTCACGCGGATATAAAATGACACAAAATCTTTGGGTCTTCACTTTTTGTTATTTCAACGCGATAGATATCACTAATTTAAAATTGTAATAAATTAAAAACATTTCTTATTATATTTTTATTTTATACATTAATTCATAATTATAATAATATGCAATCAATAAAATAATTTAAAAACATTTACAAGCTAATTATTATTAAAAATAAAATCTCTAACATTAATTAGATATTCTACATACATACATTTTGTGAAATTATGAATATATACAATACATACCGTATTGTATATATTCATAATTTCACAAAATGTCGGATGCGAATGGCGTACGCGTACTTTGTATTTCTACTTAGCGTTAAATGGAACATTAGGTAGTCTAGAATTTTCATCGGTTTTCGTAGAGTTGAGCTTATTGCTCCTAGCAACTTGGTAAAAGAAAGGACTTTGTTTGTTTTTGTGAAGAATTTGTGCTTTTGAGTTTGTAATATACACTTCCACGATGCCTGTTCGTTGTGCTTTAGGCTGTGAAAGAAGAGATAAATAAAATAACATTTTAACATAATTTTATTGTTTCTCAATAAATTTGTTTTCTTTTTTGAAATTAATAAAGAACCTCTCAGAAAAAGTGTTTGTATTTTTGACCCTGAGTAATAGTACGTATATATATATACGTATAAGTAAGGTATATACACTGATCTCTATTATACATGTATAATAAAGGTCAGTGGGTATATACAGCATATTACCCAGATCCATATCTATAGGTATGTACTTACATTTACTTCTTGGAACCAAAAAAGAGATGGCAATGGCAAACGTGCATTCAAAAACTGGTGGCAACTTTTTTCTTCGAGTCGGCTATCTATACCTATATACTTATACTACTCTATGGTTGTGGTCACAGTTCTAACCTAACCTAAACCTATGACTATAAATAGTGAATCGATGTAGAGTAATGCTGGCGAAACGTTCGTGGATGAAAAGTTTATAGTTTAAAGATAATGTTGACCAACGGTTCATGGACCAATCGACTGTTGGTAAACGGTTTCAGATCGTACCTATACACGTAGTGCACTGACCTCTATTTTACAAGTACTTACTTGTATAATAGAGGTCAGTGACGTAGTGTTTGTAAACTCTTTGACCTATACCAGAGAGAAGATAATAATTACCTACTTCGTAACAGATATATCCCATCAAAAACATTTATTTGACACCGCCATGATGACCGTCCAGCTCCAAGTTTAGGAGTTAGACAAGAGGATGCTATCCCCCAAACTTCACTTGGACTAGGCGGGGAATCAATAAAAACGGCGAGTACATCTCACATCTTCGGTTTGACGATGACGTCATTCTAGTAGCAGAGTCGCTGGGGCAGCTGGGCGAGATACTGCACTACCTGAATTGAGCATCTCGACCAAAATAATCCTGTTAGGATGAGCAGTAATTGGAAAACTACGTCAAGTTTTCTCATAAGCCTTTCCGCAATGCCTAAAATCGAAGGTGTTCGACCAGTGCGAGTAGTGCGACCTACCTGCCGTCACATACGATGCTGAGACCTAGACACTACCAGTGGGGTCGTTAATGTCAAAATAATCTAGGGACTTAGACATCGATCCTCTAGTTTACAATCATACTAATTATGGAAAAAAGGTGGTGTAATTAAGACAAATAGTAGGTAGTGCACAAATCATTGATAAAAAAAAAATTGTAATTAAGTAATATTATTGTGAACTGGGTTATCGAATTAAAGAGGTCGATAGGGGGCGGCAAATGTGTAAATCCGACACTGGGCTCTTCTAAATCATAGGTGCATGCAGATACCGAGCGGACGTTATCACTATAAGTTAAGTAGGTAAATTAAAAAAAAAAACTATAAGTAGGTAAATCTACATGCAAGTTGGCCTTTAGTTATAGCACTCTTGATTAGTACAGTAGACCTACCTACTTACCCAGAAAGAGGTACCCTATAAAGAATGCTTGATTGCAGTCTTAGGAACAGTATTAAAAAAAAATACGTTCGTTCTAAATATCTCCTTTTAATTTCAAATATCAGTCATCATAAACATTGATAACAAGTAAAATCTATTACATAAGTCAGGATTCAAATCTTAAACATGGCTAATTAAATTTCAATACATATCTGCTGACTGAGGAAACATCTTTACCCTGTAGAAGACCGCTGTAAATATGCATCACTAGGTTAGTGTTAATTTCCTTTGGTCAACAGTGTTGCCATAATCCTATGGTCTAAGGGTGGCAACACGAACGCGAGTGTCATTACTGTTTTTTGCGAGTTTATGAGCACCTGTAACTATTTACTATCAAACGGGCTGTGAGATTGTATACCTAATCAGATGCGAAAAGATACACTTTAGAACTGATCTCTAAGAACTAGTCAGCTTTACAACTCAAAATAAATAATAATTAAATGTTACACAAAAATACCTATAATAGACAAACATTGTATACATTTATATGTATGTATATATACATATCATACCTACGATATGATCATAAGAAAATATTTTTCCAATTTTGACTAGAACTAATTATTACTAAGGGGCCATCCATAAATTACGTCACATGTTAAGAGGGGCGGTCAACGAAGTGTGACAAGGGGTGGGGGAGGTTATAAGCTTCGTGACGTCACATGTCAAAATCTAAAGTATTAAACACAAAACATTACCTGTAAACGAAAGACTACATACAATTTAACTAAAAAATAAATTTAGAACTGCTCTTTTCAGTTCTGGTGTAAAATTGCAAAATAGTTCGTTAGTTTAAGTTCCAAAAATCATGAACTTCGTGTGACGTAATTTATGGATGGCCCCTAACATATTGTATTTATAATATATTAATAGATACATAAAACTTTTTTCGACCAATTTCTTTTTCTCAATATATTTTCATAGGTAAAGCACTTTAAAGTCCTTATCGTTTTCATCTTAACAATAATCAGTTAGCGCCTTGTTGGTGTGTAAACGCAGGTAAATGCGTCAATTACATACATACATAACAATAGTAACAGCAACTTTATAAATAAAAAAAAGTCAAGTGTGGCGTCTTAAATAAAAATAGCTTTGAATCACTGCTTTATGGCAGTAACTAAGAGGCGATTGAGGTTAAAAAGATTAAGGTTTAAAAATAAGATCGTCTGAACTAAAGTTCACCACACTGATGACGTAATGTAGAGGTTTTCTTATATATTCACTAGTTTTTAAATATGCATAAGTGAGCATCACACCTTAAAACATTTGGCACAAGATTATAACAATTGCACAATGGGGAGTGTATTATATCAAAACCTACAAAGATGTTTTTTGAAGTGACAACTTCTTTAGGCACGTTTGTGCACTTTTGCTATGAGGAAAAAGCACTGAACTCGTGACCGTCACGCTAATAATACATATATAGATCCACTAGAGGGCGCTAATCTAAACATTGAGTTCTGTCAGCTCCTTATTGATTAATGTCCCCAACCTGCTAAAGTGACGTTTTAAGTTCGTCGTTTCGTTTAAGTTTTCACTTCTGTCGGCAGTCCCATGACTGCCTATTTTTTATAATGAGCCCCTGATCTGAAGACTGAATTTCACGTAACTATGTCTTCCAAATATCACTTATGTATACTAAGTTACTTATAAAACTAAAGATACTTATAGCACCTACCTATTATAAAGGCATTGATTGTTCATTTAGTTACAAAAGCAAACCCTGTTTTTTATGGAAGAAGTAAAATTGCATTGTAGCATTTTTTACTCTGAACCAACTATAAAAACATCTCTTTGTGATGTATAAATTAACTAAGAATCTAAATTAATATGTATAAATGATATAGGTATGTACCTACATTATTGTGATAACGATGTACGCCTATGTATTTCTTTTTAAATATACAATGTGTAACATAAATAACCAAGATGCTAAATATAATTTTTAATATTATAGTAGCCGTGTGCATTGTGCAACTCCTCCCTTGGCGCGACCATATCAAAATTAAGGGTATCAACTAATTCCCAACTAAGCTCAATACTTCCGTTATTTTATTGCAATCACTAGCTTTGTTAGGTACCTTTTAAACTTTCGCGTTCCATGATATATGTATAATTATGTTAAGGGGAATTAACGCGATCACGTAATAGATACTACATACCTTTGAATTGCCTGACGTTTCGACCAGGTTGCACTGGCCGTCAAAACACTAGCTTTGTGCTAGACACTTTATTGACACACATTAATTGGTCTAGTCTAGTTTTTTTTTCATTTTATAATATTGCACTACGATCCTCAAATATTATACAGTAACATTAAAAAAAGTTATTCACGCTTTTTACAATTTAGTCGTTTTGTTGTTTCCCTACTCTAAAAGAGTTTTGACAAGACATTTTCTTAGTCAAATAAACAGTAAAGTAATGCCAAATGCCATTCAATTATAATTTACTAGTGTCTTCAAGGACGAGAGCTAACGGCATCTTATAATTAAGTAGCATTTCAGTATAATATACATAAGACATGAAAATGTGACAGTTTATCCGTTGCAAACATGCAAACGAATCTTTCCTCTTTATAATATTAGTGTAAATAATATGCCTTCTTTAAATTATGAGTGAATTCAGTTTCAAAATAGGAAACAACGCAGATTGCGTGGAATTATCTTATGGTCCCTAAGTGGTCACTTTTATCTAACAGCAAAGAGATGCAACTCTGTTCACATTATGCAAATATCACAATGAGAATCTTCAATGCATTAATAATTCTACATTGACAACACTCTTAATAAAAATATATCAATATATTTATAGTAATTCTATCTTTTGCTATGATACATGAAGTTGTCCAATGTAATAGTTAATAAAACTTTTTATTTACACACACTTTATTCTTCAATATTGGTTCGTTGAACAACTTCAAAAACTGTATGTTTACACACACAGTATTGTCCGATGTTGGTAACATACAACAACTTAATTAACCTTTTTGTTTACATACAACGTATTGTAAAATTTTGATCACATTGGACAACTTAATAAAGTTCATGTTATACACTATAATATTGTCCAATGTTGGTAACATTGGACAAAATAAGAAACTTTTGTTTAAACACATTTTCGTCCAATTTTGCTAACATTGAACAACTTCATTACGTAACAATTTTTTTCCTGGACGTAAAGCAAACAGGTTCCATTGAATGTATATTACAATTTGAAGTGTTACTTTTTACTCTTCTTGTACATAGCAGAGAGTGCCTTGACGGTGCTCCTCTCGCCCTTCTCCCAAAGCCGTTTGCTTAAACCACCGAGAGTGCCGTCGTCATCATTGTTCACCCAGTCCAGAAGCAGTTTGTAGCGAGCCTGTTGCATAAGTGCAATAATTTTGTTTACTTGTAGTAATCAAGAGAGGTAGGTCTTAGAGCCTATCGCCTTAAATGGACTAGAAAACAATCTTGCTTAAAAAAATATAATAATGTGTAGGTATATAGTGCATGTGTACCATAGACATGTCAGAATAGACCGCGGAAGGGGGCGTGATATGCGATGGATGAATAAAAGAGAATGCTGCCATACGTGGTCCCTCTGTCTCTTTTTAGCCTCGACTGCGCATTAACGAACGTAATGATAATTGGGCATCAACAAACTGTAATGCTCTCGCTAATGAAGTGAGGGGAGTTTCCAGGAAAAGCGGTGTTTTACTAAGAAGAGTAAAATGATATAGCGAGATTTATGTGAATGATTTATATTTCTAACTTCTTTGTAGCTGGAACTCGACCAGACCAGATGACATCTGACATGCTAGTCCTGTTTTTTTCTACCCTATACTTTATATAAACAAAAAATAAAGTTCAAATTGACTTAGTCATTATTTCACATAAGGACAAGCTGCCAGACACTTGGTTATTCAAATAAGTTTGAATGCTACAATAAACATACATACGCCACGTACACTCCCTAGACATCGGTAGATGGATCACGTTTAGCAGCATTCTCTTTTTATGAAGCTATCGCATCCACTTACATGATAATTACATAACTAGCACGGTCTAGATAGATAGATAGATAGATAAACTCTTTATTGTACGACAAAGAAAGAAATGAATACAAACTTGTATACATAATGTGTAGATTCTTACCAAACTAAAGACTGAGTACAATTGGCGACCTTATCGCGATTTGCGATTTCTTCCAGGCAACCATTGGATGGAAAAAGAAATTATGAATGAGATGGGGAGTTGCAGTGTACAATTGATTAAACACTTTGCAATAATATATACATTTGCGAGTTTGCTATTAATATTATAAACTTAAAACTAAAATTATATATATATTTATAAATATATATACAAATATATACACACATACAAACAAATACACATACAAACATGCATATATACAATAATAAAAATATACGCACTTACAGATAAAAAGGTACAAATACACAGTATCAGACCCTCAACCACTTAGCAAGTCAAGTAGTGTTCCTTTAATAGTATCTTAAAGCTGGACAGTGTTTGTGCCCGTCTAATGGGCAATGGTAACGCGTTCCACAAACGGATAGCCTGCACTGTATATGATTTGTCCATAAAATTTGTGGAATGCTGTGGCATTTTTAAAGTCAAATTCTCCGACGACCTTAGGAGCCTTGAATGTGTATCGTTTAAGAATTTGAAGCGTTCTTTAAGATAGGAGGGCGTATTAGGGTTGAAGAGTGTACTGTATAATAGTGAAAGGATATGAATATTCCGGCGAAGGCGTATAGGTAACCAGTTGAGCTTATTACGATATTCAGAAACGTGGTCAAATTTGCGCAATCCAAAAATGAACCTTATACAGAGATTCTGAAGTCGCTCTAGTTTATTAAATTGGTCCTCGGTGAGATCAGGATAGCTGGCATCTGCGTAATCGAGAATTGGAAGAAGAAGGGATTCTGCAAGCGCAATTTTGGTCGCCACCGGTAGCAAGTTACGCAACCTTCTCAAAGATCCCGCAGAAGCAAACATTTTCCTGCTTACTTCTTGAAGCTGCGGACCCCAGGACAAATTCTTATCAATATATATTCCCAGATTTTTAACTTCATTTGTAATAGGAATGAAGGCGCCATCGCATAATATCTGGGGCTGTCGTGACCAATCGATCTTAGCTCTAGTTCTGGAGCTACCGACAACAGTTACTTGGGTTTTCCCCGGATTTACACATAAACCATGCTGCCTACTCCATACACAAATCTGCTCTATGTCTTTGTTAATGATAAATATTGCCTCTGCTAGCCGCTCTACAGGAGCTTGGGTATAAATCTGTAAATCATCTGCATAAAGGTGATAGGTAGAAGTGAGTTGGTTGGAAATAGAGTTTATAAAAACTGCGAAGAGCAAAGGAGATAGAACGCCACCCTGTGGTACGCCTGCAGACGTAGTGCACCAATTTGAGAACCTCTCCTCGATACGAATATCTAGGTCTATTCTTATATTTCTATGATGTGCACTATTAGTAGAGTTTTAAGTTATTTGGTGTTTCATGACAGGCCACGCTGAACTTATTCTATTATATTATCTAAGGTCTGTGATAAAATCAACCTAAAAAAATTTCTTACAGAACCTACTTGAAATATTGTGTTAGTTTTATCATTTTAATTGTTTCATTTATATACGAATCTCGATTTGTACTAATTGCAAATGACACTTTAAGTTATTGTTTATATAAGTTTGTAGCTGCAATACATAAAACACCACAAACGTCCGCACACCGCCGCGCCGAGCGGCAAACTGGTGCGATTTTTCGTGTCCACCTGTATTTTACGTTAACTGGGCGCGCCCGAGCTTGCATCTAACCACAATATTTTTCTACTTTTCTGTGATTGGTTAATTCGTGAATGTAAGCTCTTTCAATGTATAACTACTTGTGTGACTGAATTTGTACATATAACTAGGCTAAGTTTATTATAATTAATTCATACTGATACTGATATTCATTCTACAACAAATCTGAAGTTTTACTCTGCATCTCTGGATTTCTACAGGTACAGTACACCGTGCCTTACAAGTTTAAGAAGAATGTCTTTTATAGCACCACATACCTCACATATCCCATAACCAGCAGCATTAAGTTCAGCTGTTTCAATTCTGCCCTGAGAGAAGCCAAGTGCTCTGAAGAATGTTTGCCAGTTCTTCCCCAGGTTCTTTGAAATGTAGTCAATGTAATCATGATCAGGCTGAAATAGTAAAGAAATAAATTAGACATGCTTTTATTTTTATTATAAATGTATTCATTTCCTTTGACTTGTTTTATAATTATGGTGTGAGTCAGTGGCGTAGCGTGCCTTGGAGGGGCCCTGTATCAAAATTAGTTGGGGGCCCAAATGAAGGGTAAAGATTTCTGACAAAAGAAACAAAATTGCTTTAAACGGGGGAATCCCACAATAACCAATGTAGGATTTTGCCTGTAGAGTTTTCACTTCAGAAATGACAAAAGTAAAAAAAAGCAATCTCTTTTTTTCCAGGGTTAAGGGTGCGCCCAAAAGTTGGCAACATTCTACATTGGTTATTGCGGGATTCCCTCGTTTAAAGCAATTTTGTTTCTTTTGTCAAAAAACTTTTGTTGACTAATTTTTATTGTCTTAATTTAATTTGGAATAACGAGCTGGGCATATTTTTTTTTGTCATAATAACACTTTGACATAATTGTTTTTTGGCATACTATTTCAGTAGGCATAAATATCATTTAGGTTAATGTTTTTTGACCTAATTTTGTTTGGCATAAAGTTATAAGGCATATTGTTTATTTGTCTAATAGAATATTAAGTTGGAGACGATTTAACATTGGTAGGGTAGGTCAATTGAACAGAAATAGCTAGGTTTAGGTTAGGCTAGAACCGAATTTTAACATACGAAGTACTTGGTCAAACGAGTTAATTATGCGGCGAATAATTATTATACCTATAAATATTATGCTTCATTATGCATAAACAAATTTATGCTTTAGAATAGTATGCTTAACAATTATTATGCTTCTAGTAATTATGCTTAAAAAAGTGGTGTCTAAACAGTTATGCCAAATTAATATTACAAAAATAGTTACGCACAACTATTTTTGGGATAAGTAAAAGTATGCTATGTTAAATTATGACATAATTTTATGCCAATAAATAGGGAACCTTGTTTTAGGCCAAATTTTGGTACAATAGACACAAATCACATTAAGGTGATAACAGCGATTTTTATTTTGTCCCGAAGGTCAGCCTTTTCTAGACCATCAACATTAGAAAATGCAAATGCAATACAAATGAAAATGTGTTTTGCTGATTATAAGTGTTTCAAGATCGTGGATGCGGTCTGACGCTGAGTGCATCCCTGCCCTTGGGTTGCCAACCACAACCAGTAGGAAACCTGAATTTGTATTGAAAGATAATTTTTTGCCACAATATGCTACATAAACATTATTCTTTGAAGGACATAGCAAGGTATACAAAACA
Source organism: Euplagia quadripunctaria (assembly GCA_963859945.1). Taxonomy (NCBI): domain Eukaryota; kingdom Metazoa; phylum Arthropoda; class Insecta; order Lepidoptera; family Erebidae; genus Euplagia; species Euplagia quadripunctaria. The sequence continues at coordinate 18,997,328 of OY982561.1, forward strand.
TGATTTAGCCTGAAATGGTGACTAAAAATTGTTAGTCATATACATATATATATTATTAGTAGTATGAGAAATTGTAATTGTACCTTTATGGTAGCTTCCATGAGGAGCATGATGAGATTATCTTTTTGAATATGCTCTTCAGGCTGACTATCACTGGTGGTTTTGCTTGGTGGTGACAAATAGTAGTCATTACCAAATCTTACTTTTGAAGAATTTACTATGTTATATACATTACCAGTAGCTGTAATCAAAATATGACTGAATTTAGCAGTGGTACGCATAGAAAAGAAAATCAAAGGAAAGTTAAGTAGTAATTGACAATGGCCTAGTTATTGTTTGTTTTTAAACTTTTTTTTATAAAGAATACTTTTGTGACTTGCGTGCATATCAGATTTATTAATCAGGCGTTAATTGACGTGGACAAAAATGTATCATAATATATACATTTTACCGCAATTAAGTAATTAATTGAATGTACATAGTTAATAAACACCTAGCTAAACATAATTTTCATTTAACAAACATCTGAGTAGAAAAACAAAAGTTTTCAATGTACACTTAACCAGTTCAATCATTATGAATTATGAACATAATGATTACTTAGATTACATTAAGACATAATGATAATATTTGATATGTTATGCATGCATTTTCAAAGTGCATTATTGATGTGAATCCACTATTAGCTCTAGCAGTTAACCCTAAAAACAAGTGTCACACATTAGAGAGCTCTGAACCAAGACGGCTTGAGAGGTCTGTAAGCACTGCTTTAAACATTAGCTTTGCAAGACAAAAAGTCTAATTATGTTTTTCAATATGCAGATGCAGATAAACATTTCAACTAACCTGTTGACTTAATTATGTGCTTTCTGAAATGACATTTCACTATGCCGATACCAATAAAAAAATCTTAAGTATTTCCCAATTATCTTTGTTAAGACAGCTGTCTTAGTAAGTAGTAAGTGAAGTGTTTTAATCTCTTCACAATCCTAAATCGATGCAAAATAAATAAAATTTAAGTGTCTGTTTGTAAAATGTCAAAAGAATAGTTTTTAAGCTCATACAGTTATTTGCCTATGCCTAAAAATCTGTTTTTTTAATTTTTTGTCTGACTGTCGGTTTGTTCTGGCTATATTTCACTGGCAGATAGCTGGTGTTATAATAAATAGTAAGGTGGTGTAAAAAGTAAGGTGTAAATAACTTAAGCTACTTTTATTTTGGAAAAAGATTTAGGGTTCCGCACAAAATATTATAAATATGTACATGTGAGTAACGCTGTGCGGGAACTGCCAATAATTTTATAAATGTGAATGGGCATTTGTTTGTTATGCTTTGATGCTGTAACTACTCAACCAATCATAATGAAATTTTGCATAGACATTGTCGCACAGAATAAAAGTATTGTTTCAAAGGAATAGAAAAATAACTTTTATATAGGTAATGAAGCATTGAACATTACCTTGAACATTAACAGAACTAGTACTGTCGTTTCTCTCTTTACTTGGCTTTAATACTTCTTCACCATCATCAGTGGTCTTTTTAGATTTAAAAAACTTTTTCTTATGTTTCTTTTTAATATCATCTTCTGGCTCTATGACTATTTCTTCCTCTTCAACATCTTCAACCTCTACATAGACCTGCGGTTGTTCTGGGACTTCCTCAGTGAAACTTGTTTGACGTGGTGGCCTTGGCATTGCGTCTGATTTCAGATTTTTAAACATTTCTAAGATTTTTGAGAGACTAAAGTTATTGGATGTCATTTTGAGTTTTTTTTGTGTAATCCGTGTAATCAGTAAACTGCAACAAAGAAGTTGACATACCTAATTATTGTTTTTCATAATATTTACATGTGTAAAAGTAAGTACTGAAGAGATAAATTTTAACTTTAATCAAAGTAATACTTACATAACTATCTTAAACTGCTAAAAACAAAGAAAAAGTTACTTTTTAAAACTTTTACAATCAAAGATAATCGAAAAAGAGACATTGAGATTTGAAATATCCAGATTTGTGATGTCAAACAAAACGCCATCGTCAAAAATGACAAGGCAATATTTCTTGTCTCTTTTATTCAACGTGTAAACGAATGAAATAACCTATTTAATAAATGCTATTGATGTCGGTATCAGTAAAGAACCGAACCGTAACAGTTTTTCCCCTTGAAACTTGTGTGCGACATCGTGACATCATTTGTTATGATCTGGGGAACTTAGGGAATTTACTTTTTTTTTTAACTTAAACTCAAATAGGGATGCGCCGATCCGATTTTTTCAAGATCATATTGTGGGCATACAACAAGCTATCTGAATCATAGTAGTAAGTTGATCTGCAAGAAAAGTAGTTAGGACACCTTAAGTAATAAAACTCTACGTTCTCTATCAGTAGTAGCAACTTCTGTACAGTCAGAACAGTTCTTTTGAAACCAGACTAGATCCACATCGTCTTTCATAAATGTTAAGTTTTCATGTTTTTTTTTTTAACGATTTATAAAAAATCGGAAGAAATACATCTGATACGATCCGCAGATCACTCTCGATCTGGATCTTGGATCTTGGATTGTAGTCTCGATCAGATCGAGACTACAATCCATTACGATCTACAAATTCGGATCGAGCATAAAGGTATACCACTAAGATGGCAAACAAGCATACCTGATACATCCATCTTTTACAGAATACACGAGTTTTTATTTTGGAGTCAGGAAATTTATACAACCCGTTAACGGACGGAAGAAAAATTAACTAACAAATTATGACCATTTAATATAGATGATCTCAAGTTTTTTAATTCACAAGAATGATATATCATATAGCCTATGCTATGGATAATCATAAGTCAACATCGACGATCCCAAACTCAGAAACGATATTGAACCTTTAAGCCTAATAAAAAACTTTGCCGCCTTGTGCCTTTTCTACCGCTTGTATAATGGGTTGTGCTCCGATATTCTTTATAATGAAACGTTTAAATATGCCTGTGTTGTTTATCCTACTGTACTAGTTCGGTACAGTCTAAGAGAGAGTAGAGTTCCCAGAGTTGTTTATAGAAACCCTAGAAAACTATTGTAAAAAAAGTAAAAAGTGGCTCGGCTGGTCGTACAAGAGTAACAATCTCTTCCGATTTTGTTAGGATGGCAGCGTATGGTTTCAAACGATCTAATCTATAGTCTATACTAATATTATAATTATAAAGAGGTAAAGTTTGCCAGTTTGGATGTTTCTATGTTAAAGGGGGCAACCGAGCAAACGGGTCACCTGATGGTAAATGACTACCGCCGCCCATGAGTACCTGCAACTCAAGAGTCACAAGTGTGTTGCCAGCCTTTAAGATGGGAGTAGGGGAAGAGCGGGAGAGGAAGGGAGACGGGGAGAGGGAAGGGTTAGGGCCTCCGGTGACCTCACTCACTGCGAAAAGCAATGTAAGCTTCACTGCCGGTTTTCTGTGAGGCCGTAGTATCACTCCGGTCGAGCCGGTCCATACGTGCCAAAGCATGGCTCTCCCACGAATAATGTTCCTGGTAATCTCCGGTACTACTGATCCAATTTCGAAAATTCTTTTAGTTTTGGATAGCCCAGTTATCGAGGAATTCTATATATAGGCTATACAACATCAGGCTACGATCAATAGAAGCGGAGCATTTAAGAAAAATGTTGCAAAAAAACTGGGAAAATTTACCAACTCAGGCGAAGTTCCTCGGGTCTAGCTGACCCTGAACTGACTAACTCCAATCATAAAAACTTGCAGGTTTATCGCAAGAGCAGTATCATGAAAATCATCATCAAAATATATTTTATACACTTTAATTGTAGAAATGGTATATAACGTGGTAGCTTTATTTTTTGTAAAAAATTCTGTAAAAAAATATTTGACTGTTTTTTAGCTGTCGATCACATGAACCGAAACGTAGTCGGCCATGATTGATCATCGTGGGCTGTCTTAAGTTGGCGAGGCGAAATCGTTATTTTACATTTTTTTTTGCTCTTTCAACTGTTCGTTAACTGTTCGATCAAAATTTTTATTTGTTCGATCTTGGTTTCACAAGAACAGTTAACGAACAGTGGAAAGAGCAAAAAAAAAGTTTTAAAAAACGATTTCGCCCCGCCAACTTAAGACAGCCATCATCGTGCGATGTCACATTCAACGCTACGTATATATATATATATATATATATATATATATATATCGGCGATACACCAGGGTTTCCATGTTCAGGGTCCATCAGAATCGGAATGAAAACACGCACTAAAAATTACTCTTTCACATTTCAAAGCTTTTTAAAAATAACCTTACAATAGATTTTTAAACGTATAATGACTACAACTTCTTTTATAACAAATAAATGAAATGATTAAAAATTATTCTTGATATATCGCTTAATATTCAAAATAAATATGTTAATCAATTTTACGCAACGAATTAACATTAGTAAGGTAGGTCAATTGAACAGAAATGGCTAGGTTTAGGTTAGGTTAGAACAGCGGCAGCGGCAGCGCCCGGCGGAATTTTATGACAAACGAAGTACTTGGTCAAACAGTAAGTACATTACGTTGTCACTCAAACAAATATTAGGTCGCTCAAATATCAAAATGCTTCACGTTTTGTATTATATACTTACTCAAATTAATGTTTGCAACACTCACTTAGTATTTTCGTAGCCCAACATTACTCCAGAATACAGTTAGAACGTCGACATTAAATTTGTTTATCTTAAATTAAAACATTGAATAAAATGTGACATTGCAGGCTTACATGTCACGTGACCGACTGTTTCCGCGCGGAGTTTAGAACTTTAGATTAATGAAATAAATATGTTCATATCTGTTATACAACATTTTATAAATTAATATATCGATATCTACTTATCTTTTTTTTTAGCACTGTATTCTGAAGTGCATGAAGCTGCTTCTGGAGGAACAATTTCTGAGACTGCAGCTAATACAGTTAAACGTTGTTATTTTATAGCCGCATTACCTAAATTCCTAAAGTAATATAAAGTATAAGATAAAACATTTATAAATAAAAAGTACAAAGTAATATATGTATGATAATATATTATATACACTAATCTACATTGTAAAAGGCTAAAAGATAAGTTTTAAAGAAAATAATTATAACTTTGTTTGTTTGGAGCTTTCGCCTTTCATAGATAGGTAATACTGCTTGGGCAATATGGTTTACATGCGCCACTTAGTACGCGTTGAAATTTTGGTGAAATCTGTACCACGGACAGCATACATATTTCCGGGATAAAAGTAGCCTATGAGCTATTCCAGACTATAATCTATCTCTGTGCCAAATATCATACAGATCCGTTCAGCCGTTTTTGGGTGAAAGAGTAACAAACATCCATACATTCATCCTCACAAACTTTCACCTTTATAATATTAGTAAGATTCTTCGTATCCGGTTTCTTTTCTTGATTTTACTCGACGAACGTTGTCAATATAGTATTTTAAGTTTAGGAATTTTAGTTATATACATGTATATGCGTTAAGTTTGCAGACTATGTTCATAAATGTATTGAAAACCATGCTACAAAATGCAACAATGGTCCTATTATTCTGTCTTTGTCGATAATATAAAACGTTGGCATACGATCTCGACATCTCGACAAAGTATGTAGTAGATATTAACGTCTATTTTGATGTTCTAATTTTAAAGTCCTACTGAGTCCCGCATTTGACATATTTCAATGACATTTCTACTTAAAAATTTTATTTACTGAAATTTTTATTTTAAAGGCATAATTTCCAAAAAATGGAGCCATCAGAAAGTTCTAAGAAGTTTTCCTTGTCGTTTTCAAATCTATTTAAATTAAGTCTTTTTAATGCTATTTTCGCAAAAGATGAAGTGGAGTCGTTTCCGGCGCAAGTGGACGCGTGTCCGCCACCTCCTCCTAAAACCGATTGTGATTGTAAAGTAACCGAACCTTCAAAAGGAAAATGCACTGTTGGCGATCGAGGAAAGACAGGAGCCGGTGTGGCCGGCTCTCGTGCTGGACGAGTATGTGAAAAGAAATCAGATGACCTGCCAGCGGGAGCAAATAATCCGGGTCTGTTACGGTATATTCACAACGCAGCCCGGTATAGACTACCACAATGCTTTGAAGGTGGTTGTGTGTCTGTAAAACAAAGTGCTAAAAACAATTGGATCTTTGGTCATTCCTTATCCTTCAGTTCCGTGTCACCAGGCGGGTACAAGTTATTAATATCTTATGCAGACAAACACAAGCATACAGCGATGCCCTACTTTGTGATGGAAGCAGCGCCTGGTGGCCAGATGAGCTGCGAGATGCGCGTAGGCCCAACTCGAGGTACTCGGGCGACGGTGGTAGCACAAATAGCAGATACAGATTTTTATAGTTTCGAAAGCATTTTGGATGTGTATTTTAACACATTTACTGCGTCTATCATTGCTGTAAATCGGGAATTTATTGCAGTGCATTATTTGCAGGTATGCACCACATTAAAAAATGGTATTACATCAGTAGTAGTGTTAATAAGAGACTGTAATAGGTATGGTATCTTAAGCTGAATCTAGTTTTACATCTGAATTGATTTTAAAGAAACATGAATAATAGAAAACTAGCTTCAGTTTTATAATAATTTACAATTCACCCTGATATAGTTGTTGTTAATTAAAATATCTACTTAAACGTACAATTTACTTTTATGTATTTGCCAATGTACATGAATTAGAACACTGCATTTGTTCCTAATGGAGAAACTGAACAGACAAAAAGGCGTCAAAAGAGCGTGTTAAATTTCTTTAAGGCGAAGTAGCAAGGGCACCAGGTATAGTCTTACACAGTCTTAGTAGTATCGCGGATAGAAAATCACTACGTACGCCATCTTAAAATATTGTGTACCTATCTACCTGCCGTACAAGATGGAGAAAAAATAAATCTTTTGTGACTTCCCTTTATTTATGATTCATTTCGGTATTTTTTAAATACTAAGTATCTTACAATTAGTGAAAATATTGATTAAAGTTTAAAAAAGGTCATAATGAAAAGATACATCTACTGATAAGTTAATCCTTAATATTTTAATAGATTTTTAATTTCAATCTATCCAGGCTTTAACGGAGAAATTATCACTTGGAGCTGAAATAGTAGCTCGAGGACACGCTGCCGAGCTAAGTTCGGCATCAGGCGCAGCTCGGTGGGTCAATAGTGATCACTCACTGAGCGCCACACTCGGTAATAGAGGCCTTGATCTGTGCTACGCAAGAGTCATCAGGCCTTATCTAACCGTGGCGGCCATGCTAGAGGTAAGGGCACAGATTTAAAGCTACTGCCTAGTGGCGATACGAAACGCGTGACCCATAAAGAAAAAAATAAAAAAATAAAGCTATTGCCAGTCACTACTTATTATGACTTGCAAGTAAGGACTCAATCATCACTTTTGTATTGTTTATGAATAATAATTAGAATAAAGCATATGTGTTAAAAACTGTGTATACTTTTTACTAGCAGTTCCCGCGCGGCTTCGCTCGAGTGTTCATATTTATATATTTTGCACGGAACCCTAATTCTTTTTCCAAAATAAAAGTAGCCTAAGTTACTCCTTATAACACCGGCTATCTGCCAGTGAAAGTCCCATGGAAATCGGTCCACCCGTTTCGGAGATTAGCCTGAACAAACAGAAATACATACAAAAAATTTCAATACTGATTTTTAGTCATAGGTACGTGCAAATAACCGCATGAGCTTAAAAAAACTGTTATTTTGACAATACAAACACACTTAAATTTTATTTAGGTATTTGTATTAATGATGGTGTATTGATGAATACGTGGTTTTTGGAAACTAAGGTTTTCGTAGTTAGCTACGATTGTGAATACTTTGGAATAAATATTACTAACATTTTATTGTTATTTAAGGTGGGATTCGCCATCCGGCGGGCGGTAGCGACTCTAGCATATGAGTGGCATACAAACGAATGGACAGCGAGAGGTTCAGTAGACTCTGACGGACTGGTGGGAGCGACGCTGCAGCGAGCCCTCGGAGGGAAGAATACAAACCTTGCCTGTGCCATCTCAGCACTCCTCAACCACCCTAACGATAAGTTCAGACTCGGGTTTGGAATTACTGCCTCTGTTCTATAGATAAAATCATATTAAACGGCAAAGAAACAATTTGTAATTATTTTTAAATTTAATCGGCCATATGTCAGAGATGTGTATGGCGAAAAATCTTGAAAGTGCATTAAATCAACAACATCGATTTATAATGACACTGAAAAAACTTATTAAGACATGTTTGTAAGTATGCTTTGACGATTTCTATGACTTCATGATTGCTATGGGTCTAAAATATAGATGTAAAGGTATTAGATTATTGTAATATTTTTAGTAAATAGGTATTATTCGAAACCAAGTGCTATTTTGATTGTGAATATTTACCTACATTTAGATATAATTATACCTATGCTTTTTTTTTGTAAACTTCATTAAGGGTTTCGTAACATAATGTGTATGTAATTATAAATATATTTAATTACTTCTGAACTAGGCATTTTTAATACTTAACCAATTAATTAAATCCTATCAAAAATATTAGATCACCTACCTTGTTTTGGAAGATAAACATTCTTGATCCAAATAACGTTCAACATTTTGTCCTCACATCGGAATAATGCACACAATCACTAGAAAATAGTATCAAATATTCATTTTTAATGTAACGATAATGTAGGCGTGTATTATCCGCCGTCGGGTACGTCTGTGCACCGGCGGTGTTTCAAAGCTGGAAAGCGCGTGCGCGAACTTAGGGCGGGGTTTACAACACCGCCCTAATGCACCCTACCCTCAAAAGTAGCTTTTATATCACTGGTGTAGGATAGAAATTGTAGTAGACATGGGCTTATTGTGGCAGTGTGGGCGTACGAGGTGTCAGTGCTGCAGTGTGTATCTGGTAGAGCGTGGCGCGCGGCGTGGCGTGGTCGCGGCAGTAATGGTGATGGAGCGGCTGGCGGACTTCGTCAGCAAGTCGCTGGAGGGTGGCGAGGCGCCGGCGCCGCCGCCGGAGCCCGGTGAGGCTGATGATGCTGATGACGTGGAGGTAGACATTACGGAGCTCGAGGATAAGGCGCCGCCACCCAAGAGGCCGCGCAACTGGCTCCTGTCGCCCGTGCCATTGCAGCGCTGCAAGAGGGAGACCAGTCATGATGAGGATGACGAGCACAGGCATGGTGAGCTGATTGCGAATACTATATAGTTGTATACGATATATATAGACTGTAGAGCCTATTCATGTTGAAACGAATAATGGGGTGTATGACTGTAAAGTCAAATTAGTATCGTTTTAATAAATGTCTCAAATCATGTACTTTTAATGTCGATTTGACAAAAAATAAATTAAAAACGTAAAATAACAGTGGAGGACAATAAAATTGTTTTTACAGTACTTTAAGATGTTGCATTGTCTGACTAGACCAAATCATTTATTTTGAACATATTAATGTTCCCAATTGAAGATGCCAGTTTTATAGTCAGTGAACACATAATGTCATAGTTAAAGTGTTAAGTAGGTAATATTGTAATATAATTATTTTTGAAATAAACTTAACAGTTCAACATCAACAATTCATTGCAGAATTAATAAACTTATTATGCTCATTGCAAGTGGTTATGACATTATACTTAATTACACATTATAGAAGAAGAATTTATTACTAAAGAATAAGCGCTGGTCTCAATACCGTGGCGTAGATACTCATACGAAGTCTCAGCAGGAATTTATTCTTACTTCCACTACTAAGTAATATTACCTAGTAAATAATGATGTCTAGTATGTGCTACTATTCATTCCCTGCAATGCAACTAAAATTCCGTACAATGCACCAAGGTACACATAAATCTCTTTGTAACCTTTATTTTATTTATTTATTTACCTTTTATGCATAAAAATGTACATAGGTGGACTTAATGCCATAGGTATTCTTTACAAGTCTACCTTAGGGTGGTGCAGAAATGGGTGAATAGGTGCACTAAACAGTAAAAAATTCTGCAACAAATGAAACAAAAGATACGGCACACGAACAAAAAAACGAGGATAGAAACATGGGAATATATATACATACATACGTTATGACATACAGACATTACATACACATAATATATAAATTATTACTGTTGTGATGATCCTGCTAGAAAATGTGATAGGAGAGCTCGTATCTTCGCCTTGAACGAAACGCGTGCCAGAGGATACATTGAATAAGGAAGGAATGGACACACACAGAAGTATGACAGGGGCATAACAGAAGAAGATTGTCAAGTAATTGATTGTTGGAACTGGAATTAGAATGTCAAGTATGTAGGAGAAGTAGGTGAGTTGAGAATATAATAAAGGGTGGTTACCGCACGCAGGTAACGGCGCTCACAAATCGGGAGCCGATTTAACTGAGACGAAAGGAGGAAATATTGTGTTTGTTGAGATCTGCATTCAGGTTGTAGTAGCATACATCACCATAATGCTAGTAAAGTTGCATAAAAATGGTACGCACATTGAAGATTCTGAGTGATGAGACTGATAAAAAAATTTAATAATAAAGAAGAGAGTATGCTGGCTTGAGGGACACCATAGTCAAAATCATATCAACTTCAGGTGGATTCATCGACACGGTGGACTGCTGGCGCCTTAACAAGTACTAACTAATATTATGATTAAAATTATAAAATATGGGTTTTTGCCGATTAGAAATGATCGTCAGCGTGGCTAGATAATATGTTAAAAAGCCAAAAACTTCGTATCCGGGCATGTCTTAAAAGTAGAAGAAACAGTTAGGAATCATGAAAAATGCACTAATAACTGACAAAATTGTAGCTCAAACGAAAATTTCTAACCTTTATGATGTCAAAATAACTGTGAAGTATTTTCTGAACTCGGTTTTCACGTTAATTAAAATTATTTGCGGTAATGTTTACTTACAGTTCTGTTTGTATTGAATAGTCCTACTACTACATACAAAACTTAGCTATTTTTACAAATAACATTATTCGTAATTTCTTAATGTTTTTAAAACACATATCATCATCATCATCCGCGCCTTTCCCAACTAAGTTGGGGTCGGCTTTCAGTCTAACTACGATACGGCCGAGCTTTAATATTTTACGTGAAGCGACTGCCATCAGACCTCCACAACCCAAGTACTAGGCGATATCGAAGCTCTGTAGTTAGCCCAGGTTGTCGGACATTTTTAGGGCTCCAACTACCCGTAATCAATGCCACAGATGTTTGTATGACACCCGGGACCGACGGTTTAACGTGCTCTCCGAGGCAGGGAGAAGTCTCAATGTGTTAAGAATGGTCACCCATCCTAGACTGACGTAGCTAATATTATTTAACGTTGTAATGTGCTAACCTACTCAGTTCGTTTTTTTTTGGACAGTGAGTACTATTCGTTTGAAAGTAATAGAATTTTTATACCATATGACTTATTTTTATTTTTCTTTGAGGTGTTCGAGCATCCAGAAATGCAACAATACATTTTCACTTAGTTAAATGTTATTTTTGAGTGCTTTAATGTGATTATTTACACGTTCCCTTTAGCCTAACAAATTGTTTAGTAGAAAAGTTTTAGACATTATATATTTTTATTTTATTTTAACAATGCTATTGACATGTGTCCGTGTGACAGAGTCAATCTAATTATTACTTACTTTATTTTAAAGTAATGTTATAGTATTTGACCATCAATTGTACCTATGTATAACAAATAAAGGTTACCGACATAGCCGAACGGGTCAGCAAATTGAAGTGGCAATGGGCGGGGCACATAGCACGTAGAACGGATGGTCGATGGGCCTGAAAAGGTCTGGAATGGAGACCACGGACCGGAAGGCGCAGCGTGGGGCGTCCATTATCGCGGTGGACAGACGACCTGGTAAAGATCGCAGGACGTAGATGGATGCAGGCCGCTTCCAACCGGTCTTCTTGGAAGTCATTAAGGGAGGCCTATGTCCAACAGTGGACGTCCTATGGCGGAAATGATGATGATGATAACAAATAAATTTCTGATTTCTGATTATCCACCTCCTGGCTTCACCTTCAGACCATTGTTAGCAAGACCAATCTGTTGCTCGCCAAAACGAATGTTATGATCCCAAACTCGAGGGGTTTACTGGTAGCCATTGAAGAATTCCAGTATCAACCTCCTGGCTCCATCATCAGATAAGCTCCAATAAAAAATATTTTTTTATGACACGAAAGGTTACTTTAATCCATATCCAACAATATTAGGTTGCCTCTTTAAAAGTGTGACTCATCCATGGTTTCCTATTTATTTTAAATGTTACGCACGAGCAAGGAGAGTGACAGAGAAGCGTTGCGCGCTACTACATGGGACAGATAAGGATGCCGAGAGTACAGAAAGAAAATTTTACCGATCGTATTTCCAATAAATTCATAAACGGTGTACTCAAGAGCACGCTTGTTTACAACGAATTGTGAGTTCATATTAATGGGGGCTCATATTAATAATACGGTCACACATTTAAATATGAGACAGAGCTATTTGGCCGGATACGAACATTGTCGATTGCCTTGCCTGCGAGTTGAAAGTAATGCCACATGTTGCTGCCTTAAAAAAAAGCAGATGAGACAGTCGGATGTATCTCGCGAAGCTTACGACACATTCTGTCATTGCTTTAATGAGGTAGCAAATGAAAACAATAAATTGGAGGTTGTAAAGAGCGTTTTATTTACGGAAATTGACGGATAAAACAGTAAAGAACTACCAAACAAAAAATGCATTTACGTGAATGGAAGAGGATACGACGGGTTATTTCCGTTTTGACAGATTTTAATTTCGCCAGATTTTGTTTTCGTCGGATTTTCGTTTTGCCAGATTTTTGTTCTGACAGCGTGTCACTTTGTTGACTAGAAGGGGAGTACGAGGTGTGGCAGAAAAGTAATGAGAGTGATTTTTTTAGGTAGGTACCAAAGTTTTTATTTTTTTCAAACATCAATGTAGTTCCCTTGGGCAGCTACACACACAGTATGGTCTTCAGCATGTCCGTTGCACTCTTTTGGATGTTTTCTAAAGTCCCGAAATGACGTCCTTTGAGGAAATTTTTCCGTTTAGGAAAAAGGAAAAAGTCACAAGGACTGAGGTCAGGTGAATGTCAGGTCAGGGCTGGGGAAGCACAGAAACCCTTTTTCTGAGCCTTTTAAGGACGTCTTTATAAAACAATGGATGACAGTTTGTTCTGGAGGAACAAATTCATTGTGGACGATTCTCCTTCTGTCAAAAAAACATTGATTTAATTTTAGATTTGCTCATTCGAGCTTTCTTTGATCGAGGAGAACACGCAGTGTGCCACTTCTTACTTTGCCTCTTGGTCTTAGGATCGTATTAAAAAACCCATGATTCATCACTTATGATTACACGACTAAAGAAATCTTGCTCATTAGCGATTCTACCAAGAAGATCAGAAGACACTTGTTTTTTCGATTGTCCTGCTCAATTGTGAGGGTTTTTCGGCACTATTTTGGTACAATCCTTTCGCATGTGCAAATGTTCAATCAAAATTTGATGAAGGGTAAATCTGTTCAAATTTAATTGTTCACTCAACATTCTTAATGTTAAACGACGGTCTGATCTCACAACGGTGTTCACCGTCCAATATTTTCATCGGTTTTCGAAGTTGAAGGCCGCGCCGCCCTGAACGGTGTTCATCTTCAACGTGTTTATCTGACTTTCAAAAATGATTTGTGCCAGCGAAAAGTGGAGCTCGGGATACACTAGCCGATTCTCCGAGCTTAACACAAAATTTAATGGCACAACTTACTTTGCTCCAAATTCCGCTGTGACGCACAACAAAAACACATATAATAGCAGTCACAAAAATCACGTAGTTAACGGAAGGAGTTGGAACTCGCACTGAGCTATAGGAGGGTACTGATACACGTGCAAGCGATCTGGCAAAAGCGCAGCTTGCAGTGTTTCTAGTCTCATTATTTTTCTGCCACGCTACGTAAGTAGGGAAATAATGAATGATGGAGGAGAACGGAAGAAGAAAACACATTGCGCCGACCCCAAATAAATTGAAGGGGTAAGAAGATGACAATGATATGAAATTGATTTTTACTTCACTACTAGGTGCTACTTCATTGTTTGAGTCGGTGCGAATTGACAGCGATCATGACCTTTATAATTAGGTGGTTTTCTAAAGGCGAAGACTTTTCTAAAGCTGGCCTTGTCTATGAAGATAAGCAAAACCTTATTTCCTCTTAATGCAGAGAAATTAGTATTTGCTCTTAGTGCAGTAAAAGTAGGTACTATTAATTTAGCTGTAATGCAGCCGTATCCTTGCTTTTACCAGGTATCAGGCCGGATATTCAGTTTTGGCCAGAAACCGGACAGTTACTGGATGTCCGTTGCATCTCTATTCACATGAATAGTATAATAGTAAGGTGTAGTAGTGGGAATAGTTACCATCTATCTTTCAATCTATCGTAAAGTGTTTAATTATATATTACACTTTTCACTTTTTATTTTGTTGTTTGTAAGTTCATTAACAGACTATACTCCACGTTGTTTTAACTTTGTTATTTGATTTAAACATTCATTATTTAAATACAGCTTATTTCCCGTTATCACGGTTCTTTTTAATATTTTTTCCTATATCATAATATTTTGTTAATATTGTATTATTTGTTTTATTAGCATATGTTTTTAACAATACTTTATTGATGGATGATTTTTTATGCCTTCAGTGAACCAGTATTTTTTATACTTACTTTTTAATTTAACTTTTTTTTTAAGTATGTATCGGTTTAGAATATTTTTTAAGATATTCATAAGCTTCATAGTTTTTGTTAATATTTTTTCCATCCATTTTATAATCATTATTCCAGTTAAATTGTTGTACTTTATTTTGTTTTGTGATATAATAATATTTTTTTCATTGTATAATTTTCTAGTTGTAGGTATATCATGTAGTCTGTTCGGATAAATGGGGTAAATTCAAGTGTTGTAGTAGTAAGTAGTAAACTATTTTATAGTGCAGTAGTGGTCTGAAAATACGTATATAATAAGTAAGTACTTAATTAAATATGAGATCTAGACGTGTAAAGGTAGTTGATATAAAAAGCGTTAGGCTTTTTAACCGACTTAAAAAAAGGAGGAGGTTCTATGATCGGCTGTGTGTATTTTTTTTTATGTATGTTCACCGATATTTCCGTTACCTGTGGACCGATTTCAACAATTTTTGTCTGTAAGGATATGCTTCCCAGGTGGTCGCATTGTCACCAAGTCCGAATCTGATGATGGTATCTGAGGGAAACCCTCGGAAATTGAGGACGGATGTAGTGTCTTTGTTGTTTTTTCTTGAAATTAAGCAACATTGACGTGTAAAGTGATGAACGTTATTGTTATTAACCGAATTAAAAAGGGAGGAGGTTCTACGTTCAAGAAATAGTTTTATAAGTCTATTGTTCTTGGTAATACGCCACAAAGTAGTTACAATCTTTTTTAATTTTTTTTCGGATATGTGTATAGGTAAGACTTCCGGATATACGTGTTGTCAATTCTATTATTTTTCTTTTTAAATTATTATTTTCTATTTGTAGTGTTTCTAATTAAGTGTTAATGTTATTTCCTGTTTCGTTCGATTATTCTGCACAGTTAGGGCATTTGTTTTGTATTGCATATCATATCTTAATACAGTGATGTTTTTTTTAATTTCTTCTTGTATTGTATTATGTGATTATTCTATAATAGTTTTATTATTTTCTTTTAAAAATAATTAATCACTTAAACTTTGCATGCTTAATGCAAATGAAATGTTTAATATATATTTGCGTTTTCTCAAGTAGAAGATATGAGTATATTATTGGTATTGGCTATTTCATTTTCTTTCAAATTAACAGTGTCTTCTAACAGGCTCAGATCTATGGAGTTTATTGTATCGTCATTTGGAGTTGTTACTTTCTTTTTCGTGGTTAGGTATATTATTTTCTTCTATCGGGGTAGTGAAATTTTGACTATAGTCGTAAGTTTCTTTGGGGTGCGTAAAGGCGTGTTTATATTTCCCGTCTTTGGTAATTTACTGGCAAGGTTGGCTTTTCCAGAGCATTTTATGTTCTAAAGTCATAGATTTCGGATAATAATCTTTTGTGCAAATTAAGTCATACATAAGATTTCTCGACGAAAACGTTGCGTCTGTTATTCCATTTGTTTTTTTCCGCTGCTTCTCCCCAAAGGTTGGTAGTAGAAAGGGTTTAGACCAGCCCTGGCTCCCTTCAGTCTACGTCCGCAGACGTTTGTTAAGGTTTAAACTAATGGAGCGGTTGTTTAAGCCTTAGATTTAACCAAATTTGAACATTTCCCAGGTAAATCAGTACCTATAGGGTACTTTCCATTGAACTGGAATCACGAAATTTAAGAAGCAAGGTCAGTACAATTCGCAGGTAAATCAATCAATCATACCAAATTTCATTTGATTCTAGCTCAATACCTGGAATCATGGTATAAAGCAAGGTCTCACAACACAAGTAAAGGTAAAATCTGAATGTCTTTAATTTGTTGTTATCACTACATATTATAAAACAAAGTCCCCCGCCGCGTCTGTCTGTCTGTTCGCGATAAACTGAAAAACTACTAAAACGGATTTTCATGTGGTTTTCACTAATAGACAGAGTGATTCATGAGGAAGGTTTTAGTGTATAATTTGTACCAGTGGGAAGCCGGGGTGGGTTGCTAGTATCACATAATAGCAATACTTTTTGTGATTACAAACTTATATTTTCCGGTTGGAAAGTTGATTGTCGTATATTGATATATTTGACAGTATTTTTAGAACCGCAAAGTTAAGTTTGTCTTTCGGAAAAAATGACAAAACTCTTCGAGAATTGATTTCTGACATGGACGTACATCTACATACAAGTTTGCTAACGGAACCCTCAGTGCGCGAGTCAGACTCGCACTTGTCTGTTTTTTATTTGAACCATGTCTTTTTAAAGACAGTTTCCATGACATGACGACAGTTTATCTATATTTAATACGTGAAGCGAAAACTTTGGATCCCTTTTTACGAAAATTGGGCGGACGGAGGAGTATGAAATTTCGTACACTTATAGTTTATACAGAGAAGAAGTGACGAATGATAAAATTTTTAAACAATAGTTGCTACAAAGTTTAAAAAATGCAAAAACGGGTACATGCAGCTATGTGTCCAGTATATATTTTGACCTGTCATGGTACAAAAGTCTATACAATGACAGGTCAAGTAATATTGGCCAATGAAATAAACCATGGTCGAAATTCGACCACCACGCGATCTCTAGTATTAATTACTAGCCAATTTTTGTCCTACTCCCATACTTAATGACATTCTAAAAGATGATTTTTTTAAATAGTGACTAGTAGATTAGCCCTCAGCGTTCGTGTTTGTCTCGCAGCCATAAATATTTTTTAATTTTTTAATTGGAGCAAATGAAGATTCTATAACAAAAATAAATCAATAAATGCAACGAAAGAAATTCATTTAAGTCTCGTCGTAAGCGATCATTAATTATATTAAAGCAAGGATTATCGCCGAATACTGGCGAAAGGAGAAAGCTCTTAACATCCGTAAAAGAGTTCTCAATCAAATAAATCAGGGGCACTCGGCGGAGACAAGGGGTATTGCTGAGCGTCGTTGTACAATTAATCACAGTTCTCAGGTCGTTAGGTGTCTAAGGAGTTCGGATGTTTCGGAGACGAAAGGGGAGAGCGGGTGTGGCCCGCAGCGCCGCCCACAGCCGGATAATCCCTCCATTTACATAATTGCCGTATAAAAAGGAACGCTTCCCAATTTGCTAAATTGCTTTAAACGACAATCTTCGCGCGTAGCCGTGTGCCCTGTAAAGTGTGCTACGTTGATGGGCACTAATATTAGCACTTTATTAATCTAATGAATGTAACATAAGTGGTTATAAATTCATTTAGTTTATTTACGAATGTTAAATTCGATAATTGAATTGGTTTCATTTTGATATTTGACTTCAATTTATATCCATTATAAACGTTGTATATCAATTAATGGTAGCCTTAGAGTATCAATGTAGGTCGTTACACTGATACATGGCATGGATATGGATTTAGGCACGGAATAATTTATTAGGTATTCCGTTGTTAAAGGAATTTGTTAAAGAGAGGAATCTTATGTTACTTTATTTTACACTAAGTATTAATCTAGATTCCGAATTGATTGATAACAAGTTAAACTGTTGTGTATATTCACTTGCATCGTGTTAGGTTTCTATTTTATTGTTACAAAGTTCTAAATGATATTAAATGTTTAAACAAACAAATTATTAGATAACTAGCAACCCGCCCCGGATTCACCCGGGTACAAATTATACACCTAAACCTTCCTCATGAATCACTCTGTCTATTAGTGAAAACCGCATGAAAATCCGTTCAGTAGTTTTTCAGTTTATCGCGAACAGACAAACAGACAAACGCGGCGGGGAACTTGTTTTATAATATGTAGTGATATTGGATACGTGGTCATTTTTATAGCCTACAACCAAAGGTATTATTAATAATAAATACAATAACACATCCGAAAGGATTATAAGTTTGAGTACCGTAGAAACCATCTGAAACGCGTAAAATAACTGCTCTGGTTACGACGTACCTACGATGCGAGATAAAGAGAGAATATAGATAGACACCAAAGGTTTTTCAAAGAGGTAGATTTGGTATGTGGTTCCAAACGAGATCCTAGCAAGTCAGTTTGCCGATACTTTTGAAACGTATGCTCTTGCACACCACAGTGATGCTTAGTATGACTGGCTGCCGTCCTGCTGCTGCTCCAGCCTATACAATAATAACTACGCGACCACCGACTGTATCACGCTATCATGTCTGTAGCCCTCCAAAGCAAATTTCTTTATAAGTGGTAAATAAGAAGCTTCGTATTTTGTACAAAAATAATAATATTGTTGAGGTTCATTAATACGTCCCTAACATTTAACAAACATTTAATTTTGTTTTTGTCATTCGTACAGTCGCTAACGATTGCTACGCCTGACATAATCAGTCTCCGACGCCCCATAAGAGGAAAGTTAGGTAGCTTAAAACAAAATGATATTAGGAAAAAAAACACAAGGGATCGCGTCCTGATCATGAAGTCAAAATATTTAATACATGATAAAAAATTAATTATCCGTGCCCACCTATTTTCTTCGGCTTAGTACATACAGGGTCAAGACAGTGTGAGAAAACTAGTCTGAATAAAACATTGGCAATACATTTTCATCGTATCCTTGAATTTCGTAGTTTTCCTACTTCTACCCGGTTATACGGTTACCCTGTGAGCGACGTATCCCCAGAGAGCCAGGGGCCTGCCGGCTCATATGAAATGTTGATTTAAACTGCGCTTTTATTTTGATTTGTTCTATTACATCACACATTTATGAATTGGATTTTAGTGATAGAAATGTATTGGTTTATTTTTTATCTAATATAAATAACCTCGTATAAAAAAACATGTCTTGTGCCTTTTTCGGTAAATGCGGTTTCCAAAGGTCTGTAAAGAAATGTAGTGTAGGTATTACAAGTGTTGAGGCAGTCTTAGTTACTTGAGCTGGCAGGGCTGCATGTACTATTACGGCAGTGGTACCTATATGTGTGATTGCAGGATCAGTATTATTGAGCTATGATACGTTTGTGTTCTGCCGACACATGTTTGCAGTAGTTACGGTTACTGCTTAATATATTGTAGTCTATAGATATGTTTATAAACTATGGTACATTGATGTCTACCAGAATCAGTCAGCAGTCAAAATGGAAAAACACCTCTATTCACACAAAACTGCGTTTAAATATAACTAACAAGCAACCCACCGCGGCTTCGGTTTACACAAAACCTTAACAAATTATACACCTAAACCTTCTTCATGAATCTAAAGGTTGGGACAAGGGTAGGCAGATGATGATGACAAACTTATATTTTGAACTTGGAAAGTTGACTGTGACCTATATCGATGTATGGGAGAGTATTTTTAGAATGGCAATTTAATTTTGTCACCAGGGAAAAGTAGGCAAAGATCTGGTAAGAATCGACTTCTGAGATGGACGAACTATCTACATAAAAATTTGTACGGAACCCTCGGTGTGCTGGTCAGACTCGCACTTGTCTGGTTTTTTTTTCATACCTACTTTAAACGAAATCAGTTGCTTTATAGAATAATTGAGAAAAATGCACACGCACATATAACGTTCACTTATTCCATAAACGATCTAAATGTAATAAAAACCTACGTACTAACAATTTAAATGTATAAAGATGATATAATAATTATCGTTACACAATCACACCCTTACTGCTTTGGACAGGTTTGATTCAAATTCGGCACTGAGATATATATTTTTTTTCTTTCATGACTCACGGTTCGTATCGCCACGGCACTGAGATATCATTGTATTTGGGATTATCTTAAATACAGGGTGTATTTGAAAATGGAATATATTTACTTAAATCACTGAAAGGGTATGACTCTAAGCATGCAGTTACAATAAAATTCTTTGAAAAAAAAAACAATCAGTCGTAGGACTGCACGTCAGAAGTGAAAACATAACTTCACAATGTATTTGCATAGAAATACACACACACATCTGTATATATATAATTTGGTTAAAAATAAAAAGTAGGTAATAACATATTTAAATGTATACATTGGGTACACTGGAAGTTCTGCGCTCCTGGCCGCTCATAAATGTTTGAATTTCGAATGTTATATTTTTTTAAATGTAAGAAACTCGGCTCCGTCTTACGAAATTTCGATCAGGTCACGTGTCCTAACGCGAGTTTAATATTTTTTACGCATCCCAAAAAGTGCACAACGCCGCCAAAGAAGTTTTCACTTCAAAAAAACTATCCGTTTACAAGTTATGACCATTTGAATTTCCAGATATTTTTACCTCGGTTTCTCAAGTTGGTTTTCACCACCCCATATTGTGATGCAGTACCCTATTAGATATAGATTGCACCAAGGCTTCATAAACCATCATCATCATCTATTTCTCTGCTAAATCACGAAGTTTTTTGAAGATGTAAGTAAGTTTACGAATTCGTTTGGACAGAGACTGGATGTGGTTTTCAAAAGTTAGATTTTCAACTATTTCAATGCTTAGATATTTTAAACACTGAGAGCGACTAATGTGAGTATAATTACAATTTATGATAGGAGGAAAATTACATTTATGTGCAATGATACCATTTGAAAGGTTGGTTACCTCTACGCGATTTCGGATAGAAAACACAATGTATTTGGTTTTATCGTCATTAAGGGCTAGAAAATTAGACGATAACATACTATACTGGATCATTGAAAAGTTAATTCCACGAATCTGCGAAGAAAGTAAGGGCAGTGTCTGCATAAGCTGAGACATAGAGCAGTTTTTTTATTTTAAGCGAACTGTTCGCTTATGTAGCAGAGAAACTGTGTAGGGCCTAAAACACTACCCTGGGGCACATCAAATTCTACTGGTAGTTCGTCACTGATGTAGTACTCAATCTTCACGCATTGGGTTCTATTTTTTTAATAATAATGCTATAGCTTTAGCAAGCTTGAAGGTCTTATCAATTTCACCTGTTCGTAAATATAGTTAATATGTATGGTCAAATCTTACAACTGAACTTTTTAACCCTCCTCATCAAATCTATAGAGTTCTGATATTGTGCAACTTATAGCTACTCTAATAATTTCAATAATATTATGACTCATAATTCATAAAAATAAAATAGATTTAACATTTATATAACACGTAACTTTGTTATAACTTACGAATACAAACTTATACTTCTTTGATATTTAAAGTCTATTGTAAGACAGATTATTATAATATTGAATACGATGCTAAAGAAACAGTATTTTTTTAACACGTCAAATCTAAAAACTATTTGAAAAAAACAATGATTCCAATTTAGAATGTTTCACATTTAAAAAGATTTTAATCACCTGCCTATTATAATGTGTGAGACGCTAGACAACCTCCAGGTCATCGCGTGTACACAGAATAAACATTATAAATACGTTGCATTTTCTTGCATTTGTAGATCTAACGGACAAATCGCCTAACGGTGGTAGCAACAACGGAGGCGGAAAGCAGCGGCGGTCGCGGACCAACTTCACCCTTGAGCAGCTCGGCGAGCTAGAGCGACTGTTCGACGAGACACATTACCCTGATGCCTTTATGCGGGAGGAGCTTAGCCAGAGACTTGGACTTAGTGAGGCTCGAGTACAGGTATTGGTAACATAGTTTTATTTGATACATTTTATATCTTCATGTATGTAATTCAAGACGAAAAGAGCATCGTCACGTGGCAACTCTGCATGATCTGAATACCTAATTATTTGGGTAGACTGGTTTTGTCAGTATATATTTAACAATGTCAGTTTCCTTAAAATGTAACAAACACGTCGAACGATCCCTACTATACTAAAAAAAGTTTCGAACTTATCTGATGATAATTCTAAAAAAAAAAAGCCTATATGTAGGTAAAACTCAATGTA
Source organism: Euplagia quadripunctaria (assembly GCA_963859945.1). Classification (NCBI taxonomy): domain Eukaryota; kingdom Metazoa; phylum Arthropoda; class Insecta; order Lepidoptera; family Erebidae; genus Euplagia; species Euplagia quadripunctaria. Next base: position 19,019,841 of record OY982561.1, read on the forward strand.
GGTAGTTTGTAATGGTTGTATGTTAGTTAGTTTTAAGTAGATTTTTATGCACATGTGCAAAAAACCTCTACAATGTAAACCTAGCTATTTATAGGACAGTGGAATTAGAAAAACACGTTGATTTAATTACGCACAGGTACTGACGTATTCTTTCGAAGATTAAAGTACGTAGGAGCTTTTTTATTGAAATGAAAAATAAATGAAAGTTTTGAAAATTTCGTTATTTACCTATTTGTCATTATTTAAATAAATAATTGACCAAATTTAATTCAACCGGTCTCAATCAAATTCACCGGATTTCTATTACCTACACATTAAATCAAGTCCGATATTTGAAATTAAAACACGGTAGGAGCAAATTACAATAACTCAGTTTTTTGCGATTTTTGCAAATTTTGACATCGTTAGACACTTCCATAATGGGATCATCTTCAGGACGATGTTCCTGAACCATAAACGAATAAGTTAAGCTGTGTCAATACCTGTGCGTAATTAAGTCCAAAAATTTCTCTCTTTCGTCTTGAAATAAGCACGAATAGGCATATCACTAATAAAAAGTTGCATGTACCACACGGTAGGGACCACACGGGAAACACCAGCTTTCAAATAAAAAAATAATCATCAAAATCTGTTCACCCAGTCGAAAGTTCATCATCATCATCATCAAGACTTCTTTTGACGTGACAACGTCTTATAAATTGGTTTGCCGGGTGACACTTCAAGAAACTGCGTTACGCTCCGCTCACGTTATGCGCTCACAATGAGAGCGAGTGAGAGGCACGCGTCCCTTCCACTCGGGCATGGTTATTATTTTACCACTCAAAGTCGTTGTCACGTAAAACTTTCGCCCGTATACCGACTTTACAGGCAACCAATTTTTGCACATTGTTTTGTTGTGAGTGAGCAGACTTCGCGATTAGGTACTTGTTCCTACAAAATATATATAAAAAACACGAAACGTAAATAAAAACAAAACTGTAAATTAATAGCGAAATGAAATGTATAATAAAAGGGGACATGTAAAACTTTGCTTCATATAGGTACTCTGTTAGTTCCAAAATTAAAATATTTACCTTATAAAATTCATTATAGTTTAAATAAAATATGTTCTTGTATGAAAACTTTAATCAATACGCTCAAATATAGGAGGTACTCTATGTTAATGACGTTATGTATGACAAGTCTCTGTTCGCAATGAATTTAAAACACGGTCAGTAGCGACGTAGGTACGTATAGATCCGATGTTCGCATCTACATCAGCAAAATCTTTAGATTCGCGATAGTTAATGTCCACTTATACGTTTTTGTATCTTTGGAAATACTACTGATTTCAAAATACTAAATAGGTAGGAATATGGTTAAATGCGTAAAAGACTAAAAACTTAAAAGTGAATACAGAAGCTAATTACAAAATAAAATAAAAATTTGGCCATAAAGACCTTCAACATAGAAGATTTAATTTCATTATTACACATAAAACGATTTGATGGAAACCAGTTTTCGTTTACGATCGCGTCAATTCATTTTATTTTATATTTAGGTGTTATGGGAAACTAAAAATGTACGTCAAGAATACTTATAAAATTGTCTAAAACTTATTGTAGTATTAATTGTACAATTGCTCTTTTTCGCAATCGATTCCCGTCAAACGATTTATGACCTGAAGAATGAACGGCTCCAATTTATTACTTCCTAAATAAATAGGCATTTTAGAATTTCACTAATAGCTGGGAATTTTTCAGAAAAAAAGCACCTACGTAGATTTGACGTGTCCTGTGACTTTTATAGTTATTTATTCAGATATTATTTTTGTTCCCGAGTTGTACATTTTTTTTTTCTTATAAAGTAGCTGTTATCCTAATAACTCTATTATTTAAAACTTATGGAAATAGCTTAATATATTAAATATTGCTGAAATATCTACGTGGGAGAGCCATGCTTCGGCACGTATGGGCCGGCTCGACTCCGCTCGATACCACAGCCTCACAGAAAACCGGCAGTGAAGCAATGCTTGCATTACATTTCGCCGCGTGAGTGAGGTTACCGGAGGCCCTAACCCTTCCCTCTCCCTTATTCCCGTCCTTCCCCTCTTTTCCACTCTCCCCCCCCCCCCCCCTCTTCTCCTACTCCCACCTTAAAGGGCGGCAACGCACTTGTGATTGTCGAGTTACAGGTGCCCATGGGCGGCGGTAGTCATTTACCATCAGGTGACCCGTCTGCTCGTTTGCCTACTTTATCTTAGAGGGCGTCCGGGGAGCGTCCGGGCGGGGTTTTCAAAAAGTGTCCGGGCAAAACCCGGACACTCTGTGTCAGTGGACAATTATAATTGTTAGATGAACCATTAACAAGCTAAAAATTTTAACGGAATCGGCGTTTTTTTTAAGGTGTCCGGGAAAGAACCTCGGTTACACCCATGTGTCCGGAGTTTTTTAAGTTTTTGTCCGGAGTCGGCAATTTAAGTGATGGCAGGCCTACGGGGCTCTTACGTACGTACTCTCTTGCAGAAATGCAATACTACACAAATAATCCTCTATAACCGTGAACTTTACTGTAGACGAGCACCTTTCCAAAGAGCATAAATATGCTGTATACTGGCTATTGGTTATAGACTTTGAAGAGCAAGTTGTATACAGTCTTTATTTAATTCCGCTCCAATTTTGATAAACATGAAGGTGAACAAGCACGCGTAACTCATATACGTTAATGTATAATTAAAATCCATAGGTAGTTAATCGAGATAGGTACCTATGAGACAATTATGTTGACAGAAATTTTAATAGTTTTCAACAAGTTTACTACGAATAAATTATGATGATTGTTACACTTCAGTCATTCGTTTCATGTTTACACATATTATCTACCATCAGGTATACTTTCACAAACTATTGTGTGATATAATTGTGCCTTACATATACTTAGCACCTAACGACGAGTTTCTTTACGTAATATTGACTATAACCTTAACTGAGCTATCAGAAGGATGTTTTGATTTTAATTTCTTTCACATATTAATTAATTTGATTCGCTGGTGCTGAGACTGTAGCGGTTACGTTTACTATATCGGTAACATAGTTAAAGATATATATATGTATGCTCAATGCAAACGCATATGCAAGTTAATAGAATGTACATAACGATGACCAATTAATTTAGAAACAGTGTACCATATATGTACATCTACATGATATCTCAAATTTCAATCAACGCACACATAACACTCACGAAATGATCACTTGCGATATTAATTAGTACCCGGATCTCTCCCATACCCTTGTAACTCGCTCAGTTGGGAAGCGCGACAGAATAGTCGACCCCTCATTACTAATGCAAGTAATTAGCTGCGAGTATCCAACAAGTGAGACTTTATCGGCAATATATTGCTATTAGCGTCCGCTTGGCGTTAAGTGCCGCGAGTGCGAGTCAAACTGTAGGGGAAAACTAAATAAAGTAAAATCAGATAAAAGTCTTGACCCCTGCTAACGCCGTGCATCTTCACTAGTGTCAGACGACCTGCCTATACGGCCTTATTGATATTTAGACGTTGTGATTTTCTTTTGTTGGATCGAATTGATTTGACATCATCTATATATTAATACGTGAAGCGAAAACTTTGGATCCCTTTTTACGAAAATTGGGCGGACGGAGAAGTATGAAATTTCGCACACTTATAGTTTATACAGAGAAGAAGTAACGAACGCTAAAATTTTTGAACAATATTTGCTACAAAGTTTAAAAAAATGCAAAAACGGGTACATACAGCTGTGAGTGTCCAGTATATATTTTGACCTGTCATGGTACAAAAGTCTATACAATGACAGGTCAAGTAATATTGGCCAATGAAATAAACCATGGTCGAAATTCGACCACCACGCGATCTCTAGTATTTATTAATGGCTCATAATGGATATAAAAGTCCTGTTATATGCGTTTTCGGTGTATGTTTCTAGGTGATCTGATTGTCACTACATATTATAAAACAAAGTCCCCGCCGCGTCTGTCTGTCTGTCTGTTCGCGATAAACTGACAAACTAAGTACTGAACGGATTTTCATGCGGTTTTCACTAATAGACAGAGTGATTCATAAGGAAGGTTAGGTGTATAATTTGTTAAAATTTTGTGTAAATTGATTGAAATATGTTGATGATTGTTGAAGATTATGTCTCTGCTACCCGTGCGAAGTTGATGATTGTTGGAGATGTCTCTGCTACCCGTGCGAAGCCGGAGCGGGTTGCTAGTATTTTGATAAAATTCGACGTTTCTGTATGAGGAACACTTTTAAGAACAAAGCTTAACCGACCGACTTATAAAGTGATAATATTATTATGATGATATTTATTGTACCTGAACCTTATTAAGTTGATACTCGTAGGTCCCTTGGCATAACTCTGTTCCTATTTTATCGCGAGGTGCGTGGTTAGATACCAGCGACGGCCAAATGTAATTGGGTGTTTCTGGTAAGAATTTCTCAGTAGTCCTACGTAGTCTGAAAAAGTGCTTGGTCAAAGGCTACCTACTCTCCTATAACGTGACACACCGCTTTATGCTTCATTAGAGACATATTTTTTTTAATAATAACTTGAGACACCTCACACACGGCCGTCTGATCCCCAAACTAGACCAAAAAATATATTTGTATATATTTTGTCCCTCAGTAAGTATACGGCTCGTTAAGATACATAATTGTGTATGTTTTTTCTCAATAAATATACACTAATAAAAGAAATAACTAATTCCAAACTTACAAACACAAACGTAACACACGGTATGGCGGTTAAACATTATGTACCTACTTACTGTAAAGGTAATTTACACACGCTCCTTGTGATCCACCTAATCTGTCACAAATTTTTACTAGCTCTCAAGAGACCCTAATTCGATAAAACTTTCCCCAACCTCTGGAAGATTTTAAAATATTGACCATTTACATAACTTTCATTGTTTTTTAAACTGAGGATAATCTAGCATTATGATTTATATTTTTAATCTGTATTTAGTTGAACGAACAGCAGCAGTGAGGGAAACAAGAGGGTTGTTTGCTTGTTGTTTAGTCGAATTGTCTTATGTAATCAGAGCTAATGAATTTGCCGCTAGTTAGTGAATCGGTCGTCACCCCTCGAAACATTATATTATAATATACCTGAGACGCTGACGGTTCCGCTAGTCTTAAAACCATTATTTGTCTCTTGCAGCATAATGGTAATTGGTTGAAACCCAACCGACACTACCAACGTCAACACAGGTCCGCGAGACTTTTACTAATGTGAAATCCAGATGTGTTAGTCATAAAAATAATAATTTCATAAAAATTCTGCCTAGTTTGGGATCAGACGTGTGTGAGATGTGTCCAGTTATTATTATTATTATTATTAATTACTAGCAGTGCCCTGCGATTTCACCCGCGTAAGTCCCAATCCCGTGGGAATATCGGGATAAAAGTAGCCTATGCGTTAATCCAGATTTCCAGCTATCTACATACCAAGTTTCATCGCAATCGGTTCAGTGGTTTTTGCGTGAAAGAGTAGCAAACATCCATCCATCCATCCATCCATCCAAACTTTTACATTTATAATATTAGTGGGATTAACGAAGTTGGCCGCTATTTTTGGCGATCACTTACCCTTTTTTTGTCGTGTGGAAACCCGGCCTTATGGATGATACCTCACCAGAGCATTCGGTGACGCCGTAATCTGGCCGTTTGTCGGACTTAAACCGACTAAAACCGCACATGTGCCCGAATGCGCCTGAAATGAGTGAACCGTTCGCTGTCTATAACTGAGCTTTCTTTTACTACTTACTACTAACCTAACTGTTTTTACCTTTTATTTTTTACCATTCATACCACTTCATAGTTTTATACGAATAATGTCACTCAAGATCCTAATACTGTAACTTACATATGTATATTATTAAACCACACCAGTGTCAATGTACCACCTGTCATTCGGTTTTAATTGTAACATATCATATTAACTCTGTAATCCGAACTGATGAACGTGTTAATCAATTACAAACCTATGAAGACATAATTTATCTTGAGAAGTCAAAAATACGAGTATCGCTGCAAACTGGTGTGATTCATTCATAACAAGTAGCGAAAAACTATCTACAAATTATCACTTTAGTTAAGCTTTTTCAGCATAGCTTACTGATCAGGACATTGCAATAAGAAGTAGGAACCCCACGAAGTGGGGCAACGACATAGAACATAATGAAAGAAAACTCTTTATTCACATCTCAATGAGATTTTACTGACTGCACATATTTCGAAATTGTTTAAGCGGTCGCCAACTGCCAACTCCCGGAATGTTGTGGGTTTGGTCCCCACGTAGGATAGGACAATTACTTTGTAGTCCACAGTTAATTTTACGGACTTTGACTCTGTGTACTTCGTCTTTATTAAACAAAAAAAATATATACAAAAGAAATGTATAATATATTAAAAGCCCACGGGAAAACGGGTGCGACAACATGCTAAATTAATAATACAGTGTGGGGATCCATTTAGTGTGATGTCAATATAGATATAGCATAGTTATGTAAATATGTATAGCACAAAAACTGAACCTAATTTTAGTTTTCTCATGAAAGAAATTTCTAGGTTATAAGGAACACTGATTAAAGTTACACAAGTAGCAATTACATTTAGTGCCAAAAACTCCATTCGGTCGTCATTATTGACATTAGTACTTTGTTTATTAATTACATAAATTGTAAACACAAGCATTTTTAAAATATAAGACAAATACGCTAAATGCTTATTACATTACACTTTTAGAACTAAAACAACAAAAGCAGCCACTGGTCTCATATCTTGATTTTAATAGTCCGTTCTAGCATCGGATGGATGCGGACTGCCCAAGACCGGGATAGTTGGCGCTTCTTGGGGGAGGCCTTCGTCCAGTACTGGATGGCGGAGGCTGATGATGAATATTAATAGGTTCGAACCTTCAACGGTATCACTGAGTGATATTTTTTGTTTGTACGTTAGCTTTTGGAGCATTTCAATAAAATGAAATTCAGGTGGCAACAGTGCATCATGCTTACTTTTTATGTAACACTAATACCATTGTACCTGAAGATCTGACTTTTAAAAAGAGTGGCCATGAGTTTCTTTGCCAGTATTCTTCTCATAAGGCTCTACGCATTTTGGAAACTGGAAGTTATAGATCGACACAAGCAGGCAGTAGATTTTGGTGTTTTCACCTAATTTACCTCGACAATCCAGTACATGCTGTGGCGTCTATTTGCGTCGATCTATGATTTTTAACAGTAGCTTCAATTTAACGTTCATAAATGTCACTTAGTGTCTTAATTGAATAAATGATTTTGAATTTGAATTTGAATTTGAATAGTTCGTTCATCACACTGCCTGGTCGAAAAAGCCAACACCAATATCACCGATTGCCTGTACAGCAATAAACATGCGTATTTGAATTAAAGGAAAAACAGTAGATATAATCAGGCCTTAACCGGATTCAGAACTTTTGTTAATGTGAATCCTATTTAGTACTGTCGCTGGCAGATTGCCTGCAACATGCAATCAACAGCGTTCGTGCCGTCCTCCCTAATGTGGTTATCCATGTTTGCCCGTCCCACTAGCATGCATGCCCGGACCTACCACCCTGTAACCTACACCATACACACTCACTATACGTGTATGTTTACGTGTACATCGTGTAATAGAATTCATCAGAGTGTTAATTGGATGTGCAGTTTTGGATAATGAACTAATTTAATTTCTTTACATTACAAATGATCAGAAATGTAAAGTTTCCGAAAAATTACACAATTTATTATTTTTATGGTTAAAATAAATTGTGTTAAAAACCGAACAAAATGCATGTCGGACCACGCGCAATGAAGGGTCCCGTAGTTGACAAACTCAACTTTCCTTGTAACTTCGCCATGCGTGAATTTTTCAACACACTTGCTTCTAATAACAATTAGCACTTTAAAGCTTAATATTTTATTACAAATCTTTTTCACCCACCCGCAATATCTTAAAGACCTAACCAACTTCTGACACATTGAAAACTTTACACCATGCTGATTTCGGTGTGAGAAGGTATGTAAAAACTCAACTAATTTCCGGGATGGACATGCTGGGGCAACGATTTTATTATAATATGTTGCATAGATTATATTATTTTAGATCGAAGTTTCGTATCGCACGTTACACTTGAGACGCTCGGCGGCCGGCTAACCAAAAATGTTGACAGCGAGTTGATTTATCTTAATTTTACTGTGGATATGTAGAGTCATTATCTGTATATTAGTTTTTACAATATTTACTATATTTTCACCACACACACACACACACACACACAATATTTACAATATTCATATTAATTAAATATTCGAATACAATTTATTCAATCCATCAAATATATTATAGATATATCGAAAAGAACTTTCCAACCAAGGTCCCAAAGAAGCCTCACGCGTTTGTTTTAATCATTAATATTATAAATGCCATTCTGACTCTGTTACCTTTTCACGTCTAAACTTTTACTTAAACAAAATTTTATAAAAATGTAGAAGTACACAATAACCTTATATGATATACAACGGAGGACATAGACTACATTTTATCAGAAATTTTTTATATATCGACAGCGCTGGCGAAACCGCGCGGCATGTTAGTAGGCTTTATTCAGAACTACGAGTAAGTACATATCGTCGTTCTACAATGTCGCCGCGTCATGATCCGCCCCTGTTTGCGCCATCAATTATTAAAACAGGATTAAATGCAAATGCTTCGTTTATTTGTGATCTGTTTAGTACACAATGTACGTTTTCATACAGTTGGATAATTAAGATTTGGTCTTCTTATTTAGGGACAGTGATTGTGTGTGCTACAGAGGGCTACAACATTTAGTTAAACTAAGGTACAACATACAAAGTTAGATTATAAGCGTTGATAAGCATAGTTAAAAATAGTATACCTACTTTAGTAAGCCCGTAGGTAGGTACTGTATAAAACTACCTTATCAAATTCGTATAATAATCTTCAATGCACGTAGGCAATCATCTGTTTCTATAGTCCTTGACTGGTTTTCGTTATGAATTTTTATTTAAAATAATCTCCCATTACTCCCAATCCTTTTTATGTACCTACCGGATACTATTCATCAGTTTCCTTGATTTTAACTTAAGTTTATCATGTCGTAAATATGTGATTACAAAACCCAAATAAAAATATTAATAATTTTATGATATTTTTACTTGAGAACTACAGAAATGTTTCATATTTGTCTATTAACTTCTGCTCCTCAAATGCCCAACTACAATGATATATGTTTCACAGGTTTGGTTTCAAAACCGAAGAGCAAAATGTCGCAAACATGAGAGTCAGATGCACAAAGGTAAGTGTGTAAAGTTTCGTTTGTTAACTCACGTCTTCCAAAATGAAAGGTCTGAAATACTATGCTCAAAAAATAGGCATACATAATGTCAGTGCACTGTGGTAAACAAATCTAGCAATATCCATAAATTTGTATTCAAAACAGTTGCCCTGCTTAATGCACTCGAAAACTACAAATTACAAATGATTCTGGCAAACTAGTAGTCGGCGAGTTGGCACCGCTAAATAATCGTAATGAGTTCACTCGTGTGTAATATGCACTACATCACAATGACAATGGAATGCACGACTAGTTTTTACTGTCAGAACAGAACTAACACATTATGTATTCTCCATGACTCCGTCTAATTCGATTACAACTCCCGCCGGCGCCGGTCCGACTCTAACAGTTTTTTAATTCGACCATAACTCACGCAGATGAATAATTAAAATGGCGGGCCGAGGCGGGAATCCGCGCAAACGTGGTAAAAAAGCCCGGGAAACGGTACACGCGAGGCGATAAATTCAGGGAATTGCACAACGCACTTAGCGATCGACTGACTGACCTCCCTCACTGGTCAAGGAAGAGATAAATAAATAACTTAGAACTTGTTACACTTTGAACATGACTTAGATTCTGAGTTCACTATCTTCAAATCAAGGAAAAACAGTAATTTAATTGACAGTAGAGATTTGCCATTTACAATAAGAAATAAGGCCAATATTGTGACCAGAAACAAGAATTTAAAAATTATAATAAAAAGGAATTTCATTTGTAAGTAACATTGTTTAAAACCAAACAACACTTGTGTAGGGACTCTTCTTGGTGGAATACACTGGTGACCGTAAAACAATAGTATATAAATATGTAAATGTACATTATGTCTACAGTAAAGTTGTCAACGGCCACCACAAATGCAGTTGCAACTATAAGCTGGTTTGCAACCGTAGTGCAAGATAGAAGATCTTATAATGTAACATGAAACTGTTGTTTATTTAATTCAGAATCTAAATTTTATTCGAATTTAATATTTATTTTCATTTTTAATTTTCAAGTAAACATAGTTTTAAAAACATTTGACAATAAAACGCTTTTACAAAATCGCAACGACTTCGTACACCGCTACAGAGTTACGAGACACAAGATGTTAAATGTCTGCACATTACTGGACATATGCGTAATAAAATAATTGAAATAAAGAGGCAAGTCAAGTACAAAACTTTTGTATCCGAAAATTGTGAATACGGAAATCTATTTAGATTTCTGGGGTTGTGACATAGTTAGGCTGTCCGCACCCTGTGGTCAACCAAATTTATCAGCGATTATAACCTGGTAACAAAATTAAACACTAGGCGCTAATCTGATATAAAAATAAAACTAATGCCGTGTTGTCGCGGAAACTCTCAATCCCCAAAGTGAGAAGACAAAGGTCCAAATAAGATATCATCAAAGCTGACATTTAATTACCACAATTTGACATGTCCCACAACCCTAGTAACACGATGCACGAACAAAAATATCACTTTGTCTCATATTGTACACGTTATGTGGCTGGTGCCGTCTCCGTTCATAACATCACACGGACAAACGAGACATGACTGCACTAGTTCCAGCGAAAATCTCGAACAGATAGTATGATTGCAAGAGCATTGAGGAACCGCTAAACGGAGCGTAAAGCGGAAAAAAGCCGCTCGCCGGAATCGAATAAAATGATTCCCCACGGGAGCCATTCGGACGCAATCCCGCCGTCCCCTGCTAAATGTCTTATTAACTTATGTGCCGTTCCCGCTCAGCTCGCCTCGCCCCCGCTGCCACCCTGGCCGACACGAGAATAATCATGTAAAGTGAAATGAAACGGTTATTTGTTATGTTATGCCCCTTTAACGGAGCGTCGAGATTCCCAATGTCGTTATTGATTTACGCAATCGTTTGTGGGCTCATATTACTTATTTAAACATTCGTTTTAGGTAGTCATTCATTTCATTATAATGATTTAAAAAAAATATAAAAGCAATTAATAAAATATTTAACAATGTTATTGAACCATGTTGTTTATTAGATGTGTAACTCGGGACATAACCGCGACCACGATCGGTGCATTTAGATCGAAACATCGGGTTACCAAGAAAAAGTATTGTGTATGTAAAAAGAAGGCTCAAAATCATTACTATTGTCCTTTTTCATCAAATGTGGTTTATTCTTGATGTTACTTTTTTTAAGAATCACAGATACTGCTACAAGGTACAAGATTTAGTTATACAGATACAAATAAGAGTATTTTTATACCTGTACCCTTCGATCCTCTTGTACCCTTCGTATCCACAGAAGTATGTATATTCCCTCTATGAATACGAGAGATATTATTTTAGAATAAATATTTTCGGGAATGGTATTCACATTGCATCCTCGAAATACACACGTGAGTATTTAAAACCATCATCACACATCAGGAGTTTGTGACTTTTGCGAGTGTCTGTGCTTTTAAAATCTCTAACTTTTGAATAATAAATAAGTTTTTCGTCTTGTTTATTTATTTATTTGGTTTGCTGACAGTTGTTCTTGACAATACCCTTGCATGTCTTTAAACTATGATTTCTTTAGCAGTCGTATTCAATTATTTAGAACATACCACTTACGTATTTATAAATCTTACTAGCATAATAATATGTTAATCCCATAATACCATTTATTTTGTTAAAAATGTAATATCTTGTACATCACTTCCCATTAAATCATAAACAGTAGGCACTGAATCTTCATAAAAATTAAGAATTCATATTTAACGAAGACATGAATCTTCGCCGCTCGCAGCGCAGGCTATAAAAACAATCAGAGTAGCCGTGAAATTCAAGAATAAAAGAATACACCGAACCTTAATTGTTCCCCTGTTCATAAAATTGTAAAGTTATTCGCGCGTCGCGAGGGTGGCGATATTTTATTGCGCACAAACCGCTGTAAAGATGTTCGAAGCTGTTTAAAATAAGCGAGAGCGAGAGAGCACCCTACCGAGCGCCTGCTTACCTTCTAATTCGATTAAATTAAACAACTCCAAGTTAATCAAATAAATGCACGGTGGTCGTCGGCGGAGGGCGCTTGTATGCTGCGCGTAGAGCTGGACGCGCGCGCTCCGATATTTATGTCGGCACTTCTCGAAAGTAATTCGGTGTCAAATATGGAAATAACTCATACGCGCGGAGAACATCTATTTTGATAATACCGACGGCGACCGGAGCGGTTGTGATTTACAGTGAGCGTGAGTGCCGCCCTCGCGCCTTGCGCTGCGAAGCGCCGCGTCGAATGCTTCGTATCTTCGTAAAGCCCCTGTACCATAATGTATTAGTCTGAAAGTAAATATTTGATCTTCGTCTACAATAAACTATATCCATTAACATAATGTCACCAAGTCCCACATCACTTCAGTATATTTCGCGAGTAGTTACCTACCTACTTAACTATTTAAAAACATGTTTAAAATTAATACTAATATTTTGTTCTATATTTTTCTTTTCAAATTAGAAGCATTTGGGGTAGGTTAGTTATACATATCTACACGGAAATCTATGAAACAATGAAATAGGTATAACAAATTCTAAAAATCTCAAAAATACTAAGTCCAAATATTTGAACACCTTGAAGTTATTATAGCATATTTAAAATGATTCACAATCACAAGCGATGAAGACGTAGCATCATCGAGATTTTATGTAAATAATAACTCAGTGCGTGCGAATTAATAAACTCCGCCTTTTTCAAGTCGGTTATATTTACAAGTAACTTACTACTTAGATAACAAAAAATGTAAAAGTTAGGAACATTGAAAACGATTGTTTTTTTGGAATGCTATTTCTGGAATAAGTGAGTACTTCCAATATCGATATAATACGATATACGTATACGGTATCAAATCCATATAAGTATGTTTGAGACGACTTAGATACGACCATAACGATGAAAATACGAAGTACACGCAGCTAAGATAACTACGAGATGCGTAAGCGCCTGCACGATTATTTTCGTAAATTTCTACGGATTGTAGTGAAAACGATAAATATGTTTAATTTTGATTTGTTCTGCGTTATTATATACATATAATATTTCTGTACCTTGATTAAATACTAAACTGCTTTATAATAAATGCTAGCGCTAAAAGAAACACATTCTTTTGGTCAAGAGATACATTTAGAAATTTTAGAATTCGTTAAACAACATCTAGTTAGGTATTTTGATATAATCGAAGGTCTTCTATAACAGTAATTAAATTAATGAATCTTTGAGACGAGACCCACGGAGCACCTTAAGTCGGGCAGATCCGCGTTAATTTATTAATTGGCCACTTCGCTCGACGGGCGGGCTATAAACAACGGATCTCACTTAATTTACGAGCAAATTATGCTTTACTTAAATATCAATTTAATTAAGTGGAGTTCGGGAACAGATCTCTGTGGATTTGTGTAGAGAGTGGAGCGCGGCGTAGCTTCGCTCGTTTGTCTCTGCCAATCGCACCGGATCGATGCGAGCTGTCGGCGGCCGACAGATTAACTTGTTTCATTATGCATTACTTCTATATCACTTTAAAGTAGAACATAAAATGGAAAATACATTAAAGAACTACCTTGTTTAAAAAAACAAGCTAGGACTACTGCGGTGGGAAGGAAATTATGGAAATTTATTGATAGCCATATTATTTTAATAAAACATTTTCAACAATTAGGAAAATTAATTACTTATTTGTTTTATTTTTTTGTTTGAGAGGGTACGTTCCCAAGGTGGTCTCATTGTCACCAAGTGAGGATCTCATTATAGAATCACCGGGCAAAAAGGGAGAAACCCACGGAAATTAGAGGCAAATAGAGTCTTTAAGTGTTTTTCTTAATAATTCTTCAAACTGAACAACAATTGATGTTGAAAGTGTTGAATATTATTGTTACGACTTCCAAAGATGTTGCTGCATGTATTTTTGTTCATAACTTGTTTGGTCAAGTGTAGCTAGTTGGTATTTTGCTGAGCTGAGATAGCTTCAATAGAGAAAGAAATAAAGACAAGACATTCACGAATAGCGCCAAGCCGATGTTCGCGTTACTCAGATTTTCACAAATAATGTCAAATCGATGTGTTCGCGTTGCTTTGGAATTTCGTTACTCAGATCTTCACAAATAACATCGAGTCGATGTCCGCGTTGCTCCGGAATTTCGTTACTCAAACTTTCACGAATAACACCAAGCCGAAGTTTGCGTATTTCCAGAGTTTTATGATTTAAACGCTCTTAAATGACATTGAGTCGATGTTCGCACTGTATGGAGGTTTCGTTACTTTTGTGGGGATATGTGTGCATAGATGTAACAGAATACTCGTGTAACAATGTACGTAGGATAGTAGGGATAAGGAGTGGATCACTGCGTCTTTTTTCTTTTTTTTTAGCACAAATTAATGTAATAAAGGCGGCACTAGCACAAGCCAAGTACAAATTTACTGCCGCTGTTTCTTCGGCAGAGCATGACATAGCTGCCTGGTAGTCTGACTCCTGTAGTGATGCCATGCCACGCCACTCTGTCTGGTTCGACATCATGAGACCGTGTCATCATGCGAATGTTAGTGACCGTGTCAGCACAACCTAGACCGTCCACATTTAGCGTAACATGTCCTGTAGCGATGCCACGCAGTCCGGTCCGTTGTTATGTTACAAGTTTGGACCCGGCTAGTCAATTAGAATAGCATTTCGCTTGCGATTCTTAAGCAGGCGTTCATTACTTTTAACCAACTTACACAAGTTTAGGAAAAAAATCGAAATTCGTTAATTTGTGTCTATATATCACAAGAATTTTTTTTCAACTACAAACTTGCTTGTTGGTTGGAAAATAGACTTTGACGTATATCATCGACTTCAAACAGACCACCATGGGTTGCCACGTACCTAGTGCCTTTATAATCAATTTAATTTATAATCAATATTTTTCACTGTTCAGTGCCCTTTGTTAGTATTTTTTGAAGTCGGTTTAACTCTTTTGTAAAAGTCGTGTACACAGATGACAATGAACTACAACTAATAAAATCTTGGACTAGTGGGGCCTTTGCGAGATTAGCTAAAAAAACCGAACAAGTGCGAGTCTTACTCGCGTACCGAGGGTTCTGTAAGTAAACAAACTTGTATGTAGATAGTATGATCCCGGAAATAAATTCTCTATAAGATTCTCCCGTCTGTTCCGAAAGACAAACTTAACTTTGCAGTTCTAAAAATGCTCTCCCATACATCAATTTACGACAAAGTCAACTTTCCAACCGCAAAATATAAGTTTGTAATCATAAAGACTATTTTTATGAGATGTAACAACAAATTAATGACTTTCGGATTTTTTCCTTTACTTGTGCTGCTGACCTTGCTTCTTACCAAATTTCATGATTCTAGGTCAACCGTAAAGGTTTTAATTTACAAACCACACGGTGATCCGTCACAAATGAGTCTATTGCAAGGAACTCGGGTATACTCTAGGAAGGAAGTCCCTGAGAACCCTGCCAGGGTACTCGGGGACTTCCTTCATTGGCCGCCTCTTAAACATAAGGCAAAGAACCTTGCCCCCTTCCAGTTTAAAGAGGCGCACGCGGAACACGGCGCGCCACCGTCTCAGGCCAACGCTCATGGACGCCGGAGATCATTCTACGCTTTCCGGTGCCTAGTGCCTCTCCTTCGGGACGGGAGAGTACTAGCCCTCTCCCGTTCCCCACGCTTCTTTAGCGGACATCACTTCCTCACAAAAAGAAACGGTGAATTCCCACGCACTCTCACTTTGGACCATAGACAGCCCATGGTCTCCAGCGAGAGGCAACTCACTCCAATAGCCGCCGCGAGGTCACGGCGTTGTTGCGTCCACTGCAGTGTCGGCACGCAGACGGTGGCTCCCGGCCTGTGCAACACAGGTACTTTCCGAAATAGCCGTGGCCGGTCAACCGGTCAGCCGGTGGGAGAGGCGGCCGTACTGCCTCTCGAGCCAATTGTTCATGATAAGTCACCTTTACTGCCACATTTGTAGCGTTAACGGTGACTTATTCGACGTGACGTGTTCAAATTTGTTAAAATCTAAAGCTAATGGCCGTATCTTTTGATTGCGTTGACTTTAAAGCTTGATTTTTTTTACAGCTTCAAGGGACTGCAGACATAAGTATTTGGTATTCATTTCAACTTGATGCATTCACGGGTTCCTGAGAAAAAGGTTCTTGACAGACAGACAGATCGACAGACGGATGGAGAACAAAGTAATCCTATAAGGGTTCCTTTTTCCCTCATGAGGAACGGAACCCTAACAAGAGTGTTCAGTGTTTGACTTGAATAAGAAAACAGTTTGTTTCGTACCCAGGGAACCGTTGTATTACTTTTAAATGACAGCCTTAAAATCACATCGTATTTAATTGAGTAATGTAGCCATAAAAAGCAAGGAGTCAATTTATTATTTTTGGTAATTTGTGGCTTCCACTTAGGTACCTACAGTAAAAACGTACAACAACAGCATCTAGCGAAGACGAGCTGAACTACGTAGTAACTAGGTATTAATCCTGCATCGCGCAATGAAAGTTCTCGCGCTGATTAGTATATATTCAACTTCCCAACATCAATCGTTGGGCCGCGGTTCACCAGGCATGATCACCTCGCCTGGTAGAAGGGTCCTCCCTTTGTGTTGGAGGGACATCACAGCCGTTCCTCCACACTGATTTTTTAAAGATACTTTATAACAAACAAAGTTTCTTAAACACCCTAAAACAGTAGATACTTAAGTGAAATATTACCCTTTACCAGACACCAATGACGCATCATTTGTATGCATCTTGTGTCCAAAAACGCAGGCTATTTGTATGGTATACAAAAATGTACTTACCTTTAATAGCTCCACTTATTGTCACTTTCTTCACCAGGTCTGATGGTGAGTGGAGGTGGTACGCCACTAGAGCCGTGTCGCGTGGCACCATACGTGTCAATTCCGCGGTTGTCGGCATTGCCACGTCCACCTTCGGCTGCGCCACCTTTACCACCTATGCCGCATCCTCCACCTTCCACTGCCTTTGCGCCCTTCGACTCGGCTCTTCTCTCCGCTGCTGCTCATCAGGTAAACATATAATTCCTTTCACTCTATTTTAGTACAGTTAGTAAAGATTATAAGTGTGGGTCTTGTCTATGGCTGCAATAAGACGCTTCTTTGTACAGAGGCTGCCGCGGTCTTTAGCCGAGGTGAATAAATTGATTTGCAATTATAAGTTGGTATCCCTCGTGTTTCCTGAACAAGGCCTGAGAGCGGTCTTTGTCCGTTACAGGTATTTGTTAATTTGAAATAATATTAATTAATAATCTGAGACATTTTAAGAACTAACTAAACCCAAACTAAGCATACTCGTACTGTGCGTAAACATTCTTAGATACTTTTTTTTGTAAATACATAGATATTATACAATAGATTGAAATAGGACTAAACTACACATATGAGACAATGAGTAGCCACTATGAGACAAATAAAAGGCGAAATTAGAATTACGCACAACTACAGTGTTTTTTTGCAGAAACTTAATCTAGTATAATAGGTATGTTAATTATTCAGTTTAATTTCTCGAACTTTTTGTGATATAAAATGTATATTGTAAACAACAGACTGTTTACCCGCAACATAACATGTCCCGCTTAAACTAAGAGGAAATAATTGTTTCCGATTTAAAAATAAGATTAAAGTTATGCAAATCGTCATTATTATCTCAGATTTGAATATGGACCTCTTCTTTACACATAAAGAAAGGGCTACAAAAATGAAACAATTTTTGTCATAACCGAGATGAAATGGATAGTCGTATTACCCGACGATCAAAGAAAGAATAGCAATTTTGCAATGTTACACTTACATCTTCTTTTAGTTCTCTTCGACATCCTTAAAAAGGTTTTTACATCATCGAATTGAAGGACATTGACATCCCAATGACCAGAGGCTACCCTCGCAAAACTCGCTTCTAAAATTTTTATCCACTTCACGATAAACTTTGGACTTGTCGCTCCAGGTGAGCTATGTTGGTCTTTTTGACCTTTTCCCAAGATTAGTGCATGTACTCTATGGTTGAATCCCGCCTGTAGGTGTCTTGTTTTTTAAGACTTTTAGTCCTTTTCTTATTCTTAATATCTAATTTATGTAGGGGAATCACTTCGAAATCCAAACACGATATGTAGTATATAATTATGTTTCACAATTTATTCATATATTAGACTAGGTATATTTTACATGAACGTAGCCTTGATTTTCGTACACATGTTATCGCTTTCCATTCCAAAGTCCGAATGCCTTCCGAGTCCCAATCGCTGCCATGTTGCCTTTTCCAGCGGAAATCCCCACTATTTACATAGGAAGTGGAATAATAACAATAAATATAATTTGATATTGTAAATAAGAGGTTACCTGTAAATTAAACATAACTTAAACAGAGTTTCAATACAATTGTCTAATAGTTTATAACGATGTGATTTTATACATATAAGTACTAGTATTTTACAATCACTCATTACAAAATGGCAACGGCGGAAGTACAGAAAAATAATATTGTACACTTAATGTTTGGAGTCATATTTCTTACGGCTATTTACCAGTATGAATAAATGCAATATTATCTTTATCACAATGCAAATGGTATCTATACCTATAATATTACAATTAAATATGTGTATCCTACCATGTTATATATGTATAACCTGACAGCTCGGCCTTCCTGCAATACGCGAGACCCTTCGCGTAGTATAAATTACTCTAGTGTATTTTTTTAATCATAATATTCGTATCGTTACTTACTATACAAAAGTATAACTAAAAATAATAAAAGCAAAAATTTACATTATAATAAACTAAATCAATAAAATGTTACCATCTCAATCATTTTAATAGTCTAGGACTAATAGTTCATCATCCGTAACATTGTCATCCTCATGGTTTACTGCATCATCACTAAAAGCCAAGGTCTTATTTTATCGATTCCTACGATTCCCTCATAATTGCGACCATATTTCATGACAAAGGAGTATCTTGTACTAAACATCTATCATATTAAAGCACTTTAATTATTCAGTAAGGTGTGGCTGACCATCACCAGATACAAGTCTCCAATCCTATATTTCCTACTTCCAGCTTCCTTCTGCTGTATTACTCAGTATTCAGGCCTACTAGACGCTGCTAGTGCATTGGTAATGGTTTTATTAAACGTCTCTACTTGGCAATTAGTCCTCTGAGTCGCAACAGCGCTTTGCACATGTTTTATCCCATGTTCCGAAGTGAATGAAGTCCTTGAATATTTTACTGATAAAACTTTATCATTGTTAAGTAGAGACGGAACAATAAAAAATGTTATGTGATGTTTTAACCATAAACTTAGTATATTAAGTTTACGGTTAAAGATTTTTATTTTCTCAAAAGATTACAAAAATCACTCACAGAGAAAAATACAATAGTTGACAAAAAAATAATAACCAATCAGCGTAGTTACCCAACAAACATTTTAGTCGCATAAGTGAAACTAACGCTACTCGAAGTGCTATAAACGTCGTAATTAAGTAATTTCATTATGTAATACGGCTTAGTGTCTCATAACTTTATACGACTTTTTAGTCGTATTAGACAACTTATTCGACTTCTATACAACCTGTCGTAAATGACTTTATACAACTTTTAGCGGTATAACCAGTGCTGTCGTCTTAGTAACGCCTATACAACTTTTACACCATTATTAATCGTATTAGAGTCGCGGGAATTACTTTTACGCGATGGTCGTGTAAGAGTGACAAAATGCACTCTTAAATGATTTTCAGTCAGTTTATGGTTTTAACACCTTAATAGTTGTCAGATGTTTCGTATTTTTGACTACGGTAATAATTAGAACGCCAGCTATAATACCCGAGGTGGTTAGTGTGGATGGTGTGAAAAGGAATATTATTTTTTTTTCTATGGAATCGCTTTCCACCGCTTATGATTACAGAGTACATTCGAGACAAGCAGTTACATTTTCTTTACGAAACGCCATATTGTACCATTCTAGTTTTTTTTATTTTTTTATTAGTTCTAATATCTTTTAGTAGCCACCATCGTGACTTTATAGAATTTGCCATCGCGTACTCTTTGCCACGACCCATCTTAGTTACTCGCCTATAAAACTGTATGCTCGGTTATTTTAATTATGTAAATGAAAACATGAGGTACCTTCTCCGAGTCCTGATTACTTAGAATGTCCGCTATCCTAGCGATCTCTTCGTATACTGACTGAATGGTGGTGATCCAATCCTACTCCGACTTAACCGAGAGATTATGGGATAAGATCAAGAATCTTATATCAATGGGATTGAGACTTAGAGTATCAACATGTACTATACTGTACTAATTCTTAGAGTCGTTGACCTAACGGCGTTGCAATAACTATTTTGAAGGGAATACCTATGCAAAATACTTTAAAACGGTTCAAAGAGAAAATGATTGCAAGTGTTTCTAATTAAGACGAGTGATATTTCTGTTCTTCTACAGTTGTCTTTAGACAAAATTAGGAAACTGACTAACACTGCTGTAGTAAAATCCCCCCCGCCAAGTCAACCTTGCTAGCGTCAGTATGATTTCCTAAAGATAGCTACCATTTCGTGTACCATATCTCTGATCAGTAACCTTTCTTAATGTGACATACGATAATATGACCTGTAAATGACCAGGTTCCAAATTGTCTAACTCGGTAGTCAATTCGATAATATTTCTGAACCCTAAGTCATTATGACCACTGGAAAAGCAATCGCCGTTCTAACTTATCCTTGACATGGTATGTTCTAAACAACTGGTTTTGATATATTGTTCTAATACATTTAATTTTCCTTGAAATATTTGTACGCTGAAAACAGCAGAATATTATGGACATTATAATTATTGTGTGTAACACCTTTGTAACAATAATATTCTAACTAATTATTTGTTTTATTATTGTTATAAAACAATAGGTCTTGAAGCGCTAGGCGCTCTGTAGTTGACAATAGGGTACCCTACTTTATGAATGATGATAAAAAAACAAGAAATATATCTAGGCAATAGGTAATCGGTACATGTTAGTTTCAGTTCATAAATTTAGAAATCAGATTTTATTCCTCCCGTGCATTTTACTCAAATATAACCATGGACAACGGTTTTTGTATTAACATATTGTACAAACTACCCAAAATAAGCTCTTTAATGATAGGATTTTGTTTAAGTCCTGATTTTTGTTTTGCTAAATTCAGGAATGTTGAGATGTAAACTAATTTTAAAATTGATAAAAATGATGATTGAAATGCATTCTTATGCCGTTTATATTATATACTAAGATTTTAGTACATTCAGTGGTTGTTGCCTCAGGATCAAACTGAAACACTTTTTATAAAAAAAATGTGTAATACCATATAGGGGATTGCAGATAACAAAGACATCAGACTTTTGTCTACAATCATACTGCGGTTATTTTCAGTAACCCTAGCACGCTTAAACTATGAATGAGCTTTGTCAGACTCACCCGATGAATCGTTGCGTCTACTGGGGCATCTTTGCCCGACCTCGACCTTCCTTTCGAAGTGCGTCCTTTTTGTTTCGCCCTGTCTTCGTGAAATTCCGCCGACAACGATCGCCTTCATCGTCGACTTCTACTACCGCGGAGTCCAACATCACTTGATAATCTGGATACTCTTTCCATCCAGTCCCGGGACTTGTCAGTGTGACCTTGACCTCGAATTACATCATTGAACGACCCTTGATATCGGATTCATTGTTGACATCGGTCATTAATATGCCCTTAACTTCGGGCTTGCCCTTAACATCGGGCTTGACCTTAACATCGGGCTCGCCCTTAACATCAGGCTCGCCCTTAACATCGGACTCGCCCTTAACATCGGACTCGCCCTTAACATCGGACTCGCCCTTAACATCGGACTCGCCCTTAACATCGGGCTTGTCCATAACCTCGGACATCATCAACGTACCCTTAACATCGGGTTTGTCCTTGACCTCGGACATCAACCACCCTTGACATCGGGTTTGTCCTTAACCTCGGACATTATCAACGTACCCTTGACATCGGGTTTGTCCTTGACTTCGGACATCATGATCAACTAGCCCTTGACCTCGGGCATCATGTTCAACAAGCCCTTAACCTCGGGCATTATGATCAACAAGTCTTCAACCTCGAGGATCATGATTTACAAGCCCTTAACCTCGGGCATCATGATCAACAGGCCTTTAACTTTGGGCATCATGATAAACAAGCCCTTGACTTCGGGCATAATTTCCTTCCATAAGTCTGAAACTCGAGACAAAGAAAAGAAGCTTAGCACTGCTTATTTTAAGATATATGATGCTACGGACGTACCAGTGTCATCGTATAGAAATAACCATTGTGGAGTTTTATGAAATTGTGTAAGCGTATAATATTCTCCGTCTGAGCTGCACAGCAATTATTTTTTTTTTTTAGCTGCTGCTATAGTTGATGTTCGTTATACATTGTAATGCGTTCTATTTTATTATATATAGATATACCCACATATTCCCATATAACACTCATACATATATATATATATATTTTACACATCATAACCGTTTTGCTAAATGAACTGTGCATGGCATGCAGGTTACGGCATCTTTACTTTCCGTAACCTACACCCGGTACCCGCCACTTGAAATGCATGCTAAATATTTTGAGAAAGAGACATTTTGAGAATGCATTGGACATGGGACGTTTTGAGCAAGTGACAGGGCACGGGGAAGTTTTAGCAAGATCGAAGGATTTTCGTCCGAATGTGAACTGAAGTACCTAATAATGGAATATTTGTAAATACAGTACGCAAGTGCAGCAGCAGCGGCGGCAGCAGCAGCTTTGTGTCCACCATATGCGGGGCTTGCAGCCCTCGCAGCGAGATGTCGGTCCTCGTCCATCGCAGACCTTCGTCTGAAGGCTCGGCGTCACGCGGCCGCGCTGGCCGCAGCACGCGTCTCGCCACCGCCACACGCACGAGTGTCCGCACCCGCTCCCGCCTCAACACCCGCTGACACATAGCCACCAGGATGACAATTTTACATTTAGTTCATTCTACACTTAAAATCCTTTTTTATATCACGATCTTTTTATATTTTTCTATGCGGTGGTAGGCCATATTTCTGATGTTCTGATTACAATTCGAAATCTGTTTAAAAGTTAATCATTTATTATAGTTGATTTTGAGTAAATTCATTTGGGCCTAAATCATTTCTGAACTAATTATACCTAAGAAATATGTTCCATAGTTTGTCACTTTATTTTTGTTTATTCAACTGTGAGGAAGCAGTCCTGCCAACTCAAATAACAATCAGTTTAAGTAGGTACTACTTATATCTTCTAAATAAAATTACTTGTAGAAAAAACTTATTGAATAATGATAAGTTTAGTCATCATTTTTCAACGAAATGAACGACAGATAATTTTAATCGTAATAAAGTATTAATACTTATGTTGAAAGGTCTATCGACGTCCTTGCAGGCCTCATGTTCCTAATCATCTAAACGTAAATCAGTTACATTTTGTTATGTGGGTGTTACCTATAGTTGTATATTTAAGCTAATATAAATATCTCTGGCCAAAGAAATAAAAAATACTATTAAATATGTACATAGCAGAAAAAGGTTCAGAAATAGTTTGCTTTTGTATAAAAACTAACTTTTTATTTATATTGCAAGTTAATTATCCATTGATTGTTAGCTTAACTAAGTACTATTGCGGTGACGTAAGTTGACGTACTTAATCCACCGAAGACTTGTTTAGCTTTTACCAAGAGATTAGGATGTTGCGTTACGTAAC
Source organism: Euplagia quadripunctaria (assembly GCA_963859945.1). Classification (NCBI taxonomy): domain Eukaryota; kingdom Metazoa; phylum Arthropoda; class Insecta; order Lepidoptera; family Erebidae; genus Euplagia; species Euplagia quadripunctaria. Next base: position 19,044,020 of record OY982561.1, read on the forward strand.
GTAACGGAAAGTAAATATTCTCATATCTATTTGATGTTTCAGAAAATATTTTTGAACATGATTTTTTTATAATGTATATATTCAGAAGTGTCAGCCACAGTATGTTAAAAATGAAACGTGTAAGAAGAAAAATTTATAATATGTTTTTTTTTTATTTCTGTGGTCAGAGTAAACATCCATATGTTTGTGTAATATCATCTCTGCTTGTATCAGGCCTGTACAGAAGTATATGTTAGATAATAATTGACCAAACGAGTAAAGTGGACTGTGAAACATTTGTAAATTAAAATAAGCTGTGATAAGTGCACGAGTGTTGGACAGGAAAGACAAGATCTTCTAAGCTTTATTTATTTTTATTTCTATGTAATGTTAATAATGTATTATAAAATTGTAAGTGCGCCGGTTTAATACATTTGCGTCTAATATGATGGTAGGTAATAAAATAGAAGTAAAGGCTTAAAACAAATATGTTAGGTCGTATATTTAGGTATATTCGGTCAAGTGCATACCCAGTCCTAAAAATTTGACGCATATGTATTAAAACGATATAATTATCTTCGTAAGTTAACTAAGCTACTATCCGATTACAAATTAATGTAAATATAAATTTACTGATAATAAGGTAGGTAAGTGTTCGGTTCGTAACGACGGAGACGCTCTGTTCATAGTTGTGTACTAAATTTAATAAATACTTTTAGATGACGGACATTTTATAGTTTCCTTCCTGTTCCGATATGTTCTCAACATTGTCTAGCAAAGAATTACATTTTTAAACATTTCCACTTATACGTTCAAACTTTTTTAAATACAATATTTACGATCTAATTATGTATTTAAACGGGAATTAACGCGATCACGAAAAGGTATCACATACCTCTGAATTGCCTGACGTTTCGACCAGGTTGCACTGGCCGTGGTCACAGGCCTTTTTGTGATCGCGTTAATTCCCGTTTAAATACATAATTATATCATGGAACGCGAAAGTTTAAAATTTAGAATATTTACGATCAATTGAAACTGCACCGTGTTGTTAAGTCTACCACTTACTTTATGATACACTAGTATTCCGATTAAGGAAGTCTAAATTTAGTCAAATTCAAACTCACAAGTCAAGAGCTAAGTAAGAGCTGCCAAGAGAACTCCATAAATTTCAGGCTAAGCTTCTCATCACAAAAAGTATTGCGATTATTGGTGTTGAGATCTCAAATGACGTTCAGTACCGTAGTCATTTGAAAGATTTAAAATGTTAAAATGTGTTAAATTAGAACCAGTAAAAAAGACCTTTCAGATTTATTCATAAAACAATTTCACACTAATACTAATTTACTTATTCGTATCATCAAATGAAGATTTTAATTCGAAATATCACTAAGCGAATACCGCAATGCAATGATACAGATGAGTTTGTGATTTGACAACGTTCATAAATCAGAGAAGGGATAACTCGGGGTCGCGTCCCTAACGGCGAACGATATTGTTTCTACATTTGTGGTTGATTGATGACAGTACTGGTTGTGTAGTGTGGTGTGGACTTTACTGTGCTACCAAAACCATCATGCTATACTTAGTGGTTTATGCCTGGATGTAAAATAAATATGCTTTAAAAACGCCAACAACTTAATAAACCGAGTCTGACCAAGTGAAGACAATGAATTATTTATTTCAATCTATCAGATTTTTGTATATCAACATAAAAACGCCATACTTACATAGTTTCATAGTGTATTAAATGAAACCTTAAACAGTAGGTACACGCCCAAATAGTCTATAGTGTTTATAGTACTTAGTATTTATTTGGAACATTTTAATTAAATAAAGTGTCAGTGAATAGGGATTCTAATTAATAATTTATGTTACGTTGTAACTATTTGTGATGTTTAAAAACCTATATCCACATTTTTTTAATTTTAACCTTTTAAATTTTTAGAGTTTATTAAAAAAATTATTCGAAAAAAAATAGTAACATTACGTCATTAACCGATAAACAATTTGACAGATGTCAATTTGTATCATAATTAAAGATATATATATATGTACTTATACTACAACTCTATGGAGCACTGTCAATTTATTGGTTAGTGACGTAATCAAACGCATGTTTCAGATGAGAGTGTATTAGTAAGCGCGAAATTTTAAAAGTATTTTTTTTCCATTTTCTTATTAATTAAGATTTTTTTAAAGAATTTGATTTTTGCGTTAACTAAGAGCCTAGCTATAAAATAATTAAAAGCAGTTTCGAAAAATAGTTTTTTCATTGGTCCAATAGTGGTCAACATTCTATAAGTATTACAATTGTCTTCAAGATTTATATTGGCTACCTTATGCACACTACGTTCTAAATTTGAATTTCGTAAATTCGAACATGATAAATAGCAGGGACCTCACCAGTGCGACTCGGTACCCAAGCTAGGGAGAGTGTTTGCGCAAGCTGTTAAAAAAGCGCCTGGTGCGCCCGCCCTCGCATCGGGTGCGCCCAATTAGGGCGGCGACGCTGCTGATTGGGCGTAATCGCGTTAGTATCGGCGACAAACAGCCTGCCTGCACCCGCTCCGTCTCGACAACACACCAGTAGTTGACTATTGTATTTTGAATCAACATCATTAGGAAATGGCGATGTAAAATTGACATATACAGATTTATAATTAAGTCTATGTAAGATTCATATAGATGTCCTATTGGCCACTATTTTATCCCCATTGGTCCATGAAGATACATTTTAAAGTTTCATGAAAAAATAAAGGTTTCATTCGGGATGCTTGTACTTTAAATTTCGGTCTAGTCTCGTTCTAATATCACATACATTTTTTTTTGCATAGAGAATTTCAAAATATGTGTAGTTAAACATTTTTAATGGTATCGGATATGAGCAGTCTATTAAAAAATTATGATAATTTCTAAAACTTGCACAGTCAAGTTCTACGTGATACTCATAATGGTAGATTTAGGCCTACCGAGGCAAAGAAAATGAATATTATTGTGACTTATGATGGAACTGTACACCGTGGAGAACGTCAGGTCACTTATTTGTGTAACCTTTGCGTGACCGCGAGAGATGACTTGGTGCTTAAGAAGATCATACATCATCATTTGGTGGTATGGGTAAACCGTTAAAAATTTGATCGAAAGCTCGGGATTTTAATTACAGAAACATTTATTTGTTTTGGTTCGTTTGGTTTAGTATATAGTCAATCAGCGGCGCTCGCAGACTGCGAAAGTTCACGCAGCCTACAGAATAACGCAGTTAGCCCATACTACTACTGGCATATTGTTTTTCAGCTGGCTACAATAAGGGAAGACTGTAGGTATTAAGGTTAGAAAACTCTGCGTAATACCACCTGTATTGCGAACGTAACTCACGTTCTTCTTTAATTTATTTATTAATGTCATCTATTTTTTAACCTACAACAATAATTAATTTATAATTATGTCTGCCTTGCTATTTAATAAATGACTGTCCTGTCAACAACAAACCGAGCTCATTCACTGTTGAACGCACAAATTATAATTCAAATCAATTTAAATGACTTACTCCCATTAAGGTATAGGCAGAGATATATAGCACTATTTTTTTATGTCTATAGTAGTTAGTGGTTCCCAAACTCCGTGCGCTACTAAGAATGTCGTATGTCGTACCTAAATGAAAAACGCTTTCAGGTCGCTCAGACTTCTCAGACTCAGCCTTTGTGGACACGACGATAATAAGTTCAACTTAGGCACTTAAGTCTACAACCATTTAGAGATCTAAAAGTCGTCCACAAACCATAAAACAACTTACATAACACTGAACTTATAGTATGATCGGAGGTTAGCCTACGATCATAAATATATCACTATATATTATAAAACAAAGTCCCCCGCCGCGTCTGTCTGTCTGTCTGTCTTTTCGCGATAAACTGAAAAAACTACTGAACGGATTTTCATGCGGTTTTCACTAATAGACAGAGTGATTCATGAGGAAGGTTTAGGTGTATAATTTGTACCCATGCGAAGCCGGGACGGGTTGCTAGTATTAGTTAAATAGAAGCGCTTGCAACCCTAGGAACGGCATTCGCTTGTTGCAAACGAATAACCAATTAAGGCTACTAATAGCACAAGGGTCTGCTCATCACGCTACTCGTGAATTAAAAAATACTTGAATCTTTTTCATTCATCGGAAGAAAACAAAAAATATTTTGAGTGTTATTACCTTCTGTTTTACCTCATTTCTCTTGAAAATGAATCTTCTATTTTCGCTCCTCATAAATTTCTTATCTCATGAACTTCGGTGTGCGTATCACTTGTATGCAGATGATCTACAGATATACTCACAGGAGTAGACAATCTGGACGACGCGATAGGTAGCATCAATATTTACTTGGAGGCCATAAAAAACTGGTCTAATAAGTTTGGTTTAACGGTTATTGTGTCTAAAAGCCAAGCAATTTTAATAGGCAGCCCTAGAATGATGAGCAGAGTGGATATTACTAGCGTTGCGGATATCATTTTCAATGGATCAATTCTGCCCATCAGCCCTTCGGTTAAAGGTCTTGGTCTGTACATCGACAGTACGCTAAGCTGGCAAACTCAGGTCACAAACGTCAGTCAGAAAGTAACTAACGTCTTGCGTAGTCTGTATCGTTTGAACATTTCTCCTCCCAAACAAGACAAAGACGTTGCTTATACAGACTTTGGTGTTCCCAAAGTAGTCGACTATGGTGATGTTTGCTATCTCGACTTGAATGCAGACCTGCTCAATAAACTCGACCGACTTCTCAACAATTGCATTCGATTCATATTCAACCTGCGAAAGTACGATCATATTTCTACTTATCGCACCCAACTGTCATGGTTGCCTATAAGGCAATGCTGCAGTCTAAGGGCGTTGACTACCTTGTACTCTCTTCTCTACTCTCCCAAGTCCCCTTCTTACCTAGCGTCCCATTTCCAATACCTGTCCTCTAATCATGCCAGAAATCTCCGCCCTTCTAATAATCTTCTCCTTCTTTGTCCTTCCCATAATTCCAGTATAGTCCATTCCTCCTTCACTGTCCAAGCTGTGAAACTCTGGAATGCGCTCCCGCTAGAAATCAGGATGTTCACTAACCGACAAACTTTCAAGGTTAAAGTGCGACAGCTGTACAGAGACTTTTTGGCAGAGTCATCTGACTAATTATTTGTATGTGTATTGTATGTATTTATATGTAAGGGTAATTTGTATATATAGTACCTTTATATAATTATGAACGTTTATTTATGTAATATATTGTCTATATTAGATTCTCTTATGTTGTTCTTCTTTTAAACGTACAATTCTTCTTATTTCTATTATACACCTGCCTCACACATCTCTGTATCACCCGAAGGTTGACTGGTAGAAAATGCCTACGGCATTAAGTCCGCCTCTTGCAATGTATCTGCAGGAAGTGTTTAAAAAAAAAATTAACTTAAATTGTTTTGTTTATTTATTAATTATTAAAATCTTAGAACAAAGCAAATGCTTTGATCGTTTATCTGTGAATTAATCGCAAAGAGCTAGAGATATGTAAACTCGCACCCACTGACCTTGTCTATTGAAGAAGTCAAGTGCCTGATTTGTTTATAGTCAAACATTTACGTCATACAAAAAGAAAAACTATTAACCTATATAATAGAAGACTGACCTATTATATTACATGATTGGATGAAAAACTATATAATAGGCTGACGATTTCAATGGATATATTCATTACAAATCTAGAGTTTCGATAAGAATCTACTTCCTCCAACATGAACCAAGTGTTTTGTTTCCTCATACTTATTTCTCTCTACGCTGACCTTGGAAGTTGTGATAGTAACGGAACATTTTATTATTTCGCATACGGCAGCAACTTATTATCTAAGAGAATACATATCAACAACCCTTCAGCAGTTTACTACGGTCCTGCAAAACTTGAGGTTAGTCGAAAATATGGAGGTATAAAGAATCAGTGTTGTATACATTGATTCTTTATACGGTACTTAATCAATTTCATAGCGTCGAGACGGTGAAAAATTGATTTCTTTCGGAACAATAAAAGTTTCACGATGCAAAATTCATTACTTATGGTGGGACTTTAAACCTGATAACACTAGACAGGGGTTTGTCACCAATTCCCTTATAGTACAAGAACCGACTTGGAATGACCTTCCCTCGTCGAGTTTCCTAAGAAAATTAATAATGCTTATATTATGCATCAGTAATTTACCCTTATCGAGTTTCCTTATACAAATTATATAAAAATGTAGACAATAATATTACGAACACGATGGTATAGGGTTGTCATGGGGAAAAGTACCTACGCAATTCATAGGGTTTCAATAATGAAGTAAGAGAGTATGGGGTGATAGAGAAACACTGACTATATAAGCCTATGCGATAAAAAAAGATGCACAATAGCAAATAGCAGCTGTGTGTAAGACAGTCATCAAGTAAAAGCACATCACATGCACATTTTCGAGTCGGGGGTGTTTTAAATGTTAAGTTTTTGATTTTATCTTCTAGAATTATTGTTGCAAAATGACCCGTCCGTCCAAAGAATGAGGCAATCATCTTTTTCCCTTGACTTCTGCCCTTCTTACTTTTTACTTACTTACTTACTTCCTACTTTTGTCGACAAATCTTCGAATGGAAACATCCATAAATCGCGACAACCCTATGACTTGCGTACTTTTCCCATGACAATCCTATACCATGGTGTTCGTAATAATAGGTCGGGGAAAAGTCTTTTCGTATTTTGTGTGTTTAAATTGAAGAAAAATCGCTTTGGTTGTACTGTCTGTATCTGGCTGGTTTTAATATCGATAAATATAGGACATTAAGAAAAATAAAAAGTAAAAACTACTTTTCCGCATTTTTTCATTTGTTTTTCTGTCCGTCAAAATGAATGAATCTAACGAAGAAATTCGATACATTCTGAAGTTTTGTTACAAAAAAGGGTTTGCTCTTTTTTGTAACAAAACTCAAACCACGAACAAAAATTTTTTTTGTCAGACCGGGAATTTTGATGTCAAAGATGCAGTTCGCTCTAGTCGATCTCATACAGATAGTTGTATTTAAAAAAAAAACAAAAAAAAATCGATGCGGTTTTTGAAAAAGTGGAGCAAGATCCCGATGGTAGTAGTTACGACATAGCCGAGGAACTGAGGATTGACCACAAAACAGTTTAGACCCATTTGAAAAAGTCTGGCTATACAAAAAAGTTCAATATTTGGGTGCCACATGAGCTCGCTGAAAGAAATCTAATGAATCGTGTACCTACTCATTTGCAAATATCTATTGAAACGTAACGAAACCGAACCATTTTTGAATAGGTTGATCACTGGTGATGAAAAGTGGATTACCTACGACAAGAACGTGCGAAAAAGATCATGTTCAAAGGGTAGTCAAGCTCCACATACTGTAGCGAAATCCATGATAACGCCAGACCACACACATCTTTGGCCACTCAGCAAAAATTGAGAGAGATTGTTTGGGAAGTGTTAATGCCTCCACGATAATTATAGTCCTGAGCTTGCACCCTCGGATTTTCACCTGTTTCGGTCTCTTCAGAATTCTTTGGATAATGTTAGGTTATCATCAAGAGAGGACTGTCAAAAGTTCAAAACTACTTGTCGCAGTTTTTTGATCAAAAATCCCACGATTTTTACAGCAGCAATTATGTCACCACCTACAAGATGGCAACAAGTTATCAAACAAAATGGCACATAAATATATATTTAATTAAATGTAATTAAACTTTTAAAAAAATGCTTGAGTTTGTATATAAAATACGAAGAAACTTTTTCCCGACCTTATATTATTATCTACATTTTTATATAATTTGTATATTTAAGGAAACTCGATGAAGGTAAATTACTAATACACGCTTACTTTTTACACCTCGCAACCCTAATCCTTGCTTGGAAAAAGATACACAACTTTGAACTTGAACTGTATCAGGATAGGTAATTATAAAAAAAAATAATTGAATATTTTTAAATTAAAAATAGCCTTGCGCAAATATAACACAATTAAAAAAAAAGTCAGTATCTGTATACCTACATACTTCTAGTAAGGGTTTTTACAATTTACGTATACGTGGGTCACACTGAAAGTTTTTAGAATAGGTCAGTAAGAAAAGCAGCCGATGAAAAATTTATTTAAATTTCGAATTAGGAACTCTTTGGGAATCTGTAGATATTAAATGATTTCATATATCATTTGATTTTAGAAATTGGCGGCAATTTAAAAAGTGTCTGTCGTGCATCGAAATGGATTTGATTAGAGAAAATTTTCGCTCATTGATTTATTACGACTTTCGTTGCGGTCTTACTCAACAACAATGTTACGATAGACTTCTATTGGTATTTCATTACGAAGCCCTATCTCGTGCCACTGTTTACAACTGGTTTAATCAGTTTAAACGTGGTCGAAGCAAACTCACTGATGATTCTCGAGAAGGACGTCCTTCTACGGCGACTACTGAAGATAACGTTAGTATTGTGCGGTTAATGATAGAAGCTGATAGAAGGGTGACGTATCAATAGATTCGGGCAGCTTTAGGCATTGGTATGAGTCAAGTACAAAAAGTCTTACATGAACATTTAGGCGTCAGAAAGCTTTGTATTAGATGGATACCTCATAATTTGATGGCAGATCAAAAACGCCGTCGTTTGGATTGCTGGCGCTCAATGCTTGAAAAGTATGACGGAGGTGACTCGAATACTGTATATGACATCGTCACAGGTGATGAAAGCTGGATATATTGTTACAAGCCCGAAACCAAAAGACAATCTGCGCAATGGATGTTTCCATTCGAAGATTTGTCGACAAGGGTAAAGAAGGGCAGAAGTCAAGGGAAGAAGATGATTGCCTCATTCTTTGGACGGAGGGGTCATATCGCAACAATCATTCTAGAATATTACAGGACTGTTACTGCAGATTGGTATGTAGGTCATTGTTTACAAGTTGTCTTGGAAAATGTTTGACAGCAGCTCCCAAGAAGATGGGTCCTTCTCCACCACCACAACGCTCCAGCTCACTCCGCCAGATGGACTACCGAATATTGTCTATCGAAGGTGTGAAGCTAGTGAGTCATCCTCCTTACAGTCCCGTGTAAAAATAAAAGATAAACTTAGAGGAATTCGTTTTATGAACCTTAAAGATGGCGTGGCTGCGTTTGAAAAAGGCGTGGAAGAGATACCTAAAGAAGAATGGGCTCACTGCTTCAGTCAATGGTTCCATCGCATGCGACGGTGTTTAGAAAGGAACGGAGACTACTTCGAAAAGCAATAAAATATTAACAGGTTTCTATATAATTCCGATTTTTATTTTCTAAAAGCTTTCAGTGTGACCTCCGTACTCCGTAGTTACAATGAACGTCGTTACTGTTTTCCATAAACATTATTTTAATTAGCCACCGATGTCGCCTAGGGGCTAGGCGCTCTCAGAAAATGTATGGAGAATCGTCATCGTGTTCTTAAGGAATCATACAAAGGTGTTCTAAATACTATCCTATTCTCCAGATACAAAGTTGTGTGTATATATATTGTATGACCGTATTCATCTAGTCAATGAGTGTGTGCAATGTGCTGCAGTTGGACCCTTAGATTGATGTTTTTGCAGAATCATAGGCTAGACTTCAATTTATTCGTTGAGGCATGGAATGGCGCAGTTTCGACTATCGTCGAGGATGATCTGGAAGAAGTTTGGGGCAACTTATGGACACTCAATATTGACCAATTGCAAAATCTAGACGAGTAAGAGTTTTACCAGTTATTTTAGTTATAAAACCTTTAGGTTTGGTTTCATACCGTAGTGGTGAAAAGTGTGGGAAATCTTTTTGTGTCAGTATCAGTATGCAACAGTGCTAAAAAGTTCTTGTTTTTCATCACAAGATGATGCACAAAAATGCACCTTGTAAGCCCTTTTAAACTACAACGATCGTTTACCATCAGGCAAGTCGTATCCAAAAGACAATAACAGTTTAGATTTTAACATTAAAATTTAATAAAAGCGGCTGTTTTTTCATTGTACCTAATACTTAAGTAATTTTATGAATTAAGATATTATTTTCTTTGATTAATTAATTCTGTGTTCATGGAACACATATTATGAATACATACACAATTTTTGCGCTGGATTAGTTGCGCTATATTGGAATAAAAGCTTTTGGGGCGTCCAAAAGCTTTTATATGGCATGAGGTCTCATTACAACTTTCGTAAGTGGACCCGGGGTAACAAAGAAATGCATATGTTATTACGGACCAAGTGATTAACCATTGCAATATTTATAATGTCCGGGCAATGTGAATAATAACAATATCTTTATTTCAGACCACAGAGATCCATACATGTACATAGTGTTAGTAAAGATAAACTTAAAATAGTGTTTATGTAAATAAACTTATCCTAAAATCTGGAGTTGAACCTTACTCTATCCATCCAGTATAAAATTATAATATGTAGGTACTCGTGGATGTATGAAGTCCGATCTAATGACGCAATATTGGACTATTCCACCTGCCACACAATGTGCTCAGAATGCTGTGGGAGCTGTCAAGTGTTGTGTAAATAAAATTGAAGCACACCGCTTTTCGGATGAAATTATGAAAGCAGACAATCCTCGCCTCAGCAAACATTTCCGAAGTACTAAAAACGCGGCAGTCCCGCTTGCATCCTGAACGGAATCCTTATATTGCAGACGCAGAGCGTACACTTCACTCACAGACTATTTTTACCTCCTTGCTATACCGTGCAAATCTGCGAAACAGCGTATTACATCGGACAGCCAACACCCTACGTTCTCTATGTCCAAGTCATCCTCAACAGTATACTACACACATGCTCATATTGAGAGGAACGTAAAAAAAGGTTCGATTATGTTTATCATGTTCTCCTTACGTACTGGCCACCTATGTCAGCATTATGTAACTTGAAAAAAGACGATTTTAATCGTCTATTATTTTTCCGGGTTTTGTTTTTTTTTCGCTACGTGATAATTTAACTTTTTGTTGGATTTGACAATTTCCAGTTTTTTTTTTTAATTTTTTCACAAAAATTCATTGTCGTGGTGTTACTTACAGACCATTTCAAAGATTTAAGTGATAATGTCGGATCTCAGCGTAGCTCAAGTGTCTAAAGCTGTAACTTTAATCGAACACGGTTACACTTACAATCAAGATGCTCAAATGCTGCGAGTTTCCAACTCTGTTATTTTTCGCAATGTGAAATGATACCGGCAGACAGGAGAGTAGGTATACGAGACGCAGAGGGCAAGGTAGAAAAAGTAACCATAGCTAGGGACGACATTTACATTTATATACAACACTTACCTACCTTTACAACTCTACCCAATAGGTGGGGCAAATTATTCATACAGCCCGGTCAATTTGCTTATTTCAATAGTTTTTATTATATTGACTACTCATATTGGGCATACGGTCTGGCCACTATGAATAATGCTATATTAATATTAATCACTTGGTCCATATCAAATATACCTATTACGTAAGTATACCCAAGACTACCTTTGACGTTGTGTTGTGTTTAAGGTGTGGGATCAATTCCAAAATGATACTTGTGTGCAGTACGTATGTTTTGTTAAAGTATTGAAAATCTGCGTTTAATTAGTGGCAGGGCCTGTCGAGTGTGGCAAGTAACTGCAGGTAATTTCCCCGAATAAGGGCTAACGTCGATACCATGTCACTTTTACGTTGATGACATACCTATGAATACTATAATCCTTAGTTGCGCAAATAGTAATTTAAAGCAACTATTGATGCTTTTGTCGTTGCTACAGCCAAGAAGGTGTACAACAAGGCTGGTACTTCCCTAAAAATGTGAATGTAACGACACCTGATGGAAACCGGATATTGGCTCGGACATACCAGGAAACCGTGACTCCTAAAAAACTGAAGAAAGACGAGGATTTACCAGTCGAAAGACGTCCTTCGAGTACTTATCTAGAGGTAAATACAAACCTTCTAATCTGAGTATATTTTAATCATAAATATTTAAAGGTCGACTTACTAAGCTACTAACGTTACTTCAGTACTATCCATGCAGCCATTAAGTTAATTTATGAGTTATTATATTTATAGCCTGACCAGGGAATAAAAAAGCTGGTCTAGGGGCCCCTCAATTGGTATTTTTATTACAACACTGAATATAGTCATACTCATGTGAATTGGTAAGTTATGTCTTCACCTCTGACGCGTCAGTCGTGTCAGTACGACTAACTGCACGCAGCGGCAGAATTACACATTTGCCGCCAGTAGGCTATTAAAAATTTGCCGCCCCAACCGGGCGGTCTATCTAATTCGATACCCACGGACAAGACATAAAAAATAATGTAGGCCCCAAATTTGCCGCCCCTAAAATCTGCCGCCCTAGGCTTCAGCCTGCTGGTAAATCCGCCACTGACTGCACGTCATGACGTGGAATCCTACGACTGACAGTTTTTTTAAATATTTACTTACACACTACACTAGGGACTATTTTTGGTAATATTTAAAACTTTCATTCTAATGGCAAATATTAGCCAGGACTTCAACTAATTAAATTAGTGTTCCTTAAAACAAATAATATATTCAATTAAGTATCTAATTACAGTTACATATTTATTTTCCAGGTAATAGCACTCGGTGCTATAGAGTCGCGTCTCCCAGCGGATTACATTGCATTTATCTTCTCGTTCCCCAGTAACGGACAAATGGCTGCCGCAAAAAGGAGAAGTGAACTAGGATATCCATTTTAAAGTATTAATAAAAATATGTAGAAAAGTCAATATCTACCTAAATGTCTTCAAAGTATTCAATATTCGAAGACGAAAATGTTGTCTATCCCCTTTTTGTGTTTATACATTATTCTGAAGAATTTATAGTACCTAAGCGACAGCAACTATTTAATACCATCTTCACTACCTACTAATGCTTCTGCTACATTTTAGTATTGTACAGCTGTGACTTGAATTTATAAAAAGTATTTTATTATTCTTTTGATACTCAGTAATTGCTTACAGCCTTTTACTCTTGTCTCGTTTTTAAAAATAAAGCTTCATGGCTATGATTTATATTGTTTGACTCTTTTCTCAGAAACTTTACTTATCGTGTTGTAAAAATTCAGCCTGAACATATAATTATACGCAATTAAATATGACATTTAGGTTAACTAATAGCCACTGAAGAGTTCCATTATTCACCTTCTGGCTCCATCATCAGACCCTCAACACCAAGTGCAATCCATTGGACTCATCAAAACAAATTACATGAAACGAATCTTTACTTGAGCCAAATTGGATATGGAATCTTTGGAAATAAACCATGTCATCATATTTAGGGTTGTCATAATTAGAATGCAGGAAAATTGTAATTTTACCTCCATTTTTTTGTTATACCACAGATTACTGAGCAGTTACTACGTAACAGATAAATCACTCCCTATAAAAATATTGATACCTACCGTTTTAATTGCCTACTCTTTCCGGGCTTTAAAATGTGTGTAGGGTTACTTCTTCAATATATTTATTTATAAAAAAAGTGTGTGTGTGTGTGTGTGTGTGTGTGTGTGTGTGTGTGTATACTTATGTACGCACGTAAGAAGTTACACTTCTTAGGCTAACAAGATAAAATCTTTCTAAAAATTTTATCCTTCGCGTTATCCTACGTTTGTAGACAAAACGACACTAATAATAGAAAAAAGGGTATATATATCGTGAAGTTGATAACTTTTTTGAAAAACTAAAATGTTGACTAGCTAACTTCAGGGTGTGTGGTGTTTTTTCGTGACGGTGTGCGCGCGCATCGTACAAACTTACTCTCATCATTTTTCCCTAACGCGGCAAAAGAAGTATAACTTCAAAAATTGGTATCTATATCTATTATATAAGTATTTAACCCTCTTTTTTTTCATTTCAAATGCTTAAGTATAGATTCTGTAAACACTGATGATGATGATGAAGCCTTTGGAAATAATAAACTTTAAATGTCGTTTCTTTGTTTACAGAGCAACACAAGTTTATTTTATTTCAATTGGCATACTTAAATTGGTCTTATCTTACTTCTTACTAATATTATAAAGGTGAAAGTTTGCGAGTATGGATGGATGGATGAATGTTTGTTAGTCTTTTACGCAAAAACTACTGAACCTTTTGCGATGAAACTTGGTATGTAGATAGCTGGAGATCTGAATTAACACATAGGCTACTTTTTACTCCGATATTCCTACGGGATAGGGACTTTCGCGGGTGAAACCGCGGGGCGCAGCTAGTATAATATATATATATATAGCACTTATATTTTAGTCTCGCGTCCGAACACTATACAGTGTAACCGAAGAAAGGTAAGTGTGTCCTGAGTAAATGGTGTGGCGGCAGTAAAGTACCATCGTGCCTGACGTACGTCCGCTCAAGGCCACGGTGCTGTTGCCAATGCCTTTTTCATAAATTACCCCAAAATAATAGTCAAATTCCCCAGTTTGTGGAGAAAAAACCTAGAGTCGTAATGTAATTGAGGCAAAAAATTCCCCAATCAAATCAAATCATTTATTATTTTACAGAAAGCACTGTTACGATGGTGTTGTCAATCGGTTTGAAATTCCCCGCATTTTGGGGAATTCCCCACAAATTGACAATATACATGATCAAGCATGTGGTGGGGGTACTCGCTGGATGCAAAACGGGTCGTGCAAGCCCAGCAAGCAATTAATAATAATTATGACGTACGTCAAGACTATTCACGATCGTTTTTCATCGTGCATCGTGCGTGTGGATGCCGAATATGCGATTCAAACAATTTTTGTCTGTCTGTCTGCCTGTCTGTCTGTCTGTCTGTCTTTCTGTCTGTCTTTCTGTCTGTCTGTTTGTACGTTCACGATAAACTCAGAAGTTACTGAAGGGATATGCTTGAAACTTAGTATTATAATAGTTTGAGTGCCTGAGCAGGTTATAGGGTACTTTTTATCCCGGGTTAAACTTTGGTTCCCACAGGAAAATCAATGAAAGGTAATAACATTTTAATGTAAGTACAATGCATATCTATATTTCGAACAACTTTACAGCGCGCGTGTAGCTTATCTGGTCTGGTGGTGCGAGATTGAATCCCACTTTGATACTCTTTTCTTTTTTTGCACTTTTTTTATATTTAAAATAATTTACTTTTTTAAATTAGGTATCGTTTTTAACTGATGGAAAAAAAAGGAGGTTCTCAATTCGACCGTATATATACATATTTCTTTTTTTTATGTATGTTCAGCCCTCCGTTATTTATGAACCGATTTTGTTTATTCTTTTTTTGTTAAATAGGGTATACCTCAAGGGTTGTCCCATGTCAAGGAATCAGGATCTGATGGTGGAATTCTGATAAAATTGAGAGAAACCCTCGAAAATTGTAAAAACGAATAGTGTTTCTGTTTACTTTTCATTACTTTATCAGGTATTTGCGTTTAGGAATCATCATGTAGCTGAGCTGATGATGAAAAAAAAAAAATTATAAAATAAAAATCTTTTTACCAAAAAATTAAATAGACGAATAAAACAAAAAGCAAAAAATAAATAAACCTTTAAATCTTAAGTATTGAGCTTATTTACATAAACTATCAAATTTTTTATAAACTTATTTTGAGTCTGCACCAAATAATAAAAGGATTAATTACCTACGTAGAGCCATATCCTACGTAGGTACATATAAAATTTAGATAATTTATAATTAATCAGTTATTTGTTTGGCGTCGACTGAAAATTAGTATATATAACATTAATTTGATAGTTTATGTAAATAAGCTCAATACTTAAGACTTAAACGGTTTATTTATTTTATGCGTTATAGTGCTTTTCATCGGCTGTCTTAAGTTGGCGGGGAGAAGTCACTTTTTAACATTTTTTTTTGCTCTTTCAACTGTTCGTTAACTGTTCTTCATTGTTCGATCAAAATTTTTATTTGTTCGATCTTAGTTTTTTTTTTAATTAAATAAAAAGTTACCCTCAAGTTGGCCGGGAGAAATCGTTTTGGCATTTTTTTTTTACTATTTCAATTGTTCGTTAACTGTTCTTAACTGTTCGATCAAAATTTTTAATTGTTCGATCTTAGTTTTTTTTTATAAATAAAATAAAAAAATTGCTTTCTTAAGCAGTGCCGGATTTACCAGTAGGCTGAGTAGGCTGGAGCCTAGGGCGGCAAAACGGGGGAAAACTTTTTTTTTGTCTTACAAAAAATTTAAAGATTCATATTTCCATACATTAATAGGTACACAAACAATTCAACATGTTTCACCACCTATTTAGATGTTTCTACAATTTTCATAGTCGCGTTTGGTTGCGGGCGGGAACAAGTGACACGACCGTTCTCTAAACTGTCTGGTCTAAACAGTTCTGGTGAGAGAAGACTTTCTAACTTAAAACGATTGAAAAGTTATCTAAGATCTACCTTAAGCAAACTTTAATAATTTAATTAAATTTAATTTCATCGTCATCACCAGGCGGATTGTTACCAGATAATTAAATATACATTTTTTACACGCAATAAAAATATTCACTCGGCGAAAAGCAATGCAACATTGCTTCACTGCTGGTTTTCTGTGAGGCCGTGGTATCACTCCGGTCGAGCCGGCCCATACGTGCTGAAGCATTGCTCTCTCACGTAAATGCGCTACTCAGCCTACAGCTACTACTCAACCCTCAACGTCGGACATGGGAGCCTAAAAACTGTTATGACGCGACCACCGAAGTTTCAATATTCACACAATAGAGACTGCAACAGGGGGTTAAAAGTATTCGTCAGCACGTGGGGAGGCCCCAATTAACGAAACTCAAAACTTAGAATGGCAGTCAACGAAAGTGCAGGGCCAGATTCTCGACGAGATCGAGAAGTTTTATGAACAGCTGTATGAATCACGGATGATAGAACCAATGAGACTCAATGATGATAACCACAGAGCCCCATTAATGCGCCATTACAGGCAGGACATACCTGAAATTATCCACAGCGAGATAGAGGCAGCTCTCAAGCAGCTAAAGAATAACGGATCTCCTGGGGATGACGGACTTACTACCGAGCTCCTAAAGGTAGGCCAGATGCAATTTCTGAGAGAGCTAGCGAGTCTAAATTAGGTAACAATGAAAAAGCCGATGAACTCGCCAGAGCTGGTGCAGACAATGAACAGCATTGATCAGAACCAATCTGCGGCGAGCTTATTTAACCATAAACGCCCAATACATATCAATGGCAATTAAGAGATGGAAGACCACGACTGGTGTAAGACACTCGAAAGCGCTATGATAACTAAGTTCCAAAAGAACTTCTTGAGCTCAAAAGATACAAAACCTGAGGTCCTTCTCAATCGTCACCGGACCCTGCTGACTGAACAAACATATGTTCAACCTAAAGTTGGGCGAGAACACAATATGCAGATTCTGTCGAGAGGCAGAAGAAACTGTAATGCATATTCTATGCTTTTGTGGCCCACAAATGCGGCACCGAAGTATTACCCTAGGGTTGCACATCATGCAACCGCAGAAAATACAAACAATCACTGCTGATGAGATCTGGAGGTTTCTCGAAGCTATAAGTCTGAGCAGTGAACTACAAAGCAAAAGTGCGGTACAAAAGACCAAAAATGGTCGAGGTAGCACTAGACACTTAAAACAATAATAACAATAGGTAGTAGTTTAGATCCGTCCTCTAACAAAGTTTAACACCTAGGTGTAAACCTGATGTACTTTTGTTCACAAAAGGAGACAACATCTTGTTGAAAAACTATAGACCCATCTTACTCCTGAACCATATCTACAAGTTGTCCGTCTCGCGAGATAACTCGACGAATACTAGCCATCGTAACAAGTCGGGTATCCAAAAAGCCACGGCACCTAGAACCATATCCATACTATTCGACACATTGTGCAAAAGACCGAGAAGTATTTTCAGCCGCTATACACGGCTTTTGTGATCTACGAGAAAGCCTTCGACGCCATCGAGACCTGGGCAATTCTGGATACTCTGCAATGACATCGTGTTGACTGGCGATTTATCGAGGTGTTGAAAAGCTTATATGACACCAACACGATGACCGTACAGCTCCAAGACCATAGGACGACGACGGCGAAGAGGTATAGTTATACAAGGGAATGTTTTCTTCAAACTATTCACCAACACCCTTGAGGACGTCTTCAAGACACTAGATTTAACTAGACGGGGAATCAATATAAATGTAGAGTATATTCTACCACCTTCAGTTTGCCGGTGACACCGTTCTAATAGCAGAGTCGCTGGGGCAGCTGGACGAAAAAATAAAAAACTGGCACACACACGTATACATACACTCACTCACAATAGGCTGCAAAGGCCTAAATGGAGCATATCAACGCGACGTTCTTGGTATAAACTTGGAAAAAACTAAGTTTGTCCTAAGTCCTAAATTAAGTTATGTTCATGAACAAGTCGCACCCAGACCGATTGACTTCGAAGGGTTGACACTCGAATTTGCACAGGAATATGTCTACGTTGACCACGTTATCCAGCTCGGTAGAGACAACTTCGGGAAGAAATCACCAGAAGAATCCTGTTAGGAAGGGCAGCAATTGCAAAGCTACGTTGAGTTTTCTCATCACCCTTGTAGCAATTCCTCAAAACGAAGGTGTTTGTAAAACCAGTGCGTCCTACCTCTCTTGACATACGGTGTTGAGACCGGCGGTGGGGTTGTTATTGCCCACGTCTCGGCACCGTATGTCAATCGGTCTAGTCAACAAGCTTTTTAAAGAAGAAGCTTTGTGAAGCGAGCTCCGCTTGGAGTTTCTTTGAAGGATAAATTTCGTAATGAGGTCATCCGACAAAGAACCAAAGTTACCAACATAGTTTGCAGAATAAGCATGTTGAAGTGGCCTGGCATGGTCGTTGGGGCACACGGGTTCTAGAGTTGAGATCGCGAACTGGTAAACGGAAGGTGGGACGCTGCCCCCCAGCCGGATGGACGGGCAAACTGAGAAAGGTAACTGGGATAGATTGGATGCGAAAGACGGAGAACCGGGTGCTTTGGCGCACGTTAGGCGAGCAGAGGACTGCAATAGGCTGATGGATTGAACGTTTATTAAATGTACATGTGTAAGTAGTATTAAGGCATAACTTACCCCACCTTAACAGTAGTACATGATTGAGCTTTTATTAGCTTAGAAATATAGGTACAATAAAAAAAACATTCAGTCTTATTTAAACAGTTACCAAGAAGAGTAGTTAGGAGAACAAATACCACACTCAGATTCGGCTTAATACCTCGGTATGCAGGTGCAATTATATATATCCTATCCAGGTGGGTTCGATGTGGGTCACGTGTCCTGACACGAGTTTAACATTTTTTACCCATCCATAAAAGTGCACAACGCCGCTAAAGAAGTTTTGACTTTAAAAGATTTTAGCTAAATCGTTGGGATGTAAAAAAAAATCTAGAAACCGAGACATCGATCCCCTAGTTCATAATCATACTAATTATGGAAAAAAGGTGGTGTAATTAGTGCACAAATCATTGACAAAAAAAACGAGTCTGCTTTAGACCACATGACTGAAGTAAAACTTCATACGAATCGTAACTGGCTATGTGAGAAAGAGAGAAAGAAAATATGTGCTCGCACCTCTCTCTCTTGGCCCTACAGTAATATACGAAACGTAACTCTCTCTCTTTCTATCTTCACTAACTTGTATTTCCCTCTCAACTTTCGTTTGCCTCGCCCGATCACACTTTTCGTAACGAATTCACCAGCTTCTTCCGTTCACCTCGCCTGATCACTCTTTTCGTAACGCATTCACCAGCTTACTCCCCAAGTTTAGCGTGCGTAAAAAAGTTTTACTTGAAAAAGTTGTAATTAATATCATTATGAATTGCCTATCGAATCGAAGAGGAGGCGGGCGGCAAAATGTAACTAGCCTACAGGCGGTAAATATGTAAATCCGCCACTGTTCTTAAGTTGACGGGGAGAAGTCGTTTTTTAACCTTTTTTTTTTTGCTATTTTAACTGTTCGTTAACTGTTCTTCATTGTTCGATCAAAATTTTTATTTGTTTGATCTTAATTTTTTTTTTTTATAAATTGAAAAATTACCCTCAAGTTGCCGGGAGACGTCGTTTTTTGACATTTTTCTTTTTTGCTCTTTCAACTGTGCGTTAACTGTTCTTCTTTGTTCGATCTTAGTTTTTTTTTTTTTAAATAAAATAAAAAACTTACCCTCAAGTTGGCGGGCCTGATTGGCGTTGGCGGTTAGAGCCTGAGAAAGTACATAGGCTACTGTTTAATGCGAAAAAAGGGGTGTAAGGGGTTGAAAGGTAGAGATGAAAAGCTGTATGGAAGTATCGTCATATTTAGAGCTAGAAGCTTGAAACTTATTTTTTAGGCTGTTGATTCGATATAAATACACTATTCCACGCGGACGAAGTCGCGGGCACAGCTAGTATTAAATATATCTTGAGTTATTAAGGCGTCAAAAGTGGCTCCAAATGGTTCATGTAATATAATTTATATTTATTTATATTTATATAGTTCATCTAGACACGCGGCAGCGTGTCAAGCCAAGTTCAAGAAAAGGAACTGGCGACGCAGCAGCCGTGTGTTCTATTATCTCCATCACAAATCAGGATCAGGATAGTAACTCATTTTAAAATTCCAATAATTTACGCTTTTACTGTCCACACGTCGAATAAGCAAGATGGCGGTCTAGCGTTTTCATCAATTAACGCATGAAAATTTAAAAAATTCGTGTCACCTAAAGAATTTTTTTAAATTATATTGACAAAATAAGTAAAAACCAAAATTTTTGCAACTTATTTTTAAAGGATTTATCAGATCGCTAACATCTCAATAACGCAACTTAACATAATAAATACATTTAGCAATAACAAAACACGTCCTCTGCATAATAAGTTCGATTAGGCATATTGTTTTTATTTACGGAGAATACCGTACTGCCATGCGTGCGTGCTCTCAGCTACGCGTTGTCGCCCCTACCAACTTATACTACTCTATGCCCCTACCTACTGACACTTGTTCCATGGACGGTATGCTAAATTGGTAGGTATATAAAACGCGACCTCGAGCGAGTGATGTAGCCCCTGCTTTCAGCTCCACTTCACCTAATGCATTGTCACGAGCATAAATTATTTAGCAACCACATTAAAGTAATCGTATCGCTACTTCTGAAATACTTGCTATTGATTGGTTCCAGTACCCGGTACACCGGTTTCATATTGCAGCAGCCATCTTCGAGTAATCCCACTAATCCCACTAATATTATAAATGTGAAAGTTTGGATGGATAGATGGATGGATAGATGGATGGATGGATGTTTGTTACTCTTTCACGCAAAAACCACTGAACCGATTGCGATGAAACTTGGTATGTAGATAGCTGGAGACCTGGATTGACGCATAGGCTACTTTTTATAACGAAATTCCCACGGGATCGGGATTTACGCGGGTGAAACCGCGGGGCGCTGCTATATATATATATATATATATATAGTATATATACTTCATCGACGATATATATGTATAGTATATATCGTCGATGAAGTGACAATACCTCCTAACTGTGGATGTGCTTATTTTACAGGAAAAGGAAAAAACGATTTACCGCTTAGGTTTTGATCACAGAACTTTTTAATATTCTCTGTTTCCATAGAGTCTTAATAGCTATTTAAAAATTAAATACATATATTTAAAAAAAATCTGTTAAGTCTAATGCATTAAAAAGTCGATATATATCTTAAAAAATGTTAGTTAGGAGGTGGTGTCAATTCTGTTGAATTTCTCTCTTAACTATAATTGACTAAATTTTCTTCATACAAGATGTAAACCTTGTGTCCTTTGAAACAAGGTCTCATTTCAAATATAAACAAGTAGGTAATATACGTCGCTATCGAAATAAGCAATTTATTTGTCGACTAAAGTCTGATACGCTTAAATAAACTTTAATACCACGTAGCGAGAGCCGCTATCCGTTGAATGCCATCTCTTTTGCTCTGTGTTTTTAGTAAGCGTCTTTGTAGGTGTTGATTAAAATAACGTCATCTTAGTTCGTTTTGAACAAGTTTTCGTACGGCAATTATACGGTATTTGAATAAATGGGGACTCTCGCTGCGTGGAAATAAAGTTGAGTATACGTTGACAGGTTTTAGTGAAATTTAGTGGCGCTGAGAAATAGATGCCAGTAACAAATAGACCTTGTTGCGAATAAGACAAGGTTGATTTCATATGAAGAAATTAAGTTAGGTTTTAGTTTAGTGAGTCTGACAATAAAATCGGTACCATTGTCACTTCAACGACGATATATATATAAATGGCATAAACAGACATACCATTTGATTTTTATTTTGTAGTTGACATTTCGTTAATGTTAATTTGATAAATTATTCTAATTCTTGGTATTTGTTTTTACTTTTACATTTTAATAGTATATAGTCAAAATATCAGTGCATGTGGTGTTAACCTGTAAATAACTGCTACACTTGTTAATTTTGTTATAATTCTAAAAGTTGAAAAATGTATTAGTGTAAGTACTTAGTTGTAGGTTGACCAAATAAATAAAAATAACTTTGTGTATATATTCTACAATAATAAACACTTTGAAAGTAGTATTGAACTTTTGGTATTTAGCTGTAAAATGTTTCTTTCGATTTTTCCCGTATGTTACACCACAATCGAACACAGAATACGACACCATTATTATTTTTTATATTTACCCGTTAAAATATAAAAAGATTACGACGAAAACACTAAAATTAAAACGGAAATTTTTTTGACAAGAAACTATTGGAGGCTAAATTTTCAAAACCGGTCTTACTGTCAGTTTTATTCTGTCTCTTTCTCACACCTAGGTTTCTATTTTTTCGTCTATTACGATAGTATACTAAAGGGCCCTACGCACCTTCGTGCCTGACGTACGTCCCGCCAAGGACGCCGTGCCCGACGGTAGCATACGCACGCATCGTGCGCCGACGTACGTCCGCCGACGTACGTCCGCTCAAGGCCACGGTGCTGTAGCCAGCGTTGCCATTGCCATTTTCCTAAATTACCCCAAAATAATAGTCAAACTCCACAGATTGGGGAGATAAAAACTAAAGTCGTAATGTAATTAATAAGGCTAAATATTCCCGATTCCCCGCATTTTCCTCGTATTGATGGTCTCCCCATAAATTCACCTATTGGTTTGTAATAACCCGCATTTTTGGGCATTCCCCACAAATTGGCAATATACTGTCTATTTATGTACCATAAACTTATATACTATAACGTAAAGTCTATGGTATGTACAAAACGCTTCGTGCAAGTCCAGCAAGCAGTATATAATGTATATATATATAATTCTGACGTACGTCAAGACTACGCACGATCGTTTTGCATCGTGCATCGTGCGTGACCTTGGCGGGACATACGCCAGGCACGAAGGTGCGTAGGGCCTTTAAGTTTATGGCTATAACATATTCCCGATATTTAGCCATATTAATTACATTACGACTTCAGGTTTTATCTCCCCAAACTGTGGAATTTGACTATTATTTTGGGGTAATTTAAGAAAATGCCAATGGCAACGCTGGCTACAGCACCGTGGCCTTGAGCAGACGTACGACCGCGCACAATGCGTGCGTATGCTACGTCGGGCAAGGCGTCCTTGGCGGGACGTACGTCAAGCACGAAGGTGCGTAGGGCCCTTTATACATTTTACAATTAGGGGTGTCCACTTAAAATATATACCGATATTTATATTCAGTGTAAAACATCAGATCCCAGCAGCGATGTTTATCAATATATCGCTTGAAAACATCGATATTTTTTCAATATCGAATACTTTCCACAAACAATTAATATTACCTTTTTTCCAGTCAGTTGTCACACTTGTCCCGCGACACCGTACGCTCTCCAACTCCAAGACGTCGCACCCTGCACCACCGCTTCACCCCGGAACGCGATATATAAGGCGCGTGCACGCTAAGAACGTCCCCTGTGCGTAATGTTGACCTACACATCGACCTAGAGCTGCCGACCATCAGGCAATTCATGAAACAGTGCTTCCTTAGCTACTTCCTTGAGTCAAAGCCACAGCACAACCACTAGTGGTTGTGGCTGTAAATTACACACCCAATCGAATATCACGCATTCACAGACCTAAACATGCTCTCGGAGAGCTAAATGAACCTATCACACTCGCTCAACGTAGAGCGTACACAACTCGCAAAACTAACACAAATCGTCCGCGATTCCGACTTCCGACCCGTACAGTAAAAGAACGTCCCTTTATCGCTGCGGTTCCTGCTCTGCTAGCTAAGTACCTTCCTCATCGCCGGCCAGCCGATGATCAAAGCCTCTGAGAACCCTCACACCTTCAGCCTAACTCTATCCATACCTAAATTGTTTTTAATTGTTTTACAAGTTTAATTGTAAACTGTGTAAGTTACATAACGCGTCTAATTCCTCTCCATCGTCCAAATTACCTATGAAGAGCCACGTGCAACCACGAGGCCAACCCCCAACGTTACACAGTTAGCTCTCATTACAGACAAATGTCTGTAATGAGAGACCAGAGTAAGATAGCTTTACTATGAGTGTAATAATTTTTCACTAGTCTTTAATGTACCTGCAAATGCTCTTTAGACAAACTTTGCAAAAATAAAAGTTTACTTTACCTTTCATTCTATTTCTTTGTTGATGATACCACCTGTTAATGACTTATGAATGATATTTATTTGAATTCAACCCATCAAATAGTGTTACAATTAACTTTTGATATTTATTATTAGTCAGAGTTGGTTTTTTAACAGATTCGACAAAAAAACTAATATTTGATTTTTCAAAAAATAAATATATCGATATATCGAATAGAATAAATATTGGTCAAATCAGGGATATTATCATGGCGAGTTAATTCCATTTATCGATGTTACAATGTCAAGTGAGAATGACTCAAGGGAATGAAAATCCCTATTTACAGTTTTTGTAATAAATGTAATGATGAGAGCAAGAATTATATGCTTCGTAATGAAATTAAATCACTATTCGAGTTATTTTATAATATAGTTATTAACATTAATAAACAGAAGGGTAAGAGAATTTATCTGAGCCAAAATCATAATAACTACAAGATTTGTCTCATACTTTCATCACTGTTTACTAGTGTGTCTACAGAAATAATTACATTTAAATGTGGATTATTGAGAGATGAAGCATGTCGA
The DNA here is from genome assembly GCA_963859945.1 of Euplagia quadripunctaria. Taxonomy (NCBI): domain Eukaryota; kingdom Metazoa; phylum Arthropoda; class Insecta; order Lepidoptera; family Erebidae; genus Euplagia; species Euplagia quadripunctaria. The sequence continues at coordinate 19,069,197 of OY982561.1, forward strand.
TGAACTGCATTTTTGCGTTTTCATTATTTTTATTGTTGCTAGTGGCACTCAACATATTTTTTTTTTACATACTAAATACTGAACACAAACCTGTTAGCTTTAACCTACCCTTAATCAAATCTGATCCCAGACCATCAATAATCAGAGATGTAAGTGATCATTTGAATCAGTTACCTAGTCAGTACCATAACAAAAATTCAAAATTCATAGCTGTTCAGAGAAGTCTGATCAGTTTGTTCAATTCTTCTGGCACTAATATAGAAAGTATTTGGCACACTATTGAAAATGTAAGTACCAAGTATTCAGCATATTTTTTTTTATTATAAACAGTAGAGATTTATTACTATATATCCTGTTTAAATATTGAGTACATATAAGTACTTATCTAGTGGCTATTAGTCTAGTATAATTAATGTTCTAATAATTTCAGTGGGCTGATGATGAGTCCTTATTTCCATACAAAAATGGTTCTCCAGGTCAAATACTACAAGCCCTTCGAACTGCAAAGATAAAGTTAGTTGACAATGCTCCGAAGGGAACCCAATTAAAATTACTCATTGTCTTAGAGGTATGTGATATGTGTTCAAATAGTTTGCTTTTAGCTTTTTAACAGCTATTTTTAAAATGACAATATCAATCTTTACTCATGCCAGTAGTGATCTTTTTTATTATACCTATCTATTCATCTAAACGCATGTAGTGTGTAAGTGTAAGTTACTTATAGTAAATCGACCCCTTTGTCAGATGTTAGTAATTTGTGACGAGTTCTGCCTAATTTTTATACTAAATTAGTTGTAATCATTATTCCTGTCTTTGAAAATAACTAATGAAATATCTCATATTACAGGGGCAGCAGAAACTTTATTTCAAACCAAAGAGATATAATTTAAGTGAAGTGATAAAAGGCAATGTTTATGCTGGATTTGACCGCCATAATTCAGAAGTACTGACATATTACCTGGCAATGGTATTAAATTATAAATGGATTGCACCGTCAGTTATAAGACGAATTCATCTTTATAAGGATATATTACCACATGCAACCGTTGGTTTAAATCAGACTATGATTAAAAATGGTAATGTTCTTTGAGGTTTGCTATTAGCGTAATCTATACTAATATTATAAACCTGAAGAGTTTGATTGTTTGGTTGAATGCACTAATATCAGGAACTACTGGTTCGAATTGAAAAATTATTTTAGTGTTGGATAGCCCATTTATGGAGGAAGGCTATATAACATCACGCTAAGATCAATAGGAGCGGAACAGTGACCATAAACGCAGGTGAAACTGCGGGGACAGTTATTTATATTAATAATAATTATATAATCTATATTATTAATAATTATATTCCTCCGCATCGTCGCCTACTGGTAGTGTTCCCAGAAGGCTGGCAGTATTGCCATGTTGAATGGCAATGCTAATTCTCTGTGCAAGAAAAAGGCCCGCCTTCTGGTCACGAGAAGTGTCGATCAGTCGCTTAACTAGTTCCTTATAAACGGAACGAGCACTCGGACCCCATGACCCTAGAGTTTCGACCCCAAACGGATCAAAAACAGTTACCGATTAAATTATTGTATTTACGCCGTTTGAGGCTTTCTGCTGATACAGATGCTGATGCGCCAGCACAACCAGCTGTACTTGGAAGATGTGATTTTGTTGCGCCCCACACCAAAAGCCTACCTATCTTCCATGGCAGTAACGACATACCATCTGATCTCATCCCATCGTCTCGTACCAGACCATTGGGTTTACGTACGGCTGGCACGCCGGCGGTAACAAGAACACGATGGATTATGTGGTTCAATTTGGCATGTCGAGATATACGGCCGCTTCTGCTACAAGAGAGACCATGATGTCCGAGACTGTCGACAGCTCCACAGTGACAAAGATGCGGAGAAATACAAGGAGCTCGAAGGCAAGTGGCAAGGTGGAATGTGTTATAGTCCAACAAGGTGTCTATGTTGGGCGATAGAAGTGCCTGAATCCATAGGCCTAATTCCCATTCTCCCACAGCCAACAAACAAGCGCACTCTGCAACGTTGGATGTGGTGTTAATTAAAAAATTCCTTCTTAAAGTGCATAACGGCGTGTCCCATTGCCTCTGAGAGAATGAATGGAATGGATTAATAGGTAAAAGAGTATTGGGACAAGCCAAGCATTTATGGCATCAATCTTGCAGGATACTTCAGAATTAAACAGTGTGTTTGTTAGAATTTCCCTGGTTAACTCTTCTGTGCCATGGACCAAAGACAAAAATGCTGGAAGGCTGACATCTGAAATTTTGCGAACGCCAAGACTACCCAAACGAACCGGTAAAGATGCTTGGAGCCAGGCTTATTCCTTCAAAGCCACATTTAAAATTTTGCTAAGGGTGTTTTGAATAATTTTGTAATTTTTTCCTAAAAATGTTAAATGTCTCCAAAGTTGCGATGGCAATGATTGAAGCGTATAAGTAAATTTGAGTACGAAAAGACTAAAACGGAGTTTAGTAAAAGTTTTTATGAAAGCTAAATCTTGTAAAACTGTCTCTACTTCCCCTCCCAGGATTCCGTCATCGAGGTACTAAATGTTAAATTTTGACTTTATCTCCTTAATAATGGGGTGTATCGCTAAACTGAAAATGACTCTTCCCAGAGAGTCACCCTGCTGACATCCAACGGCCGATTTCAAAAAATTGCCCTTGTATACTAATTTTGTAGGATATCTATAACATTGCCAAAGAAATTTATAAATTTTTGGGTTTCCAATTTTGCTTGGATCAACAGAGTGTCCCTATTTACAGAATTGAAGGCATTTCTCAGGTCAACCTTCAAGATTCAACTTAAATTTGGCTTATGACTGCAGCATTATCATATAGCATAGTATTCAGATATTATCAAAGAAGTGTATATGTGTCACAAAGGAGGCATCCTAGTTTTATAGAAGATGCTCATACATCCTTTGAAGGCTTTTTTTAATGTGTAAAATTTTACGTATAGTAATAATATTATTATTGCTTTAGATTTTTGTATATTATTTTTGGTAACTAATCTAACTTCAATAAATGCTTATATTACGAAAGGGTTTACATATTATTCATATTTTGATTAGTATTTATTTTTTAATTCTGCTTAGGTGCGTTTGTTAATTATCAATAACAAATGCCCCAAGCAGTCAGTCTCACATTGCAACACTGCTTCAATTTATAGTGACATTAGATGTTTCTTTCAGAGAAAGGATCAATGTGTATTTATGGTAAATGTTACTATTGTAAAGCAAATGAAACTGTATGCCCTAGCGATAAGAGTGAAATCGAAGGCGCCGCTATATTGTACTTAGATAAGCGGTTTCAAGTTTATAAGTCTCCATGGAGGAGATCATACAGTAAAAAGAAAATGGAGTGGGAAACTGATAATGATTTTTGTAAGTAAGTACAACTATTAAGATATTTGTGCTGTGATGACAAATTTACTTTTAAATTTTATAAATATTACTAGTCACTACTAGCCGCACAATGCTAGGCCTATGTCACTCTATGTACGTGTATCTCTCTTATACGTGGGGTACACTGAAAGTTTTGTGTATCTCATTAATAAAACAATTTACATGTAAAGTAATATATTTACTGCTTTTCGTAGTATTCGCCATTACATTTTAAACACTTTTCCATTTAGTCAAACCATTTTTGAAAACATGAGAACCATTGGTCTAAACTCTAAGGGCATATTTTTCACGTGCTGGTTGAAAGCTATCACGGCCTCTTCCGGCCCCGTAAATGTCATACCTCTCATCAAATCTTTAAATTTTTGGCAAAATAAATCACATGGTGCCAGGCCTGGACTATGTGCGGGATGGGTCACTCTACCTTTTCAGAAGCCAAAAATGACTGTCTTCTTCGCGGTGTGCGCCGAAGCATTGTCATGGTGCAATAGGATGCGACTTCTTGGTCGTTTTTAACTAACTTTTTCAAAAACACTGGGCAAACAAATGGTGGTGTACCACTCAGCATTAACTTTATTTTGTTCTTCAAGTGGGATCGTGCAGACAGGACCCGTCCGGGAGAAAAAAACGCAATCATTTTTTTGCCTACGGTTTTTGCCTGCCTCAATTTTGTTAGTTTGCTGTCATCTTCGAACACCCATACAGAAGACTGTTGCTTTCTTTCCGGCATGTAACAATATATCCATGTTTCATCTCCTGTCACAATGTCATACACAGCATTTGAACGTCTGTAATCGTACTTTAACAACATTTGTTTACACCAATCAACACGAGTCCGTTTTTGTTCTGGGCAACAAAGTTTTATAACTTTTAAATGTTGATGTAAGATTTTTTGAATTCCATTTTTGCTACGAACGACGAACTTCACCTTGTGATAAAAACAATTGACACGCGATTTTCTTATGTTTAAAAAAATATAACATTTGAAATTCAAACATTAATGAGCGGCCAGGAGCGCAGAACTTTCAGTGTGGCCCTATGTACGCAGTCTCGCGCAGTGGGTTGCTGACAGCTGCATCGCGCGCACACGCTTTTATTTTTAAAATACAAAAAGGTATTGGTAAAGGTAATCGCCCGTCGCCACTAGCACACTCGCTTATAGCCCAGCGACTACTATTCAGACAGACGACAACTATTCGAATTACTCACTCGCTTCTCGCCAACTCGTTTCTAGTTTCTAGCTTCTACTCGCTTCTCGCTCATCGTTGAGGGTGGGACAAGTGCCTATATTTAACTACAATTCATTCTTTGGCCATAGTCGCTATAATCAACTTTGCATTTCAATTCCCTAAATAAATGCTTAATTTTACTTATTTTAGCAACTTCAGTTGCTAACTTAGAAGATTAAAATAGATTTAATATGTGAATGTTAAAGGAAGAACAACTTTGTGTTCAAAGTTACCCATTTTGACTGTAGGAACTACCAACATTAATAGTTAAACTGTCAGTGATTTTATGCGGAAGGTTTTTTTTATTCTGATTATAATTAAATTACAATTGTTATGCTTATTTGTTTACAGAAAAGTAACCCTAACGTTGAACACCAAAAGAATACTCAATTTAATAGATATCTCTATAATAGATTTCTTAATACAAAATGGCGATAGACACCGTTACGAAGTGTACAAGGGGCAAGTTCTTCTGATGGATAATGGTAAAGGACTTGGGAATCCAATGGTTGATGAAATGGATATTCTAGCACCGCTGTATCAATGTTGCATGTAAGTAAGATACAGAATATTTCATTACACTTCATTGTCATTAACCGACAAAAAAAAAAGGAGGTTCTCAATTCGACCGTATATATATATATATATATATATATATATATATATATATTTATGTATGTTCAGCCCTCACTCCATTATTTATGAACCGATTTTGATGATTCTTTTTTTGTTAGGCAGGGTATCAAGGGTGATGAATGGGAATGGGATGATGGAATATTGATAAAATTGAAAGAAACCCTCGAAAATTGAAGGCACGAAATGATTAATTACCTACCTAACTAAAGCCTTCTCTCCATTTCTACGTACATTTAGATAATTAATCAGTTTGTTGCTTGGAGCCGACTCAAAATTAGTTTATAAAAAATTTGATAGTTTATGTAAAATAAGCTCCAATACTCAAGACTTAATTAGGTTTAATTATTTTTTGCTTTTTATCGTCGGTGTAATTTTTTGTTAAAAAGTTTTTTATTTCAATTTTAACTCTGAAAAGCTAAGTACTTTGATTAAGGTTAACATATAAATGTTCAATATTTAATAATCGTTATAAATATCAGGGACTTATGATATCGATTTGCTTTGAAGAAATTAATTTAATAGCGCCCTGCATGATCTCTAAACTACGTACTATGTACCTACATAGGTATACTATTAGGACGTTTGATCGTCCTGTTTAAGACGCGAAGGGAGGCTTTCTTGATTCGCAATGATCATTTGAATCATATCGCTACAATATTGAAGCTCGCAAGGCGTACATTTCCAGTCTCCCTTACTCTCTTAAACTACAAGTCATTTAGGGGCCATCCATAAATTACTTTACACGCATTTCATGATTTTTGGTCCCCTCCGTCCTTGTCACAGGTCGTCACATTTGTGGAACCCCCCCTCAATTCCTGGTGTGACGTCACATATTTTGCAAAAACAGTTCTAAATTTTTTTTTAGTATAAGTGTCGTAGCGTATGTAGTCTTTCGTTTACAGGTAATGTTTTGTATTTAATACTTTAGATTTTGACATGTGACGTCACGAAGCTTATGACCTTCCCCACCCCTTGTCACACAATGTCACACTTCGTTGACCCCCTCCCCTCCCCCCTTAACAGATGGATGGATGGATGGCTGCTTACATGCACAAACATTTTATTTATACTTCAGTATTTATTTTTACAAAATCTAGAAAAACGTTCCTTTAGTTGGCATTATTTTAAAAGTATAATCTTTTCACATTGTAGGTTATCTCATTCCACATGGCAAACATTGGAGTCAGTTTCTGGCGGCAGCTTAACGGAGACAATACAACTATTGGCGTCTTTCCATGGAGAGAAGCTTGCTACTGAGGATCATTACAGGGCTATTGAACGGCGGCTGCTGAAAGTATATGCTACAGTACAATACTGTATTGAAAAATATGGCAGTGCCAAAGTTTTTAAAAATAAACATTAATACAAAGGTTGAAGTTTGTTTTTCTTTAATCCACCACAGGCTACCAAATGTTTCGTGTGACTCTTCCCATTACACAGCACAAGAGGTTTATAGTTGAACAAAGATATCTGTCAGAACATGTCCACCACTGCAAAAGAATAAGAAAAATCATTTTCTGGGTACACTCACTGCTAGCAACTCAGGGGGGAAACCGAACCGAGCAAATTATGGGCCAATCCACAATAAGCAAGGAGGTCTCCCTTGTCTTCGCCCCTAAGGTCTACCGCTCACAATGAGGAGATTTTCTAACATAGAATCCCATAATAACTTATTTTACAACCAGCCTTCCCCACGAGGCTTCGCTCGCGTGTACATATTTATATATTTTTCGCGGAACCTTAATTATTTTTCGAAAATTAAAGTAGCCTAAGTTACTTATAATACCAGCTATCTCGCAGTGAAAGTCCCTTGGAAATCGGTCCACCCATTTCGGAGATCAGCGCAACAGACAAAAAAAATAAAAATTGATTATTTGGTATATGTACCGTGTAAACATTCGGATGCATTTAGTAAAATGCTGTTACTATGACATTTAAAAGTACGATTACCATCGAAAGGGCCGCGTCGGACCGGATCTTAACGGACGCACGCGCATGCCGCGGCAGACGTCCACATCCGCAATTCCAACACTCTTCGACGCGCTCCGGCCAGAGCGATGCGTTGCTGTTCCGGAGCCGAACGGGCGCGACGGTAGCCGAGCGCAAGTGGGCGCAGCCGGTCGGATCCGAGCGGGCGCGGTGGTAGACGAGCGCAAGTGGGCGCAGCCGGTCGGATCTGACTGCCCGCGGCGGCAAGAAGTTTCATGCAAAAATGAATTTTAAGTAATAAATATAAATTTCAATTTCCATCACCGTACTAAAAACGCTTTCCTATGGGCTTCGGCCCGGCCCGTTCGGTGGGAATCGTACTAAACAGACACTTAAATTTTTTATTATTTGTATAGATTTAGATGTGGTCGTTATTTTGCCCAATTAGTTAATAGTCGATACATATTATATACAGGGTGTAAGTAACATCGTACCGAATACTGAAATAGTGTATTCAGACCGTCATTCTGAGTCGAAATCATTGGAATTTTCTGCCGGAAAATTCATATTTTTTTGGTTTAAAGTGATATCACAATGAATAAACAGAACATTTTATCGAAAAAAAAATAATAAATACCACATACAGCCAAAAACTGCATTGTAATCAATTAAACAACATTTATGCAATCAGCTGCTTCGACGGCGCCTGACACTTAAGGTCATTCACCGTACTGCATAAAAATAATAGCGCGTAGGTACATTGAGTAGCGCCAAATGAAACTAATGACTAGAAATCCTTAATCTCGCATTTTTATGATGAAATTTTGTATTGTGATAAGTATAAACAAAAATAGGTTTTATAAGTTTTCGTGTAGCTTAAACTTACACGATGTAAGTATACAAATATGTGAAAACTTATAATACATAAAAGGAATTGATTTCACATCTTGTTCAAGTGAAACTGTTTATACTAAAACTTCTTATATTTCTTTTACCTACAATCTGTCAAAAAGAATCGGGAATTGATAATTTAATTCTAATTACAAATAGTTCATTTTTGTGGTTAAGTTGGCAAAACTGCGGCGTTTGAGAGAGCAAATTCGTCGAAAAAGGCCAAATTTGTGGAAAGAAAATTCTTGGATATTAACACCACGACAACGCGCCACTGTGACCACGGCCAGTGCAACTTGGTCGAAACGTCAGGCAATTCAGAGGTAAGGAATACCTTTTCGTGATCGCGTTAATGCCCGTGTGAATACATAAGAGTAGTAGGTATGTATAAAATGTCCCACTGCCACTATAACTTTTCTACTGAGAAAGGACTAGACTAAAGACTAAATTGTTCAAGCCCCATTCTCACTGTCCTGCGAACGTGTCGCCGTCACATATTATACGTTTCGCGTGACGTAGAACGCGATGTCGCCCGACGTCGTCTGTGACATTTACAGGTCGCGGGACATGTCCAAAGTCGATCCTCTGAGAGCGTCGACACCATAAACTTAGTATACTAGAGAATGTAGGTATACCAAGTTTACGTAGTCGCCTGACAGTTTTCTATTAATGAGGACGCCTGTTGCTTTGTATTCTGCGAAACTCACAGCACTAAATCCTCGGATAAGATAATAGTTACTGCTTCGGGCGACATCTCGATGACAACTGGATAGTGCTGACAAGGCAAATGTCGAGTGATAATTTCCTACAGAACCGCAGAGTCAAACCACGTGAAAGTCGGGCGATATTTCTCCGCGACATGTTCGCTAGAGAATATGTACATGGCTTCTTGGTCAAAAACACATAATAGTTATTAAAAAATGTTAAAATACAAAGTTCTTTTTGGGATGTGAATATATTTAGGTGGTTGCTTCTATTGAAAACTTTCGACCACTCCTTTTATAAATATCGTCGTGGACACCCCCGATAGCCTATTCTGGGGTTTAATGGTTCAAAACATATAAAGTAATTCCACGACAAAAAACTCACTCCACAAGTAGGTACCCAAGCATTCCTGATTTTATATGCGTATGTTAATTGGATCATTAGCATCTATTGACCTTATCTATACTTTTATACTAATACCCATTACAAAGTTGAAGAGTTTGTTTGTTGGTTGTACTCGTACTAATCTTAGTAACTACCAGTCCAATTACAAAAAATTAAATTTTTGCGTTAGCACAAGTACCTTAAGGAAAAAGTTCGAATGTCGTGAATTTCTTGCTATATCACAAAAAAAACATCCAAACATATTTTCTTGAATTATTACTAAGAAAGCTCTCGACCAAGTCATCTTACAAACAAAAAAAATCTAAGTCCAAATCGGTCCATCCGTTTAAGTGCCATGATACCACAGACAAATACACACGTTAATCTTATAACACCTCCTTTTGGCGTCGGGGGATAAAAATTAATTATTATGCAAAAAAAACAGTCGAATTAAGCACCTCCTATTTAAAGACCCGCCTCGACCTTGACCCATGATCGATTTACTAAAAAAAAATATTTTTTGTATAAACTTAGGAAAATAAGTAGGTATGTTATGAATATAAAAAAAATTACGTGTCCACAAAAAGTCATATTATTCGTAATTAGCATCCGAAGGAATATGGTTCGGCGAGGGAAGCTTCCTTCACCCACCACAGGTAGGGGGTTCAAACAAAAAACTAGTTCACCCAGTTAGCTTCTTTTAATCAATGTAGCCAATCTTCTCGCGACCGCCAACGTCATAGACAAACAAAATGTGGAAATCACAAAAAACTATTTGATTTGGAATCTAAATTTGATGCAGGTGCAACCACAGGGCACGAATCGTTGTATAACCGGCATACCTACTAATAAACTGACTATTGTTGAAAATTGCCTCTATTCCGTTTCTGACACTCAGTAGGTAGTTACACATTTTGTTATCGCTTTATTTACTGTGCAACGCCAGTATGTTCTCCAAAATATTTGTCACGTTACTAACCTTAGGCTATTTTACAGTAATATTTTGTTATCCTAATGTAGAAACTGGTAACAGCGATGGGTCATTTTATTATTTCGCATACGGCAGTAATTTGTTGGCGAAGAGGATACACATCAAAAATCCGTCGGCAGTTTTCTACAGTCCGGCCAAACTTGCGGTAAGTCGATTACTTATTTACTTGTTTTTTAAACAGTTAAAACCATAGTCCAGCTTCAAGCTTAATTATTGGCTGCCACTCTTAAAAACTTTTGTGGTCTATTCAAATCTACACGTACTCCTACTACTTCCTAAAATTGTCCTAAACTGTTACCTAACTTAGTCTTGGCAAAATTCGTATATAGCTAATCGTAATGCCGTCATACCAGGATAGAACAACCCCCGACTTAATCTTCCAACTTATGGGAGATTTTATAGGAAAGTTCGTTCGTTTGTATGAAGGATTCAGTATTACATAAGTACGCTTTGAAGAAGTCACAATTTATGCTGGCTTGTACTGGGAGTACCTACCACCTATCCCCTATGTTATTATAAATATACGTAAAGTAGAAGTAAAAGAAAATATTGAAATTGTTTACCTAATAACAAATAAGTACCTACTTACTTATATTTTAAATTATAAAAGTAATATAATATGCAGAAGACATGTAATTTCATTTAAGGGTGAACGAAGGCTGTCTAGCTAAAATAAAGAAATTAACGTTCAACGATCTTAACATTTTTACTCGTCCAGTATAGGTAAAAAATCTTAAGTCTTTTCATTAGAGATGGGTTCATGATTAGGATACATTTTATAAAATAAAGTTCATGTCAACAATATTCATAATGATTTCTGCACTTTCATAAAACCTAAGAGATAGGGAAATAGAAATTCCACCCTTAATCTGAATTCAGTTTGACAGCCTGTCTATTATTGAGAAGGTAAGTTGCGAACAACTGTGCTTAGATTCAGATTATTGAATATTCATCATGACTTAAGTGTATGTTATAATTTTTACATAAAAGTATTTTAAGGATTTTAATTTTTCTCCCAGAACCACAGACTAGACTTTAACGTATACGACCCACTTTGGAACGGAGCAGTGGGTACTATAGTTGAAGATGAAGAAAAAGAAGTCTGGGGCAGCCTTTGGACTATCGATATTAACCAAATGAAATACCTAGACGAGTAAGAAACTTTTAAAACTATTGTATTATAAATAATAAGTACCGCACCGTGTAAATTAATTACTACACATCTTACAATATTCTGATCTATTTATTTCGCTACCAAAATCGCAAATACTACTTTTGTATATTATTACTATAAATTACTACGATAAACTCCGTCACGCTTCGAGTATTTTTATCACTTATCTACTCATTTTTAGGGTTCCGTTCCTCGAAAGGAAAAAAAAAGGAAACCTCATCTGTCTGTCTATCTGTCAAGACCCTTTTTCTCAGAAACCCGTGGACGCATCAAGTTGAAATTAATACCAAGTACTTGTCTGCGGTCCCTTGAAGCTGTAAAAAAATTTAGCTTCTAAGTCAACACAATCAGAACATTTAGCCATTTAAGCCTTGGATTTGACCAAATTTGAACATTTCGGTACACAACAGGTAAATCAAAACCTATAGGGCACTTCCCATTGACCTAGAATCATGAAATTTGGTAAGAAGGAAGGTCTGACAGCACAAGTAAAGGAAAAAATCCGAAAGTCGTTAATTTGTTGTTATATCGAAAAAAAAATTGTTTTTGTGATTACAAACTTATACTTTGCGGTTGGCAAGTTGACTTTGTCGTACATCGATGTATGGCAGAGTATTTTTAGAACCGCAAAGTTAAGTTTGTCTTGGCAAGACAGGCAAAAATCTTCGAGTATAGATTCCCGAGATGAACTTACTATCTACATACAAATTTGTTTGCTTACGGAACCCTCGGTGCGCAAGTCAGACTCGCACTTGTTCGGTTTTTTGTTAGGTACTATGTATAAAAACACGTTCGTAGTGAAAACCTTTTTAAAAATTTCAAGTCGGTGCATCAACTATTTTTCGTGTTTTGCGAGCACATACATAGGTTGAATTTAGAAGACTGGATTTATTATGTTTATTCTATGAGATCTTGATGAAGTACTCAAATATCTGTTGCGAATGACTGCAGTCGAACAGCTGCTAGTCCTGTTTACTTTGTGGCCAACCCATTAAAATTTATCAGGCACATTTCTATATCCCGGGCTTAAAATCCAATAATGCCTGCCCAGGAAGTCCAATGCAGAGCTTTTTCAAGCTGAGTGTAAGATGGGTAAGTAAGACGTTCTTACTTATAATTGACTAAAAACATATAATTTCGTTCAACAGCCAAGAAGATCTAGATTGGTACCTCGCCAAAAATGTTACTGTAACAAAACCAGATGGAACACAAGTATTGGCACGGACGTATCAGGAAATTAACAACCCTAGCAAAACTAACATTGGCGAGGATCTGCCACTTGACAGACGTCCTTCCAGCACCTACTTAGAGGTTAGTGTTTTCGTCCTGGGATGTTTGTAAAAGTTAAAATTGAGCAGAATTTTCAACTTTATCACGTGTTCAATTCAACCCTTCAGTATCTAGTATGTGCATATATTAAAACTTAAAAAGTTTTTGTCTCAGAACGAGAAAAGTTTGTGTTTTTTTTTAAAGACACACTCTCGTTGTTGTAAAATACTTGTTTTAAATAAATACATACAAATTCACACACAATTTGTCTACGTTGTTCTGTAAACTGATACTACAATCCTTGTAGGTAATAGAACTCCCTAGTGTTGTCCTGTAGTGTGTAAAGTTATAACAAAAAAGCGGTCATCATTTACGTAAACCGAATCGGAGGAGCTGCAATCTACCAGGCCTTTACACACTAAAACGAAGAGATTGCAAAAAAAACCCCTTGTGGGTAGACCTGTTTCTATAATAACAATGGTAGCTTATGATGGTTTGTTTATTGTACAGGTAATAGCTCTCGGCGCAATAGAGTCACACCTTCCAGCGGAATATATTGGATTTGTCTTCTCATTCCCCACTAATGGAAAATTGGCATCTACAGACATTAGAAATCAACTGGGATACCCGTTTTGAAGTAGAAAATAATATCAACAACAAATAAATCTACCTATGATAAGTTTTGTTTGTAGGTTATCAATAAAATTAAAATCAATTTAGGAACTCTGATCTAATACTATTATTATCTGCACCTCAGGACAGGGTTTAAGTAAATAAGAATCTTCTCCATACGTAAATCAAACATATATTTAATTATTTCCTTTTCCTAATACATCAAATATTACATACTTTTAATAACAGTCACATCTTGTACTTACATGCTCACAACAACAATCAAGTGGAAATACTACTTATCACCTCGACGTCTCGAACAGAAGTGCCGACTGTTAAAATGTATTCAGTAAAAGAACAGTTGATGATCGATTCAGTGATCGATTGAATGAATGACTCTAGTAATAATACTAAATATGAATCAGAGTTGCCCGCTACAAGCTAACAGCTCGGCCTTCCTGCTTAAAGCGTGTCCTCACGCTTAGAGGTATCAAAATTAATTAGGTTCTAGATTTACAGAATACATAATGTCTGCCTCCTTACAAAAATTGCTTTCGGTGACATTAGCATAGCAGCCTTTCAAACAACAACATTTTGATTGGTGCAAGAAATATATATATATCTATACTTCTTGACAACTACATAACAAGTATACTAATAGCCATATAAAAATAACAGAGCAGGACATAAAAACAGCAGCAAAGATGATTGTGTTAATTATAAAAACAGTTCAGCACTTACTTCTAATTCATTAATTCAGATCAGCATAACATAGAAAGATAAATATACATCCGATTATAACATAAATTAAAGAGTTCTAGAATACATACATAAGACACCGACCTAGACATTAATAATAACAAAATGACATCACAATAATGTAACACTAAAGATTAATCGTGAGTTCGTTTAATTTCTCACCTGCTATTCACTGTCAATCAATCAAATCAAATCAAAATAATTTATTTCAATTAAACCATTATAGGTATTTTGGAATTGTCAGGAGTAGTAGTCAGTCAGACTAAGTCATTCGTGAAGCTAATTACTTGTTACGATAAATAGATCCTGTGGAGAAGAACAGGCCAGAAACTCCAAGGACACTCTTTTTCAATATCTTTTTTTTTTACAACTCTTTGGTTACATTGCTTATATGCGCAAATTAAATGTGACGATAATGTAACGTATTGTTCTAAACAATAAACAGTCGCGCAAAACTACTACTGTATGTAAGTCATAGCAGTTCGGAGTTGACCAGCCCCAACCAACGGCACTCGTTCACGAGCATGACGCACGCGCCAGCCATAGTCCACTTCAATCATATCAAAGGGAGCTGAACAACCCGACACATACGCCACCATCGGCAGGTCGTCTAGGCGAGCATAACATACTCAGAACTGCCAGGCAAATTAGCAAATTAACTTAATATTATTGACTACACAGTTCTCACATGTACAATTCAAAATTTTCTATGTAACATAAAATTGATATCAAATACATGTAAGGTAATGTCAATGTTTTGTAAAGTTAACAATGTCCATAATAATGATAAAAAATATCAATAAATAACATGTCAGATAAAAACTAGTATTTAAGTGAATATTCATATATGCACATTTCTTAGGACCACGCGTCATTTAGTGTCGCTGTGGAGCAGGACCAGCATTTTGCCAATCATTTTTATCAGTTAAATAATCTTCTAGTTTATAATATGCTCGTTTACATAGTGTGCGTTCAATGCAAGTTTCAAATTTCCTCTCATTTAGCCGAAGAATATTAGGAGGTATTTCATTATAGAATTCAATACAGTACCCCATGAAAGATGTTTGCACTTTTGTTAGTCGAAGTTTTGGTTGCACTAATTTATTTCGTTCTCTAGTAATGTAATTGTCTGACATCGTTGAGTAAATAGGTGCAATTTTTTTTTTTACACACAATGCTTTCATAAATATACCGACAAGGCACCGTCAGGATGTTAATTTCCTTAAGCAGTTCCCTAAGGAATGCGCGACTACGCAGAGTTTAAATAGCTGATAGCTCTTTTCTGCAGAATGAATATAGACTCCATATCCGCAGTGCGCCCCCACAACAAAATCCCGTAGGACATGACACTATGGAAATAACTATAGTAAACTAGTCTAGCAGTATCTATCTATGTCTGTTAATTGGCGGGCTTGCCTTAAAGCATATGCTGCAGAACTTAGCCGTTTTGAAAGCGATGATAAGTGAGCGCCCCATTGTAAACTAGAATCTAGCGTAATCCCTAGGAAAACAGTTTCATTGACAAAATCTATCTTTTCCTCATTTAATAAAACTTGACATTCAGTGTGTCTAACGTTGGGCAAAGAAAATCTTGTACATTTAGTTTTTTTTCCGTTGAACACTAAATTGTTGGCAGTAAACCAATCATGTACTAGGTGACTAATATCATTCACATCGTCAAAGCTACTGGCGCGTCTATCAACTTTAAAAATGAATGATGTGTCATCAGCAAATAATACCATTTCAGGTTGGCTATCCAGTAGATGGGGGAGATCATTAATACATACAAGAAAGAGAAACGGGCCCAATATCGATCCCTGCGGCACTCCCATTTTATCCTTGACCCTAATGAATTGACACCATTTATCTGGGCCATCTGTTGTCTATCACTCAAGTAAGATTTTAGCAAACAGAGGGCCTGCTTAGAAAGTCTGCAATGCTCAAGCTTTAGCAGCAGCGTTTCATGTGGTCCACGCAGTCAAATGCTTTTGAGAGGTCGCAAAAGATACCAAGAGCATCCTTCGCCTCCTCCCATGCGGCGTAAATATGCCGTAACAAGGCAACACCGGCGCTAGTTGTACAACGCCCTTTAGTGAAACCGTATTGCCAACCGTGAAGAATGTTGTTTGCATTAAAATGAAGTAGCATTTGATTAAGCATTATCTTTTCGAAAACCTTACTAAATACTGGCAGGATTGAAACAGGCCTATAATTATTTGCATTTTTACTATCTCCGGATTTAAAAAGCGGTATGATTTTAATATTTTTCATGAGATCAGGAAAAACTCCTTGATCTACACTCAAATTAAATATTAGATCTAAGTAAGGAGCGGAAGTTTCAATAATGGATTGGCAAGTTTTGATAGTCATTCCCTACAAATCTTCAGTCAATTTTATCTTAATATCCTTAAAATCTTTTAATACTACTGCAGGGCTTACGTGCTTGAAACTAAAATCTACGGGACAGTTACAAACTGAACTTCCTTGGAAAACTGATAGAGTGAGTAGGAGAGGAGTCCAGAGCTTCAGTAGTTTTTATTGGAATGTCAGTAAAAAAATCAACAAATTTCTGAGCTACGTCCTTGTCAGAGCTTAAAGTACCAGCCGTGTCTCTAATACATAATTATTATTCGATGTTTTATTTCTACCAGTTTCATTATTAATTATTTTCCAGGTAGTTTTTATCTTATCTTCAGATTTTTTTTGTTTTATTACTAATAGAATTAGATTTAGCTACCTTACATACTTTTCTAAAAGTTTTCGAATAATTAGCAACGTACCGTTTGAAAGACTCGCTCGTTATGTGAGGCCTTAGGCCTTAAAGTTCGTACAGCCTATCTCTACTTTTCCTAATGCCTGTGGTTGCCCAATCACTAAAAACAAATCGGGGGTACACATCCTTAGTTTTCTTTTGAAAGATATCGAATATCGAATTCACTACGCACTACCGAAAAGAAATCGGTGTAGAATTCATTTACGTTATTTACATTACTATTAAGTAAAGCCAACTTGTTATTTAGAACAGAATCAAACTTCATTAGTTTTCCAGATGTTATTTGTCTAAATTTTATTTGCACCTTCTGCAAGGGTGTGTTAGATCTATAGGTGACACTCAGTGCACTATGATCTGAAGGTAGATAATCTACAATAGCTTTTTCTAAATATTCACAATTACAGAGAACATTATCTATACAAGTAGCAGATGTCTGAGTTACACGAGTAGGTTCTAAAAAAATATTTGTTAGATTAAAAGATTTAAAAAGGCTTAGAAATTGATTTGAACTTGAATTCTCTTCCAAAATATTTATGTTAAAATCACCACAAATTATCACTAATTTATTATTAGTAGAGACTTTCACCATTACGTCTTCCATTAAAGTATCAAAGGTTAAATAATAATAAGAATTTGGGGGCCTATAAACACAGACTATAACATGCCCATCTAGCTCAACAGGCTAACTCGACACAGTGTTCCACTGAAAGTCTAACTATATCTTTCCTTTGTTCACATTTAATACAATTTTTAAGTAGACTTAGGATCCTCCATGCAACAGATTTTCGGTTAAAACAACTGGCCACACTATAGTTCTTATAATTAATTACCATTTGTTCTTCCTTCAACCAATGTTCTGTAAAACACACAATGTCATATTGTTTTTTTCCAAAAGCATTTCTACTTCTAGTGACTTACTAGACAAACCTTGAATGTTTTGGTTGAAGAACTTCAAAGTATTCTGCTTAATCTTAACCCTAGTATGATTTGAGGACTGTCTAAAGCTAGAAGATATATTGTAACCTATTGCTCTAAGCCTGTTGGTAATAGTATCTTCTGTTGTAATATTGACTAGTTTAAATTATTATCCGAAGCATGGCTCTGGACTATGTCATCACCAGGTGACAAATGTTCACTGCTTGTACCTGGTACCCATAGTTTGAGAGCCCTCCTTTGAGCCCCCAAAAAATGAAAATTTGTCACTATAGTGAGATACTAGAAATCTAATATGATTATTAAGAATATGAATAAAATTATTTTGTTTACGAGACAAATGGTCAGAATAGGGGAATGCACATAGTATAATCTTATGACAATTTAAACATTTAAGCTATTACCTACAAATAATGTTATGGTTGTATATGTATCATATTTATCTTTGACAACATTTAACATTATTTGTTTATATGTTTCACCAGGCATACAACAATTTTGAATAGAGTGACCCAGGTTGTTGCTTAATAATTCTCCAAAACCTTTACCAATATCATCAGAAAATAATAATGACTGATAATGGATAGTGCAATGTAAACTACTCACAGTCTATCCACTATCACAATCCATCTCCTCATTGCTACTCCCTAAATCTCTAGAAAATATTAACCGTATCGACGGCCACTTTTACGCGTCATCCGGCCCTCGATCCTTTTCATAAATCCAGTACCACTCGCATCCATGTCAATAGATCCTGAAATTCCACTGCCCTCTGACCTAGGCAGTCCGTGGCCTCCTGGCCTGGGTGTGGGCCCTCAAACCTGGGCTCACCACTCCCGCTCTCAAACCTGGGCTCACTCCCGCCCTCAAACCTGGGCTCACTCCCGCCCTCAAACCTGGGCTCACTCCCGCCCTCAAACCTGGGCTCACTCCCGCCCTCAAACCTGGGCTCACTCCCGCCCTCAAACCTGGGCTCACTCCCGCCCTCAAACCTGGGCTCACTCCCGCCCTCAAGCCTGGGCACTCCGTTTTCCTCCATATTGAATATCAACCCTTCCCCTCGGTTGTTTTCAATATTCTAATCCAATGAATCTGGAACTTGCAGTAATTGTTAAGCTTAGTATGTGTCGTACATTATAAAATTAAGAATCGGGTAGAAATGAAGCAAGCAGACATTAATAAAACTTGCAGCATAAAAGGTGGTTTTAAAAGAAAAAGATCATTAACTTTACTCGATATAAATAAAAATTATTCTAATCAAGCAACGCACTACTTGATTGAAGTCTGGTGCTAAGACGTTACTATCACAAGTACTTTTTAATTAACTCAACTTATTAGGTTATAGACACAATTACACCTACGTCACCAGTTAACACGTATTATACGCGTTTATTTTGCCCTAGTGAAGGGCAGAATTAACCTGGAGTATATTATTCTTCTAGAGTTCTTTGCTGAAAACCAACCAAGGTTGGGGATGGTTAGAGACCACAATTATATCAGCACTAGAGAATAATAAACGACCCTAGGAAAGTGGTGGGTGTTTATAGTGTATTTATTTGCACTTCTAAATGTGTAGTTATGAAAATCCACTATGACAACCATTTATTATTTTACTCTACACAACTTTTGGTAACTTAAGACAGACACTAGATTGATATTACACCACTTGTCTTAGCACGGATTATACGCGTTTAATAGCCCCAACGAAGGGCAGGATAGACCCGGAGTATATTGATCTGTAATGTTAAATTTACGTTAATCTGCTATTATTGCAAGTCAGCAATATTGTATTGCACTTCTATATTAAAGTAATAAAATAAGGGATGTAACAGTACGTAACTCATCACAACAATTAAAATCAGACATCAGAAATAATATTCCATCTTCCCCAGTTTCTCTTAACTTAAAGTATCTAGTTTCATAGACACTTATTCAGTCATGTCATGTCACTATTCGTTCAGATCCTGACTTCCTTGACATGGGACCACCCTTGAGGTACCCTATCTAACAAAAAAGAATATTATAATCAAAATCGGTTCGGCCCGCCAGCCGCTCTGCCTCCGGTTTTTAAATCTCTGATATCTTCTAAGATATTCATTTTTATTATATGCTGTAAAGGGCAATTTTGATCTACATGAAATGCACAACGTATTCCAAAGATTTATCGTGACTATTGCGACAGTTTAGAATCTATAAATAATCACTTAGAACATGAAGAACAGAAAGATGATGACTTCACGATGATTAACTGATTACTTTTAATTCCTTATAGCTTCTAATTCTTCTTGTTTGGTTTGATTCTAAAATATACCATTAGAATTCTTAGTTATTTCAATTATTTATTATGCGACTACCCGATCATTACGAAATATCCACTGTTTCTTTTTATGTACCTATTGTATTTTCTGTACATCGATTTCTATTTCATTATTTTTTTATAGATATAAGAATATTATTTTAAATAACTACCTGTATTTAGCACCAAAATAAATGGATTTTCTTTCTTTCTTTCTTTCTTTCAAATATACCTAATGATACTGATTTATGACAAAAATCTCTAATTTTTTAATGGGACATTTTAAAAAACTTCAAGTAGCTCAAAAACCGTAAACAATGCCTAATTAGAAACAAAACCATGTTAAATATTGATATATTTATGACAGGCAGCCATCTCAAACCCCATTTAAAACAAAAATTTAGCTAACGAAATTTCCATTTCAAAGTGCCGAAAATCTTTAAACCGCATTTTCTCAAAACATCACATTTGGAAATGTTCCGGGCGTCTTATATGAAAATCGATTCTTAAGGAGTAAACTCTAAAAAAAAAAGGCTCCCTGAATACAAATTTATATTTATTGATATAAGTATTTACATTAACTGTACAAATTTACATTTCATTTTTATTTACTATATCTTATTCTATTTATTTATACATTATATACAAAACAATTTTATAATATTTAGTTAATAACATTATACATAACAAGGTCCGATACCGGTTTGTCGAGTAACCCCATCGATACTCAAGTATCGATAGAGACGTAACCCTAGTACCACCTCTCGACCTAATAACCAGTATCGGACAACGCCCTGCACCCGCGCAGAGGTCAAGATCAGTCATTTGTTTATCCCGACGCGGAACGCATGTCCCTCGGTGACGCTTATCCTTACGGCTATCTACATACTTTCGCTTACTATAAACTTATAGACTTTTGTATTCCTTCCTTCCGCTCACCAGCTATTTATAAACTATATACTGTGCTTATCTTGTGTTGCAACTTCTAATCGTGCCTTCTATTGTGTATCGTGCTAAGGACTTGGACAATATATATATATATATATATATATATATATATCATCTTGAACTAGTGATGAAAGAGACTCAGTCGTTTTAGTCTTGTAAGAAGCGACTAGACTACATTTTGACAGCTAAAGACTGACTTAGTCCTTTAAACCCTTAGTTTTTAGTCTCGTAAGTCTTTTTAGTTCTCGACTAAGGCTTGCGTAGATTAAGCATAGTGTCTAGTGCTTTGAGGTCTTGTTAGTCTTACAAGGCTTGTAAGTCTTTTAAGGCTTTTAAGTTTGAGCTAAAAAGACTCGTCTACGGAGTCGTGTATAAGTGATAAGTTATAAAAAAGACTTAAAATTACTCCATCTTTTAAGAATTATCAAAAAGACTAATCCCCATTGCAGTAACTACTAACCTGTGCACTAGCTA
The DNA here is from genome assembly GCA_963859945.1 of Euplagia quadripunctaria. Classification (NCBI taxonomy): domain Eukaryota; kingdom Metazoa; phylum Arthropoda; class Insecta; order Lepidoptera; family Erebidae; genus Euplagia; species Euplagia quadripunctaria. The sequence continues at coordinate 19,090,622 of OY982561.1, forward strand.
TACACTCTCAGCTAAAATCTTTTGGATCATTCTATTAATTTAGAAGTCTAATCAGAAGTAAAAATTTTAACAGACTACACCTAGTCTATATAATATATGGACATCGCCCGAAGTACTTGTATTTAAGTAAGTGAAATATGTACCTTATTTCATTCTAACGCACCTTTCATGTAATATAGGTACCATCTCTTTCATATTTAGTGCTGGATAATTATCATGGGGACACTGACTTAAAAGTCTAGCTGTATAAGATACTATTAACCGACTAAGGTGTAAGCAAAAGGACTGAGTCGTTTTAGTTGTATCAGTCTTTTAAGCTTTTTAAGTCTTCAAGCTAGTCTTATTAGTCTAAAGATAGTCTGAACAAGTTTTATAAGTCATATTTTAAAGGACTTAAACAACTTAGTCTCTTTCATCACTATCTTGAACTGTAAGTGTTTATATTTTATTATACCTACTGCACCACACCTACAGTTACTGTGGGTTATCCTTAGGAGATAAACATACCATCGCGGACTTTTTTATCGATCTTTTTAAGATATACAATTCCGTAGTACATTAATTTGATCTGTCTCGTAAGGTTTAGCCAGCGTTTGCAATGTAAGCGCACAAAAATATGTTTGTTACGACATGACATTACAAATCTTTGAATTTCTCGATTTTTCTCTACAATAATATGCATGTACACTATATATAAACCTTCCTCTTGAATCACTCTGTCCATGGGTGAAAACCGCATGAAAATCCGTTCAGTAGTTTTCCGTTTACAGACAGACAGACAGTCGCGGCGGAGGACTTTGTTTTATAATATGTAGTGATAGCAAATTTGTCCTAACATTTGTCGTGTATTTGTTTGTCGCAACTATAATGAACGGCCCGCGACTCTAGGATACTCTGTTTTACAGTTTTTGAAGTGAAGACTTCTTTAGCGGCGTTTCTTTTAAGATGGGTAAAAAATGTTAAACTCGCGTCAGATTTCAGGGTCACGTGGACCCTGATCGAAAATGTATGGAAAATGTGTCCAACTGTAATATATTTAAAAAATATATATTTTTATGACGAGATCGAAAATTCTTAAGACGGAGGTGAGTTTCTTATATTTACAAGTACAGCGTCAGAGAAACATGGAGAGGGAGGGAGGGAGAGTGGAGCGAGTGGGGCGTGTGGGGAGAGTGGGGAGAATAGGGCGAGTGGGGAGATTGGGTGAGTGGGAGAATTGGGCGAGTGGGGAGAGTGGGACGAATGGGGCGAGTGGGAGTAGAGAATCAAGGGAGGGAGAGTGGGGAGTGTGGGACAAGTGGGCGAGTGGGGAGATTGGGTGAGTGGGGAGAGTGGGGCGAGAGGGGCGAGTGGGGAGAGAAGGGCGAGTGGGAGTAGTGAATCAAGGGAGAGAGAGTGGGGCGAATGGGGCGAGTGGGCAGAGTAGGGCGAGTGGGGAGATTAGGTCGAGTGGGGAGATTGGGTGAGTGGGAGAGTAGGGCGAGTGGGAGTAGAGAATCAAGGGAGGAGAGTGGGGAGAGTAGGGCGAGTGGGGCGAGTGGGGTGAGAGGGGCGAGTGGGGAGAGTGGGGAGATTGGGTGAGTGGGAGAGTGGGACGAGAGGGGCGAATGGGAGTAACGAATCAAGAGAGGGAGAGTGGGCGAGTGGGGAGATTTTGTCAGTGGGAAAGTGGGGAGAGTAGGGCGAATGGGGCGAGTGGGAGTAGTGAATCAAGGGAGGGAGAGTGGGGCGAGTGGAAGTAGGGATTCTACGGAGGGAGAGTGGGGAGTGTGGAGCGAGTGGGAAGAGTGGGGAGAGTGCGAAGATTGGGTGAGTAGGAGAGTGGAGAGAGTGGGGCGAGTCCCTGTTGAAAATGTCCATTGAAAACTTATAGAACACTATAGGAATCTTATGGGTTTCCATTAGTTTAAGGATAGGATTCACCGACAACAGATAATTTTGTTCATGAGATTCTAAAAGGATTACCGACTAGCACATTAATTATGTATATTATGTTATACAATAATTAATTAGGATTTAAGAAAATTAGTTAGGACTTCCTGCGACAAAAACACAATTCATTCTTTTAAAATCCAATCTCACTATGAGTTTTTATGACAATATTTATCAGTCGATCCAGTTATAAATTTAATGATCATATTTATAAGAAAATAGGTTGTTATGTGGAATGGCTATGTCATTTTGTAATAAGATATTAACGGGAATTCCATTATTAAAAAATAGAATTTATGTTTTCAATAATAATCGTTTAATTCAACTTTAAGTATAGTTCAAATTGTTGTTGATAGACGGCGTTGTACTCAGAAATATTAAATCGCGCTATGGTTTCGTTACCCGGCCAACCATATAAGGTCCTAATTAATTTTCTTTGATGGATGCGATTTTTGACCACGCAGTGGCGTAGCTAGGCAACCAAAGGCCCTCGGGCAAAAAATAAACTAGGGCCCCGACTAAACTATTTAAAATCGTTTGTTCCGTATTCGTGTTCCGTTTTAATATAATTAAATTTTAATATGAATAGTGGTTTAGTTACAACTCTAGTACAAACCTGATAACTTCTGGTTCAAAAAATATTCCGAATGTGCGCGAAATTTTCACTAGTTCAATTTATAATTTGTAAGTCAGAGTCTGAGGGCCCCTCTGAGCTTGGGGGCCCCGGGGCACTGCCCCGTCTAGCCCTCCGGTAGCTACGCCACTGTGACCACGGCAGTGGTAAATACATAGTTTAAGGTGTTGTAGTATTTTATTGTAGCGCCCTCTAGTGATGAAAAGTATTTGTGATTAAACAATAAGCGATCGACCAGAGTGATTTCGAACTAATCTTGTAAATCCCAATAGGAACCAACAATTTTAATTCTGTATCTTAAAGGAAGTGCCTATTTTAAACCATTAAAAGTGATAGTAGGTACAATTAGGAAGTCCAATGTCAATCCAATCACTCATTTGTTAGAACTGGATATCCACCTAGGAAATGATTACACAAATACTGACTAATAAAATTTGATCCGTCCCAATTCAACTCTTCAACTTTGCTATCGGTATGGGTATCTTATTTTACTGCGACAAAAACATAATAGATTCCGATAAGTTTTTTTTTTAATGGAATCTATTGGACATTTTCAACAGGGGTGGGCGTAGTGAATCAAGGCAGGGAGAGTGGGGAGAGTAGAGCGAGTGGGGAGAGAGGGGCGAGGGGGCGAGTGGGAAGAGTGGGGCGAGGGTGGCGAATGGGGAGCCTGGGGAGAGTGTGTTGAGTGAGTGAGTGAGTTAAGAGTTCAGTCAGTTAGTCAGTCAGTCAGTCAGTCAGGGAGAGAGAGAGAGGCTAATAATACATATATAGATCCACTAGAGGGCGCTAATCTAAACATTGAGTTGTGTCTCATTATTAATTTGTCACCAACCTGTTAATGTGACGTTTTAAGTTCGTCGTATCGTTTAAGTTTACACTTCTGTCGGCAGTCCCATGACTGCCTCTTTTTTTTTTTGTTGTCACATACTTTTTTTTTTGTTGTCACATACGATCAACTATATCTAGTATTAATTATATTATATAATAATATTTTAAACAATATACTCTCGTGGCCTCTCGTATTCGCCAGAGCCGTTAATCATTCTGTCTCCTATCATTAAAATACAATGATCTTTTATTAACATTTTGTTACACGTTGGTATGTAAATTTGATTCATTTGCATACTCCTACCAGCTTATATGTATATGTATATTATTAAAGAGCTTTGAACTAGGTAACTCATTACATAGCCACTTATAGCCGTTTCAAGAGCTAGTGTTGTGTTTAACGACGCAATGTCTTTTGCAATATTTATAACTTTATTGAGTTATTTCACAATTATTTCGAGCTACCCTAACGCAGAAAATGTCGACCCCAATGGTTTTTTTTATTATTTCGGATATGGTAGCAATTTATTAGCGAAGAGAATACACATCCAAAATCCAACTGCAGTCTTTATTAGTACAGCAAAACTGCCGGTAAGTAACCTTAAAATGTCTTATTTATCTTTCCTATTAAGTATATCTAAAAAAGCAACGTCTCGTAAGTTGGAGACGTTGCATACGTAATGTTCTGCCGAGCCTGGAGTGATCTGATTAGCAGAGGGTAGGCATTTCATTCGTCGTCGTCAATTCGGTTACAGTACAGTAAGGAGTAATAGTTTTTTTAGTATTCACGTCCTAACGTGCTGTTTTAGATTATTTGTAAAGCAAATGATAATTTATTTTATAGAACTACAGATTAGACTTCATGACTCTCACCGACCTTAGTAAAATTTGGAACGGCGCTGCAGCAACGATAGTTGAAGATAATGAAACTGAGGTCTGGGGCAGTCTTTGGAGAATCGACATTGACCAAATGAATCATTTAGACCAGTAAGATTTTTTATGTATATTAAATACCTAACTTGTGTATAAATACAGTTCACTAGGCACTTCCTAACATTACTTTTAGTAATTTATAGTCAAAAGTATCCTTATTTGTATCTAATAATGCTTTTCTTGCAACAAAACTAAAGACGTTATATACCTATAATAATAATACTCACGATAAATTATTATTTTTAACCTTGAACCTTTTAATTTTGAAAATTTTTTTAACCTTCGGGGCCTCCGTAAGAATGGGTAAAGACGGTACTGACTATGTATTATATACTAATATATGTTTTAAATAAGCTAACAGACGCTCAAACACAGCACGGACCGGACAGCGACTCTAGCAAGCACTTTAGTTAATCTATACCTATAGCTAGAGAAGGCTAGGGATGGTCAGATCCGGTCCGCTGTCCGCAGTTAAAATATTTAAATATTTATTTACATAAGGTTGTTTTCTTTTAACAGGCAAGAATATCCATATTATTTTGCTAAAAATGTGACAGTGACAAAACCTGATGGAACAGAAGTAGTGGCCCGAACTTATATAGGGAACACAGCTCCCAACAAATTGAGAAAAGGAGAGGATTTGCCTTCTGTGAGGCGTCCTTCCAATACCTATTTACAGGTAAAATATTATTGTCTATTTATTTACAATGTTGATTTCTCTTGTCGTAAATTGGTTGGTCTACTAATTTTCTATCTGTCCTGTCAATTCCGCATGGATTCCGCTATCTTTGACATCCTTCGAGTACACAACTGCTGCGAGTCTGGCCAGGATTCGTTCAGCTATTTCCCTTGTACAATTTTTTTAAAGTAAAAGGTTTGGGAATTCGCTATCATCAAAAGGATATTCTTTTGATGATACCGAATTTCCAAACCTTTTACTTTTTAATCATCAATTCAAATTAATGTTTTATATCTTTTGTATCTGCGGAAATCGTCCCTTTATCTGATAAAACTCACACCCCACATATTGCAATTTACCAGAACATGTGCATCACAACATAAAAACTATTGCTAAATTAGTGTATGAATGACACGGCATGTTGATATGACTTTTGTAATAATTTTGTTACGGTAGTATTACATAAGTACTGAATAGCGATATTAATTTTTAGAGCTACCCTTACCTAAAGATCTCGAAACAGTTCTCTAGCTTGAAGATTTGTAGCATAGCTCGCAAATATCGCCTTTTGCATGGAGTAGTTACCTCACAATCTACGGAGAATGCTTGAACATAAATAAACCTACCGTTCATCAATGCTATGTATCAAATACATTATGTTTGAATGCAATGGTTTTTTTTTTCAGATAATAGCCCTCGGTGCGATAGAGTCGCATCTTCCAGCGGAGTATATAGGTTTTATCTTCTCCTTCCCTACCAACGGACAAATGGCTCCTATCAAAAAGAGAAATCAACTAGGATATCCATTTTAATGTAATATTTAATTAAGCGCCTCTTTTCTGAAACTTATTGACTTTGTATGTTTTTATCTTTATCAGACATCAGAGTCGAATTAATGTCCCCAAGAATAAGAGTAGTGTGTATCGCAAAGTATTCAGCTGTTATTAATAATATTAATATTTTAATAAAGTCAGTATCGCTTTAATTTATTTTAATTTCATTAAAATATTAATTTAACAAACTTTGTAGCGCATCCAAGTTCTCTAATACAACTTAGGTTCGAATCCTGCGAGTAGTCACATTAGTATGCAAAGTGTGTATTTACAACAACAAATATATGTAATAAAAAAAACAGTCGTAGGACTCCACGTCAGAAGTGAAAACACTCACACATTTATATATATGTATTTGAGCGTGACGGTCACGGGAGTTCAGAACTTTTTCCTTTCTAATCTAATCTAAATCTAATTTTGAGTCGGCGCCAAATAACCAACTGTACGTAGATATAATTTATCATTTTATTATTTGGCGCCGACTCAAAATTAGATTATAAAAATTTTATAGTTATTTATTTTTTGCTTTTTAGTTCTTTTCGTCGGTTTAATTTTTTGTTGAAAAGATTTTTATTTGGTGAAATTTTTTCATCATCAGCTCAGCTACATGAGGTGATGATTTCTGAACGCAAATACCTGATAAAGTAATGAAAAGTAAACAGAAACGCTATTCGTTCCTACAACTTTCGAAGATTTCTCTCAATTTTATCAGGATCCCATGATCAGATCCTGACTTCCTTGACATGGGACCACCCTTGAGGTATACCCTATCTAACAAAAAAAGAATAATCACAATCGGTTCATAAATAACGGAGAGTTGAACAAACCCAAAAAAAAAATAATATATATATATATATACGGTCGAATTGAGAACCTCCTTTTTTTTCGTCGGTTAAAAGTACTCAACGTGCCTAAAGAAGTTTTCACTTCAAAAATGTGACAAGACATGAAAGGGAAAACAACAAGATATTACAACGATATAGTTTATTGTATTTCTTTAATGCTTTTCGTAGCGTTACATGTACAAACTAGCGGCGAACACGATATCTCTCTTGAGCAGTTTGATGGCTTCGCTGAACTTATTCTCGAGATCTGTGTTACCGATGTTCTTGGCAGCCTGGCACAACTGACGAAGAACCTCTTCTAGGCGGCGCATGCATCTGATTATTGATCCTGGAGATGAATATTATTGGATTATTCTACTAATATTATAAACGTGAAAGTTTGTGAGGATGTACGGATATTTGTTACTCTTTCACGCAAAAACTACTAAACCGATTGCGATGAAACTTGGTATTAACATACCAAGTTTCATCGCAATCGGTTCAGTAGTTTTTTGTAGCATGCTTGATATGATAGCTGGAGACCTGAATTAACACATAGGCTACTTTTTATCCCGATATTCCTCCGCCATCGGGACTTACGCGGGTAAAACCAGCCGCGGAGTGCAGTTAGTATGTTATATATTGACTAACTGGCCCCGGCTTCGCACGGACAACAAAGCATATATTGATTTTTTCCGACATCTTCAACAATCATTGTCATATTTCGGCCATTTTACACAAAACCTCAATGTAATACACTTAAACCTTCCTCATGAATCACTCCGTCTGTTGGTGAAAACCGTATGAAAATACCGGTAGTTATTGAGTTTATCACGAACAGACAGACAGACGCGGCGGGGACTTTGTTTTATAGTATGTAGTGATTATATTGACATGTTCTAATGTTGTAAGCGTATTTTTTATAACCTTCTTTATATATATGTATACTCATATATATAGGCATATATTCCGACATAAATATAATATGAATTTGCCATTTTATTATAGTGGATGAAAAAAAAACGAAGGAGTATAAATAAACACAAATTTAACGCGGTTAAGTATGTGGGGCACAACTAGTTCTGTATATACTAACTTTGTGTATTTATACGGGAATTAACGCGATCACAAAAAGGTATTACATACCTCTGAATTACCTGACGTTTCGACCAGGTTGCTCACAGGCACGGCTAGTGGAACCTGGTCCACACACTACATAATTATAGCTCTGTATATATTATGTCTATTATATGCGATACCTTCGAAAACATCAGTCATCTTGCATATTTGTAAGAAGGAGGCGCCCTTAGACCACGCGAGCACGACGTCCATGAGCGTGCACTTGAACTTGCCCACGTAGTCGTCCTCGTCCAGGTCCATTTTAGCGTCTATCGACACCTTGGCTATCCGACGGGCGTATTCCTGTAAACACAAACTCATGTATTTGTTCTTCAGGTTGTTAAGAAGGAAAGTATATTGACGTCTTCAAAGTTTATATTCAAACATAATATGGAGTGTTTAATTATAATGATATACCTATTTATAAAAAAAAACAATGATATGATATATGTAACCATTTTACAGACCTTTTAATAGTAAACATTATACAGAACTCTTTTAATTGTGTTACTAAAATATGTAAGCATATCTTTAACCATCCACATGCTTGTAAAATAGATGAAAGAATCTTCTTATAGTAGATGTCATACAACAAATATTATTCACTTTTTATTCCACCCCTAAGGAAGCAAACAAGGCCACAAACTGCATAAAGGCCACCGTAGTCTACTGACGCAATAGAGCATTCACAATCGCATACAAATCTTTTATGTAATTTTTTAAGTATAATATAGTACTGCAGATCACAGCTATTTGAAAAGTCATGGACATGGAGAGTTCATCATCAGGCGGACTGTTTGCTATTTTCATGTAATAAAATTTACCAAGTTTTCATGTAATAAACTCACCTGTAACTGTCTCAGAACTTGCCGTAACTCTTCGCCCGTGGTAGAGGATTGTGAAGAGTTCTCGTCACACACGAAGCAGCTGACCAGCGCCGCGCTCTGCTCCGAACTCAGTCCGTTAAACACGCCGTTGAATATCAGCTCCGTTAGAAGAAGCTCATCAGCACTGAACATTTGAATGACGGTGGAGTTAGTCACAGATTCTGGCTCAAATCATCGATATTATACTAAAGAAACTTCATTTAATTTAAAGGGTTAACGGAACACTCTTGGATTCGCTCATATTCGTATCGATGCAGACCTGGGGTCGATTGTTGGAAGACAGATTTTTTAGGCCAAGAAACCCTCATTTTCCAGTGGCTTAGTCTGGTATACTAATTATAACTAATATTATAAACGCGAATGTTAGTTTGTTTCACGCATTAACTACTAAACCCATCATCATGAAATTTTGCTACCACATTTTCAAGGACATTTATTCAGAAAAAAATACTATTCTCGAAGGATACCTGAATATATTGACAAAATCTACATTACCGCGAGTGAAGCTGCAGCAAATGCTAGTGATGTTTAGGGTTGCCACTTACAGATTATACGATCATTCTTTATGGCACCTTCTACATACTAACCTACTCAATTCACAAGCGATGCGGCCTTTTAGCTCAATAACATCGGCTGCAGTACAATATCCGAGCCGCCTTAGGACCCGTTTCCTCTTCTTCAACTCGTCCATCTGCAGTATACTCTTTGCTTTCTTTAGTTCGGCCTTAGCGAGGTTCAGTTCTTCGAGCAGCTCTTGTTTCTTATCGTAAGCGGCTGTGAGTGCCCCGCGACTTTTATCTTTGTGAAGCGGGTGTGCGTACAACCTGACAAACAATGAAAGATTATTCTATTAATATTATAACATGGGTAAGAAAAAAAGCGTAAATGGCGTGGCATGACAGATAAACACAACCATCAATTCTCGCCTAGAAGTCCTGCCGATGGTGGCGTATGTGTCGGGTCTTACGGCTCCTTTCAATATGGTAGATCTGTACAATGGCTGACGTGTGTTATGCTTGTGAACGGCTGCCGTTGGATCTCCGGACTGCGATTACTTAAATTTAGTAGTAGGTAATTTGCGCTGTTTACAGTTTAGAACAATATGTTACATTGTCCTCATATTTCATTTGCGCTTATAAGAAATGTAACGAGAAAAAATAAATGTTCTTCTACATATTACATTCCCACATTCCCATAGGATCATTCTACGCATTATAACAGGCAACTAGCTTCACGACTGACTTATTCTGACTGATTCCTCATCCTGACAACTCAAAATACCTATACCCTATACCTATAATTGGTTTATATATGGTGGAGACTAGCATGCTAATGATATGACTATGTTTCTGTAATACGGATTTGCACAATCATTTATCAAACAAACTGTCATTACATGAGTATCTGATTGTTAAATAATAAAATCTTAAATAATTAAGAATACGCCATATAATAATATTATTATCTTTCGATGTGCAAGTGTATAATAATATATGTATTTAAATATTTTTGCGTAATTTAACATTATTAAATAAAATAATTATGCATTAGAAAAGGTACACAATTAATATATTGTATGTAAATTATATTGGTCAAAGATCAAGTAGTCAGTTTAGTTGTATTGTTCGCGACAGGTCGACATGGCAATCGGCTGTTTTACCCACCTCGGGACAGAAGTGTGTCGAGTTGGACACGCGCGCCACCATTGCCAATTTGTGAGTAATTCCAAAAATGCGAGGAATTTCAAACCGATTGGGCAATTTATGGGGAGGGCATGAATGCGGGGAAAATACGGGGAATCGGGGATTTTTTTATTGTAATCTTATTAAGAACAGTAAAAACTACTCTACTTTTTTACTATTTTTTATATTAACGCATGTGAGGTTGGTATGTAGTAGTTTGTATAGCATGACAACAATCATTTGTATTACGGGGCAACCCCTTCTATAACCTAGCTCTGCTTTACAAGGATGGTTCTATCCAGCAAACGTTAGGAATAAATCGAAGCGACAAATTTCACAAACAAAACTCAGCAATCCAGCACAGTTTATTGTTCTAAAATTTAAAATTGCCAGGTCAACCTGTCGCGGCGAACCGTTAAATAGGTAATACATACTAAAGTAGTTTTATTTTCGGAGATTTTTTGAGTGTAGTTTTGTTTTCATACGTTTTCCAGGTTTTTAATTTAAATTAATAATTTTTTAATTTTATAGGGGACAAACGAGCAGACGGGTCACCTGATGGTAAATGACAACCGCCGCCCATTGGCACCTGCAATTCAAGAGTCGCACTCGCAAGTGTGTTGCCGGCCTTTAAGGTAGGAGTAGGGGAAGGGGAGGAGAGGGGGGAGGGAAGGGTTAGAGCCTCCGGTAACCTCACTCACTCGGCGAAAAGCAATGCAATTGTTGCTTCACTGCCGTTTTTCTGTGAGGCCGTGATATCACTCAGGTCGAGCCGGTCCATACGTGACGAAGCTTGAAGGAGTTGAAATAGGCATAGGATTTCAAACATTATATATATATAAAAGACAACTTTTGATTGTATTATGTGGTCACTAATCTAGTCTTGGCGTATAGGTACCGACTCTTTAATATGCTCATTTCCTTTAAAATGTATTTGATAACTATCAATATAGGTATGGTATGAGGCTTAAACAAATAGAACTATTACCTCAGAATGAATAGAAGTGAATTAAACTTGATTGAATTAACTTGGTATGGTACTTATTTAACAGATAATTTTACAATGTAAATAATTAATAAAGCTGCATATTTTACACAATTATTTTAGCGGCGTCGTAAACAAACGAGTACAAAATCGCGAACCTTATAAGGCTAGGTGAGTATAAACAATGCGACTAGCGGCGCTAGTTGTAGAACGAGTTTATCTGCGACCAACGGAGACCAGCGGCGCAGTGGCGTAGGCGCACTCGGCGGCCCCTTATGGTACTCCGGGTACTGTGCATGTTTGATGTAAAATATTTGTTATTTTGTGTGATGAATTAATGAATGCGTCACGTGTCTGAGTAATGCATGAAAGGGTATAAATCTATACGTAAATAGAATACAAAACGTGTATTGTTTTGTTGAGTGTGAATATGTAAATAAATAAACTGCTAAACATTATTAAATAGTAGGAACCCCTACAATTATCTGCCGAACGTAGGACAGCTTTGAATTATTAAAATTTCTCTAACAACGAGAATAGGGTGGATTTGTTTCACCTGGCGGCTTAGTTTTGAACGAGATTTCCAAAACGGATAGTCTAACCGCCATTTAATTATTGTACTCGTCAAGAGTTAACAGCAATACACTCTATTTTATAGTAAAGAATAATGAGAGATACTTAATTTTTGATTACCTTTCTTCCAATTGCTTTATTCTATCTACACACTCCTTGAACACAGAATCATTGATCTTCATATCTTTTATAGGATTGAGTAACGGCGGGCCCTCGGGGAAGCGTTTCTTTACCTCGCCAATAGTTTTAAGCACAGACTTGCGATTGTCCGCTGGCCTCAAGTCTTTAGGATAGTACACGCGAAGAGAACTTATTTGATATATTAATGTGTGCAACACTGGTACGACTTCTACGTCTCCTGCCTGCAATAGAATAATTCTATTATTACACCTAACAGTCTTTATTTAAACGATAGTTTTAGAGCAATAAAGCATGGTGAAGGGTTACATAAAGTAGTAAAGTTCATCGTCGTATCGCTTAAGACACCTAAAAGGTACTACTAGTAAATTATCGCCAAAAGTTATATACTACACACAACTATTTTTGATCAAGTGGGTTGCCCATGCTTAAAATAAACCATTTTATAGGCTTTGTGAAATTAAGTGCTATTTGAGAATTGGAAAAAAAATATTCATTTTTATTTTCGTTTGTTTTATTTTACATGTAAATTCAAACATTAAAAGAAAATTATTTGGCAATAGCAAAGTGTGACGTCATAATAGTTATTTTATACTAATTTCTATAGAACGTACAGTTTTGACTTACTGATTTGACTTCACTGTCAAATACGGTATTCTGGTTTTGGAGTAGATAATAAATGTATTTAAAAAAAACTGGACCTACTGTCTACTACTTTTATTATCACAACCAAACACTATCATCTAGCAGGTGTCTATCGAGTGACATAGCTTTATTGGTTGATATTCGTCGTAATTCCTTAATAGACCCGTCAAGCCAAAAGTTAAATGAGTATTTCAAAACACGGTTGGTATAAACACTGACCTCACCGGGTGGGCAAGGTACATTGCTCTCTGGACCTTCCCCGGCACCTTTCTTCACATGTAACAGTATATCGACTATGATTGATGTCTCAGCAGTCAGTGGGTTCTCTTCTTGAGGCTTCCGACCCTTGCCAGTTTTGTGCCTGAAGTTCACTATAATGCCCCAATCGTATTCGTGTTTCTCAGTTTTAACCTACAAGCAGTTTAAAATAGTTGAAGTATATTTGTCACTGGATACTGAATTATAGTTCTGACTGGATCCATTTTACACAACTCTTCTACGTACATACGTCATCCCACTAATATTATAAATGTGAAAGTTTGGATGGATGGATGGATGGATGTTTGTTACTCTTTCACGCAAAAACCACTGAACTGATTGTGATGAAACTTGGTATGTAGATAGCTGGAGACCTGGATTAACGCATAGGCTACTTTTTATCCTGATATTCAAACGGGATCGGAACTTACGCGGGTGAAACCGCGGGGCGCTGCTAGTATTACATGTAAGTAAATTAACCGTTGAACAAACCTTGACCAATCGGCCGGGTTGCAAAAATGGCTTCAAATACTCAGGCTTGGTGATAAACGACCGGAACTGCGCACCCAGCAGGTCAAGCTGCGACCTGATGCTGCAATACGAAGCAATGGAATGCTCGTGCTCGATGTCCAAGGAGTCATATTCTTTCTGCTTCGCTTTCACTTCTGGAGGGTGAAATTAGTTTGTAGTAGATAAAGTTCTTTATGTGAACTAACATTGAACTTGAAAAAAAGGGATAAATATATACATTTTACAGGTATTCTCAGACACTGGACTCATATTATACCGACAGCTCTGCACAATAGTCAGTGAAATGGCCAAGCTATTATACTAATTCATCCCAAGAAGGATGAGCACGAAATTACTATCCTGCACCACTGAACTGCGGTATAATAAATAAGCTATCCAACACCACCACCACTTACAGTTATAAAACATGGTGGGCCATTGTTAAATACATAAATATCTAAATAATATATAATATCTGTCGAATAGCCTCTCTACACAATGGCCATCGTATTTGATAACTAACTGTAAGTGGTGGCGGTGTTGGATAGGCATATGTCCTTACTTGTTTATACTATACTTACTGTCTATGAGGTCTGGTATTGCTGCCTGGTTTTGGAACTGGAAGAAACTCCTCTCTAACATATACTCTGGGTTTATTTCTTCCACTCTTAACAAATTTAACACCTGCAATATTAGTTTTCTTGATATTATGACTGTTTACACCACAAAATTAAATAAATTTGTGTAATACATAAACATGCAGCACGGGTGTTTATGAATTACACAAATTTATTTAATTTCTTAATCACTTGTTTTATCTTTAAACAAATCATGTGAAATAAAAAAAGAAGTAAGTACAATGTTTACCATATTGTAAGTAAGATGAAAAGCAGAATTGATAGGGTCTGCTTTCCCCTGCACCATGCCTTTGACCACAGCAGGGGTGACCTTCTCATCGATCATCAAGATCACTATGCCTTTGTCGTCGAGACCACGACGACCGGCGCGCCCTGACATCTGGATATATTCACCTGATGATATCTGCGAAAACACATACATGGTTTATGTAAAAAAAAAACAATAATCAGAACACATACTCCTGTTTCTTAAATATGTTCCTTTTGTAGAACATAGGTATATAAGAAATAGATTGTTACTCTCAGGGTGGAGGAAGGCGTATCCGTGACAGCATCTAATTAGGGACTTCGGTATGAAAAGGTGATCCACTGAACCTGAGTAACCCCTGAGAACCCCATTATGAAAGTTGACTTCCAGGCAATAAAAAAGAATGGTTCCTAAAAATACCTCTATACTATATTTCAATGTGTTAAAGATCTGCTTTATATGCATGTGATCTAGTTCAGTGAAACAAATTTAAAACATTTTTATGATATGCAAGTAGGCTGTACAAAAAAATTACTTACAAAGCGAAAATCTTTTCCATCAAACTTTTGGCAGCTTGTAAACACTACAGTTCTGGCAGGCATGTTGAGACCCATAGCGAATGTTTCAGTTGCAAATAGCGCCTGTAATAAATAGAAGGAAAGATAAGGTTATTTATTTCTCTAGTCCCCAGCACAGACTAAGAGCCTCTTGGTTAAGCACTAGGGATGTTGCGGATGCAGAATTTTTTAACATCAACGGATGCGGATGCAGATGTAGATTTTTGAAGGCTCGCATACGCGGATTAGAATACAGTTGTTCAAATCGATGCGGAAGCTCCACAATGAGGATCAGTAAAGTTATAGCAAATTCAATAGAACTAGTATCCATATTATTCTTTATGACTTAAGAATGATATAACTTTTTGAATTATACAAATCGGATCATTACTTACGAATATATTAAGTAATAAACATATGCCGATCCTGCCGGTAAAATCAATGTACGCGGGTGCGTGTGACGTCACTGTGATGGTCCTGACTGTATTTCACGCGGAGCGGCGACGCGTTTGGTCACTATATTTGCCAGTTTATTTACTTAAAGTGTTGTTAGAGTGTAATTTTGTGATATTTAAGTATAAAACGTACAAAATATGAGTACTAATAAAATAGTTACTGGTTTAATTATGCAAGTTCAAACAGATAAACTTCCAAAAGTGGATTATTTCATGGTATTGGATTACTTGGGTAATAATTCTAAGTTCACCAGCGCTGAAATCCATGGTTGGAAACTACGGATTGGTTGCTGCATGGTTGCAAGGGTGCTGCTTATTTATCTACGTACGTAGGTACTTATTAGTAATCTTTAGGTCTAAGCTGTTAGTGGTAGGTAGGTAGATGTAAGAAAGAATGAATGTAAAGTATAGGCACAGGGACGTATTCAGAACTTATGAATAAAGTATTTGTAGTATCTTGATCAACGAATGTTGTTGTTTTCACACAGGTCGAAATATAAAAAAAAGACCTCTTATGGTAAATATCAGATCAGCTGATTTTGATATGTCCACCTGTCTTCCTTGGGGAAAAGTTGTCCAGTTTCATGTACCCGTTGACCTCTTGGAGCCGGGGCAGATATTTTTAGAGCACCTTATATAATATTTTGTTCTTTATATATTTTTATTCCGTTTTATTTATTTATTAAAGATTGCCACGTGAAACCTATGGAAATGATGCTGTAGGATTTGTCTATGGCCAGAGGTAGGGACATGTTTGTACGGAAAAAAAAAATAACGCCTAAACATAGAATAAAAAGTAAAGCGTATTGCTGCACATTTACATGTGATGAAAAAGTGGAGACGGTTTTGAACGTCGATTGTCATGACTATACTGCTCACAGGGAGGCTGCAAACATAGCGTAGCATTTTTGATGTGGTTCCATAGACGCACCGCTTATATGTAAATGATTAAAAAATATTATCATTCACTTTTTGCTTTTTACCCGAGTACGTCCCTGTGTCATTGTTTTGACCTTGGAATATCCGGATGTCTTAATAAAAGCTGTTCCCGGATCCCTCCTATTTTAGACGAAGAACAGCACACCGTGTGGTTTTAGTCGGTTCGATTCCGACAAACCGCCCCACCAAAAACCCTGGTGGGGTGACGGCCCGAGGGGGTTTCCACACGCACAAAAAAAAGGCCTGCCATACTTACATTGCCGACGCCGGACAAAAACTTGAAAAAATCCGGACAGATAGGTGAAATCGAGATTCTTTCCCGGACACTTTAAAAAAAAACGCCGATTCCATTTAAATTTTTAGCTTGTTAACGATTCATCTAACAATTATAATTGTCCCTTGGCACAGTTTCCGGGTTTTACCCAGACACTTTTTGAAAACCCCACCCGGACGCATCCCGGACGCCCTCTAAACTAGGACAAATCCGGGTAAACCCGAACGGATGGCAGCCCTACCTTGGAATATTACATAGAAATTTGAACAGGCGAATAGATAGGTACGTAGGTTTATCCACAAAACTCATAAAAAGGAAGTAGGTATGTTTTTATTAATACAGTAGGCTTAAAATAAGAGAATACACACACTTACACTACACTTAATAGTATGTACCAACTTATTTCCATATCAATTAAATAATACCTAGTTATGTAGGTACATCGAAATCATCTTCACAGCAATGTCTTGTAGCCTGAGCAGAGGGTGAAGTTTTATCATCTCTTTTTACAACGGAAAACCATTTTTTACGAATTTTTGGGTACTTCGGTATATAATAGTTTACCTGGCGTTTTAAAAGAAGTTTTTGTACATTTCGGCACTATACAATATTCATACATAGTTAAAAAGGTGAACTATGCATGTTTTCACCAACTATACTTAAATCATCTCCTAACTAGGAGTCCCCTAACGTAGGTAGCTCCTAAATACAACTCTTATCTTATTTCGTTTTCACCATGCTAAGTGACACCTATCTAAGGGTCTCCTATTTTGTATGGGTTTCAAGAACCGTACATTTGCGAAAGTGTTTTCCGATTGTGTTTTTTTTTTCCAATATAAAATTATTAAAATTATTATTATTACTTCGTAAGAAAAATTTATGGGAAATAAAATACTTTTTTGTATACTTAAAGATTTAATAACCATTTTTTGTAATTTGGTAATAAAAATGTAAATTCCAATGCTTCGAAGTGTCAAACTGACAATTGCCAAACTAAATACCACGCAGAGGTAGAGTAGTGGCGAGTTGAGGTCATAAAGTAAATATTAATATTAAATAGTAAGAAAGTAAATAGTAATTTTATTTAATCAAAAGATAACACTCTCCTTGGTTAACCCATATCTTGTAACAAAATCTTTATTGTCATATTTTGTAAATAAATCCGGTCTGTCACGGTAAATTCTTGGTCTATTGAATAACCTAGAATTATTTACCATCTCTAAAGTCTCAATAGTATTGAAAAAATCAAATAAGTCGTCCATTTCAATAATTTTAAACAAAACGTGCGTCAAATTGCTCTGTCATTTTGTTAGGGGTTAGTTAGGTGGTCAACATTCGGGCCCCTAAATTTTAAGAGACACCTATGCACTTAAGTGTCCCCTAAAGGTTGGTGAAACGAAAATTTCACTAAGGGTTACCTAACTTGCTCTAGGTGACCCTTAAAATCTAGGAGATGTTGGTGAAAACGGGCATTAGACACAAATCGGACACTTAATTTGTTTCAGTCACAATTAACCAAAGAAAACACTGCGCGCCTTATCGCTGTTAGCGGCGACCGTCACAGTGACGTCATAGCCACCGCGTCGGCCACTCAGTGAACTTCGCTAGTAATTTGGTCATAACTTCGTAAATTTTTGTCGTAGAACAAAAATGTTTGTACTGTATGTTAAAGATTTCTTAGCTCTATAAATCTG
The DNA here is from genome assembly GCA_963859945.1 of Euplagia quadripunctaria. NCBI lineage: Eukaryota > Metazoa > Arthropoda > Insecta > Lepidoptera > Erebidae > Euplagia > Euplagia quadripunctaria. Next base: position 19,108,889 of record OY982561.1, read on the forward strand.
CATTATCAACTAAAAACGTTACGAATCCTCATTGCGAATACGGAAGCTCCGCAGTTGCGAATGCGGAACCTCCGCAATTGCGAATGCGGAACCTCCGCAATTGCGAATGCGGACGCGAATATCTGTCACCGAAATCTTCGCTCTTATTGGTCAATCAGTACGTATTTACGGCACACGCCAGTCGCCGGCCCCATCCAGTGATTGATGCGAGAAGGCTTTAGAGCTTGACGATTTTGTATCTAATTTATAATTGTCTACAATTAGTTAGGAATAATTTACAGTTAATTGTATTTGCATATTGTTACTTATAATGTTTTGTCTAGTTACAACTGCAAACTGGTAAATTTGTTCCAACCTTAACAAGTACAACAAATATTTAGCTTACTTTTGCTTCTACTCGACTTGATATCGCATTTTTAATTACAAGGATCACATTAATACTTTATTTTAATATAGGTATGTACATATATTTACCTTGATAAGCCCCAACCCGAATAATATTTCAATTGTTTCCTTCAATATAGGCAGTAATCCACCGTGATGGATGCCGATGCCACGCCTGAGTAAAGGAATTACGTTCTCAACTTGTGGCAATTTGCGATCCTCCTCAGACAACACGTCCATAGCGTTGTTAAATACTTCGTCCACCAGCTTCTTTTCTTCAACTGAAAGATAATACAAATATGAGATGATGATGATATTTAGCACCAAGCAGCTACAGTGCTGTTAATACAAGGCAAATAATTTAGGTTTATAATAGTATTGAACAGTTTTAAAAATTATAGATGCGAATTTTGTTGTTGTTTCGCTTTAACGTCCGACATGTTGTCTAAGGGTTTTTTTAATGAAACCTCCATTATTTATTTATTTACGTATCTCTGATTTGTACTGTACTTACTTCTTATCTTATTAGTTCCAAAATAAACTTATAATAAATAAACTTATATTATGTATTCGAAATCCACCCACTACAAATCCGATATGAACCAACTCCTACTACAAGGATGAATTAAAAATTAACAAGGATACTAGCAATTTGCGACTGTACACCTTTGACCATAATTATGTATCAAGTTAAAGGTTTATATTTCTATGCCTTTTAAAAAAAAAATAATAATAATTGTTAATATACAGGATGTTAAGTGAAAGTGCGTGGGAATCCGCCGGTTCTTACTGTGAGGAAGTGATGTCCACTAAAGAGACGGCGGAAAGGGAACGGGAGAGGACTAGTACTCTCCGGAGAATGATCTCCGGCCTCCATGAGCGCTGGCCTGGGGGTAACGGGTGAGGCTGCCCGTTACCCTAGCAGAAGCAGGTCTGAGACAAAAATGCTAAAAAAAAATAATATCGGAATCGATTTTTTTTCTGACCCAACATCAAAGAAATTTTACTAACACCCTGTATGGTATTTCGAAAAATGAACTCACTAGTATTGAAGTCCAATTTTGCCATCTGCATAGCATACGCCTCGCAATCTTTTTTACTGAAACTGAAAATAATGACGGGGGCAAAGTTCCGCTCCATAATCATCTTAACGATGTTGAATATGTTGGTCTGATTGGCGCCGCGCGGGCCCCCGCGCCGTCCGCGCTGGTCGCCTTTAGCTGCGTCGCCGGCGTTGTTCAGTACGGCCATGGCCGTGTTGAAGTTGTCTTCTTTGAATATACTCTAAAATAATATTCAGAATGTTTATTTCTAACAATATTATTAAACTAAGTCTTCAGCAGCGCAGTTACAAGATGGCATTTAAAGTTATTTCGCTCGATTAATATATAATATGCTAGTTTTTTTTTACATTATAGCGGGCAAACGAGCGAGAGCGAGAAAAAAAACAGATAACAATGAAATGTAAAAAAACTGTGTAGTTTACAACTATCATAAAACGAATCTGAATGTAACATGGATTAATTCATTAAAACAATTATAAGTAAAATAAAAACGTGGTAGTCATGGATGATGGGGGACTGCAGACATAAGTAAAAACTTAAAACTTTGGAAAAATAGCTGTTTTTGTTTTAACTATGCTGATACTAATGTGACGACCAAACTGGCGATATTAGCTTGTCGATGAAGCGAACCCATAAGTTTTGCCTGTACCACAAACCGCTCAACACGGCTAAAGAAGGTTTCAGTTCAAAAAATACCAGTTTTAACTAGCTTACCTTTTCATCAACCACGAGATGTATGCCATCGCCACCAGCAGGAAAAATATAGTGTTGTAATGGAGTAGGTCTGAATTCCGTGTAAACCACGTGACAAGGTTGTGAATGAAGTCGGCATACCCACTCGGCAAACTGACGTGCGTTTGGAATGGTAGCCGATAAGAACACGTAGTGGACGTTGTCGGGTAAAAGTATCAATGTTTCTGTAAAAATAAAATATTATTAAAATATAATATACGCATTTACTTCACAATAGATGCAATAAAATCAGAATGAAAAGCTAAAGACTCGTATGATTGATGTAAGTCTAGATGGTACAAATTTAATAGTCAGAATTTGTATGTAACACTGCTGTATTTAATTTGTATCTAGGTATGCTGCAATGCAAATTTCTAATAGCCAATTTACAGTTTTATCCTTTACAAATGTGATAAAAGTATGATATTGCAATGCCGCCTAATACACAATGTATTTTTAACAATAATAGTGAACTGTTTTTAATAAATAAAGCCACTAGAATATTGTGTAATTGTGGCATATACCAAGAAAAGAAAAACGAAAACAAATGATTAATTCATTGTCTAAATTTTAAGTGTGAATTTCTCTATTGAACTTTCCTATCAGTAGCCAATGCTGAGTTGTCGCCGATCTATCTTACATTGTAATACACAGCAATAAGAAATGCAATATCTACTCTCAAAAACTTAACTGCTAAATACTAAAGTAGGTTTACAATAATTATTTTTTACATACCTTCCCATACTACACCTCTTTCTTTGTCTCTCATGTAATGGATTTCATCAAAGACAACCCAACCAACTTCACGCATGATTTCAGATCCTCTATACAACATGTTCCTCAAGATCTAAAAACCCAAAATTATGATGTTTTTTAAAACTTATATTTTAATAAACTAAAAAAAACCCTTTGTCAGGGTTTTTAACCACTCAATGAATGTTTCATTTACACAAAGAAACCATCACCACTAAATCAGTATAGTAAATGTCTATTAAATTAATAACAATTATAGTAAAAATAAATAACATTTTTAATTCTTCATATTTGTTTTTTTTTAAACCCCACAGGTACCCCGTCACCGATTGCACGATGACGTGGTTATGTCGGACTCGAATCGACAAAAACTAGGTTGAGGTATGCCCTAGAAGGAATACCACTCAACCCCCGACAGACTTCGCCTGCCTGTCAGGACGGCGGGCGGTGTCGAATAGTGTGTGGGCCTTTCCCCCTCCAACATAGAGTTGCGCGCGTGGGATGCACCAGGGCACCACTCCAGACCATCCTATCTGCTGAACCCGCTGCTCTTGGGTAAGCGCACTCCGGCGCCCGGTGATCCTGCGAGATGAGAGAATACTGATTCTCTCCCGTTCCCTTTCCGCCGCCTCTTTTGTGTGCATCATCTCCTCGCAGAATGAGGCGATGGAATCCCATACGCTATGTCTTGGGACCGTGCCCAAAACCATTTTCTCCAAAGAGAGGCAACCCACGCCGATAGATAGTTTACAACCTGAATTAACACATAGGATACTCTATAAACGTGGTAAAAGCTAGAGCATATACTTATATTAAAAATTTACCTCAGTGGTCATGATAAGGCAGGAAGCAGATGGATTGATGGTGACATCACCCGTAATTAAACCCACATCATGGAACTCCTCTGAAAACTCTCTGTATTTTTGGTTGGAAAGAGCTTTTATGGGAGTAGTATATATGACTCTCTGCTTGTTCTTCAATGATAATGCAATGGCATACCTGAAATAAGTTTACATTAATGCAAATTATTATATTATATATTATATTCATATTATTATTCAAAAGATTTTTTTCTTATATCTTTGGAACACCAATTACAGCATTAGATGACAAGTGACATAAATAACTCCTGTTGCCCTCCTGTGTTTGTTTGCCTGATTTCTTCTCAGGAGGCCCAACCATTTGCAAATGGGTGATTATAGACTGGCCCGTTGGTCTAGTAGTTAGTGATCCTGACTGTTGTACCAAAGGTTTTTGGTTTGATGCCCACACAGGACCAATAACTGTGTGATGAGCATGTTCTGGGTCTGGATGTAATTTATACTAGTACATAATTACTGGTATCTATAAATGCAATAGACTGCCAGTGTGAATTGTATGTTGCCAAATTTTATTTCTGTCTACCCCAGAGCTCTATTGACCCTACACAAAAGCCACAAATTTAACCCAGTGCTAAAAAAATTATTTATTTTTATAATAAATAAAGTAACTTCTGTACTAGCACATTATCCTTCTATAACAGAGATTCCTAAAAACTTACATCTCTGAGTAAATCAAACATATAATTATAATTATAATAATAATAATATCTCTACACATCTCACACACGGCTGAAATAAAATTTGGCAACATACAATTCACAGTGGCAGTCTATTGCATTTATAGATACCAGTAATTATGTACCACCAGGTGAGCTTATTTAACGTAGTGGTTGGAAAATAAATGTGTAGATGATAATATAAGAGTACAGAATGAACTAGTTGGGCTAAATTTGTCAATAAGAATTATTGTTAAATATTCTAAATCAACAACAACAAAAAAAAAATGTTAACTAGATCAACACACACAAAGTCACTGCTTGTCAAATGTAAAATTGTTTTCAAAAGTGGATAGCATATCTGCCTGTCTCCATAATAATAATAATACCTTGACACATCTCACACATGACCATCTGATCCCAAACTAGGCAAAGCCTATCCTATGTTAACCAGACTGCTGATAAACATACTTATATATTTCTAAATACATACACATTTTAGATAAATGACACCATGACACAGAACAAATTATCGTGCTCATCACACAATTATTTGTCCTGGGTGGGAATCGAACCCACGACCTCTGGCCCAGCAGTCAGGATCACTAACCACTAGACCAACAGGTCAGGTCTTCCTATATTCATAAAACTGTTGACCACTGAAAATTTGCTTAATCAGTACAGACATTTAGAGTCACACAAAATCTGTTCTCTTTAAAAGATAGACACAGTTCATTTCATATATTCAAAAAAACTAATATAAAAAGGTAGATACTACTAAAAACTAAAATTTATAAGTACTTACTCAGCTACTACAGTTTTTCCCGCAGATGTATGAGCGGACACTAAAACAGATTGCAAATTGTCAATGCACAGAATAGCGTCTTTCTGGAATGGATCCAATATGAAACTATACTGTTTAGCAGGCTCCAATGCAAGTGGCATGAGTGGAGCATATTCATGGTTTGGTGGAATTGCAACTTCATGTGTACAGCCCTCATGTGTTTCCAATGTGTGGATGACTATGCGCGAGTTAAGAAGATTTACACTAAAAACAGATTTAGTTTTTTTTTATTGTTGTTCAGTATTTGAATGGTGGTTGGTGGGCAACACCTTTTAGTACTAATTACACACCTAATGTCGCTTGTAATATCAGCATCCTCCTCTTCTTCATTTTTAGATTTTTTAATGGTTTGCGAATCTAAATCTTCCAATTCTTCGTGAGTACGTTTTTTATTAAGTACCTCTGATGATACTGCAGGAGCTTCTCTACAATGAAGAATTACAAATAAAAAAAAATAATGAATTGTATAAATAAACTACGTGCATTTTAACTTACACATTGTCGTCACTTTTCTTTTTTATGTTAGGTAATTGAACTGAAGCTTCATTCACCGGCGATTCTTCAAAACAGTCAAATAAAGTATTTATATCACCCATTTTACTTATTCTTAAACATTAATAAAAGATAATATACCTTTGGGTAAAATTTAATCTGAAATAACCTCACAAACTCACAATTCAATAAATACAAAATAAACCAAGGCACAGGGAAATCAACTTGATTTAATGTTGCCAACATATAAAATATTTTGTGCTAAAAAGGGAATACGTGCTAGCCACGTAGTGTTTGTATACTCTTTGTACTAGCCTAACAAAATGTTCCAGATTAAGCTCCAGCGAAGGCTTACCTACCATTAGAGATGGGCGATCGATAAATGCTCAAAGGATAAATACTTGAGTTTTATCCGAAATGGATAAATACTCGTATTTACTCATTTTTACGATTCCGATGTTTACCCAAATTCGTTTCGAACATTGAAATTGAGACAATGAGATAAATATAACTTTTCTCTTCTATATTATAGAAATATATACTCGTATATATAAAACAAAAGGGTACTCACTCACTCACTCACTCGTCTGCTGACTAATCACGAAATTTAGAAACCCATTTGATCTATGAAGATAAAACTTGAAGGTTGTTTGTGAATACGAGGGCTACACTGAAAATTTCGGGAATCAAGGAAGTGACACAACATTACTATTTAAAAATGTATTTATTGCTTTTCGAAGTATTCTCCGCGAAATTTGACACATTTTCCATACGATGGAACCAATCATTGAAGCAACCATTCCATTCGGAAGTTGGGGTCTTCAAAATGGCCGTTTTGTAGGCATCCACAGCTTCTTCAGGTGATGAAAATCTCTGACCACGCAATTTATTCTTTATTTTAGGGAAAGTATAAAAAGCATTAGGGCTTAGGTCGGGACTCTACGGCGGATGGTCTAATAATTCTATGTTTTCTTGCTCTAAAAACTCTTTTGTTCTGTGCGCGGTGTGAGAACTCGCATTGTCGTGATGGAGGATGATGCGGCGGTTGCAGTTCTCTTTACGGAGTTCGGAAACGACCTGTGGCAAACAAATGCTAGCATACCATTCTGCATTAACCGTTCTTTGTCCCTCAAGAGGAATAGTCGCAACATGGCCGGTTTTGGAGACAAACGCGGCCACCATTTTTTTTGTTGGCTTTAACTCATTTTCGAACACCCAAACTCGTGACTGGTTTTTTGTTTCGGGTTCGTACGCGTATATCCAGGATTCGTCACCTGATACAATGTTGCATACAGCATTTGAGGATCCTGCGTGGAATCGTGGCTTTTTGCTCTTCACAGAGCAAATACGGTATCCATCGGGAAAACAACTTTTTTACACCTAATTGTTCATGCAAGATTATTTGTATTTGACTCATGCCAGTGTCTAAATTTGCCTGAATTTCGCGGTATGTCACATGTTGATCTTCCTCAATCAGCTTACGCACAGCATCAACGTTTCCTTGGGTGACTGTAGTTTTTGGACGACCTTGACGGGGATCATCACTGAGCTTGACACATCCACGTTGAAATTCAGCAAACCAGCGATAAATTGTAGTTTTGGACGGGGCTTCATTACCAAATGCAGAAAGCATCCGGTCAACACACTGTTTTTGTGTTAAACCGCTTCGAAAGTCATAATAAATCATCGCCCTTGAATTTTCTCGAGTCAATTCCATTTTCTCAACGACTAAACAAGTTTGAGAAGACCTTGTGAGAAGACCGAGAATCTTTTTTTAAATAAATAAATGGTATTCGATTTTTAAAACCAAGGAGTTTTCAATTAAAAAGATTTTAATATGATAGGAATAGTGGAAATATTCCATTCCCGATACTTTTAGTGCAGCCTATGTATGCGACTTTTTTTATACTACGTTGGTAGCAAACAAGCCAAAGGTCCGCCTGTTGGTAAGCGGTTACCGTAGCCTATGTGCGTTGCCAACCCTTTAAAAAAGGAGTGTATTACTCCTTTCTTGAAAGACCCCATACAGTAGTCCCTCGGGAAAACCTCGGCAGGGAGCTCGTTCCAAAGACGGAGCATTCTTGGAAGGAAATTCCTCTGGAAACGTACCGTGCGTGACCATTTTAGCTTCCGAGGTTCCAAGGAGGATTCATTCCAGCGGCGAGCAGTGTAGTGGTAGATTGCAGCTGTGGGCATTATGTCAAACAGTTTTTCGGAGCACAACCCATTATACAAGCGGTAGAATACGCACAAGGGGGCAAAGTCTCTCCTTAGGCTTAAACCTTCGATACCGCTTGTGAGTCTTTGGACCGAGTTAAAAAGCCCAAGCTCGCATCCAGGTGCTCCCGCCCACAGGTGACAGCAGTACTCTATATATAGGACAAACTTCTAACTTATATAATAAAAGTCTTTGCCCCGGGGTGAAGTACCGCTTCGCTCTATTAAGCGCTCCAAGCTTTTTAGATGCCAGCTTGGCTTTGCCTTCCAAGTCAAAACTGGACGTTGCTGGGAATATTGAAAAATAACCTGCGTGCCGCGGCAGCGGCCGGCGAGTGCCAAAACCGAATTTTATGACAAACGAAGTACTTGGTCAAATCGCCAAAAAAAACAAAGATCCAACAAAGAGAAATTTGATCAAACAATGACGAACAGTTACGAACAGTTGAAAGAGCAAAAAAAAATGTAAAAAAACGACTTCTCCCCGCCAACTTTAGACAGCCAAAAAAAATATAAAAAAACGACTTCTCCCCGTAAACTTAATGGGGCGTTTACACGCTCGTGTTCAAACCGACATTCAACGAGCACAAGCACGGGCACAGGTATGTGAACAGGCTGTTTGTGCATGCTTGCGTGAATAAGTAAGTGCGTTGGCTACGTGACAGGCTGCGTGCCAGGCTGCATGCCAGGCTGCGCGGCGTGCGTGTAAACCCACCATAAGACAGCCGGATAGATCGTTAATGGGCTCTGTTCGAAAATACTCCACTGCATTAAAAAAAATTCAGAACGAATCTTTTAAATTTAAATGATAAATAGTAAAATAAAATTATTTTCGTATAGGCTTTGTAAGTAAATAGAAGCTGTTTGCAACTCCAGGTTATATTGTTGTCAAGCAGGTGTAAGCAAACATTGCAAAAATAAATAATGTGATGAACGTGAACACTACATTTAAAAATACATTCATCAAATAGGTATCATAGACGTACTGTGTGGTCGTACTATAAGAATACAAAGTTTTAATTGGCAACATTTGTTATGACTCAACGGTCACGTGACCACACAAGCTTGGGTTTATTGCGGTTTGATTGGTGCGTTTAGCGTTTGCGGCGATTGCTTTTCGTGCGCTACGCTTGGGTGAAGGAGTGCTGTTTGTGAAAAATAATTATTGTATTGGAACTATTTATTGTGACAGAAAAGATTTATAACAATGTCGTCAAAAACGAAAAAGACTGTCTCATCATCGTCTAACATTAGTGTGGTGTCATCCGTGCAAAGCCCGCAGCAGTCAAGCACTCCTGTAGGAAGCCGCCCTTCGAGTTCTGCCGGCAGGCCAAATAGCCCATTGAGCCCTACTCGGCACACCCGTCTTCAAGAGAAAGATGCTTTACAAAATCTTAATGATCGTTTAGCGGCTTACATAGACAAAGTGCGACAATTAGAAAGTGAAAACTCGGGCTTGCGTCGGGAGATTCAAACTACACAGGAGGTGGTCACACGCGAGGTTTCTAACATAAAAGGCATCTATGAGCACGAACTCCAGGACGCTCGAAAACTTTTAGATGATACTTCGCGTGAGAAAGCTAAATTAGAGATCGACCTAAAGAGGTTATATGAGGAGAATGATGATTTGAAAAAACGGTGAGTATATTTTTAATTTACCTATATCAATTTATTAAAGGCATGCAAGTGACTCTTCCGGCTAACCTTAGCATGGCAAGTTTACGTCATCATCGGAGTTTCTTAGCGGCAACGGTGACGAGCGCGGCCGACCTCGCTTTTACGACATAGTGACATCATAGCCCGATATAACCTAACTAATCACATTCCTTACTATAACAACAGGGATATGTACCTACACTGGCAATCAATATATTAACGTTGTAGTAATGTCTATGTAGTTGTTTATAAACAATATAATATTTACCTAAATACTGGTTATTAATGTGTGTTTTCATGAAATTTAATGGCTTTATTAACTGTTAATGTAAAGTTTAATAAACTTAGTAATAGCTGATATATAACATAAACTATAATAAATACACTACTGTTTTTAGAATATATGTAAATACGAGTTTTTAACTAATTTAATATTTTTCCTTACCTATGTAATACTAGCAGCGCCCCGCTGTTTTACCCGCGTAAGTCCCGATCCCGTGGGAATATCGGGATAAAAGTAGCCTATGCGTTATTCCAGGTCTCCAGCTATCTACATACCAAGTTTCATCGCAATTGGTTCAGTTGTTTTTGAAGTTTGTGTGAAGGAGTAACAAACATCCATTCATCCATCCATCCAAACTTTCACATTTATAATATTAGTGGGATATACTTACATATAACAAATATTGGTTCTAAAAGTACTTAAATTAATCTTAAACTATCCTCTTTATTGTTATCATACTAAGCTGTTATGATACAAATAACATTGTCCTTGATGATTGGTGCTGCAATGTCAACAACTTTTTTGTGTAGACACATGTTTTAAGATCGAGGGGGTATATGTATTGAATGAGGGGTTTTTAACTAAAATATTCTTATAATCACTATTCGCATATTTATAATAGACTATAACAGCAAAACTTCAGACACAGGAAAAAGTTGATAGTTATCTATTTGTGTCAAGGTGAGATATTCTTAGCTTTACATTTCATAAATTTTGTTTGACTAAGAATTTACTTCATTTTACTGTCATCCTTCTCAAAAATTATGTTCGTCTATTAATTTGGTAGTCTACATTGTATATATATGTCATTCTCTAGTACAAAATGCAGTAATCACCTTGTAAAATGCATTTTTACCTTTTATGTGTGATGACAATGAATGTCTTGTAACTTCACCTTGACTCTGTTTACCATTTAAGGTAACTGCCTAATGTTGATATGAAGTTCCAATGAAGGTTAACTTCCTTTAATACAAAATTTACATATAATTGCAGATGCAGCATAACTGTCTACTATTTCAGTGTTATATTTAAATTAATCTATATTTTTGTTTATGTAAATGTTTTTGAGGTTGAGCATAAAAAAAAATTACTTGTACAGAGATATATAAAAGGGTACTTGTAAAAGTAGAAACTCTTAGAGCTATTCAATCTTACTTCTATTATAAGTGTGAAAGTTTGGATATATGGTTGCTTGTTACTCAATCATGCCAGAACGGCTGAACGGATCTGGATTAAATTTAGCACAGATGGTGGGATAGATTTGAATTCCCACATGAACAAAATCACAGGCTAGTACAGTTTTGCAAGCTATGTGTATTTAAAAGATTATGCCTATTGTTAGCTTTCTCTGTGTAGTCTATTTTATTAGTATTATTACTTCTATCCCTGCTGATTAAAAAAGTGTGAATAAGTGGTGATAAGTTCCACTGCAGCACTTTAAGTACTGTTATCAACTAAATTTAATTAATGCAGTAGGTTAATTGCAAGCATACACAACATAAAGATATGGTTTACTTGTTGTGATGGCTGCAGTGTAGAGTAATAATTTGTAGCTTTCAAACACTCTTAAGTACACTAAGAAAATGGCAGAAAGAGAGCAAGTGTGTAAGTTTTCTATGTCTAGTTAGCTGCAAACACTGAGGCACTAAATGTTCCATGGCCTCGACTAGCATTTTAAGTACTGGGGTAAGAAAACCTGATAAAATAACTTAGTGTTTGGTGTGTTCACTTATGTAAAATAGGCTTTAAACAAACAATAAATATTAAACAGACTGCAGAGATGTGTAAAATAAAGTCCTTAGAGATATGATGCATCCAGGTATAAACTACTTAAAAGCAACATTGTTTTGTTTTTTGTTTGGTGAATTGGTTAGATCCTGAAAACTCTGGTCATTAGGACACTCTAAAACAATAATTATCTTTAAAAAAAAATATTACCGACTTCAATGCGCCTTAAAATACCCAAATTGCTTCAAGTGTGAAAAAAAATATAAAAAACAGCTGAACATAGAACTTCCTCCTTTTTGAAGTCGGTTAAAAATATTGAGTATGTTAACATGCTTATAATCAGTTTACCATTTTTTTTAGTAGCCAAATCAGACAGAAATTCTTTAACTTAAATTGTAATTTGCACTCGGTACCCCTGAATGTGTTTCCTAGGTTAGGACACGTTTCAAGTTTGAATGTTTACATTTCAAAACATATTCAAAGTAGTGGCAAACAATAAAAATTACCTTGTGAATACAGTCGTACACGAATGTCTATGTATAAGGTTCAGTCAAATTGATCGCCCTATTGAAATTAGAGTGAGGTCGAGGGTTCAAGTCTGACCTTGAGTCACGCGAATTTGTAACTAGGTCGTTCCTCGTTCTTGTCAAGAGACCAATATTTCCTCTGAAAAAAATTACAAACCTCGGTGACCTAGTTTAGTTAAACGCTTACATTATATGTGTATATAAAATAAATGTTATGTTCAGCAATCCTCATAAATTATGTTTTTTTTTAATATGAAACGAAATATGTCATATTTTTTTACTCACAATAAACATAAAAGTTGTTTAGGCATGATAAGCTGCCGCTTTGCTGCTAGTCTAGATCTGGGGGCAAGACAGTCACCCCCGCCAAGTCGAGCAAAAAGAATACAAAGGTATAGCCGTATCATTTGTTTCTCGAAGCCGTTCAGGTAAGGCGGCCAACCGTCCCGTAATGCCAGATGTAGTTCCGCTTTGCAATAAATAGTAAAATAGTCCCGCAAAACGTTGGATGGGTCCCGCATGTCCCACATGCCTATTTTTCAACTCTACTGCACTACATACACACCCATAGCACATATTTCACAATGACGATGTCCTGACCTAAAGGATTGGGTGGAGATGAAGTATAGTACAGAACACCGATGGATAGAGGTGTTTGAAAATGTACAATAAACTGGAATATCATTAAAAATACTGTTTGGCTATTGTCCAGTACCTGCCTACCAAGGCAGAATGCGCAAACCGAAAGAGCATTTTCGTTGATGAATTCAATATAAACGTCTGAGAAAACCTCATTGAAAGTCGAACCTTCTTCAGATGTACGTAGGGTAGGTACGTACATCTGAAGAATGTAAAGATTTTATAGGGGCAGTTCTATGGTACTCTAGTGTAAAATATCTTCAGTAAGTATTATTTACCGACAAAATTTCATACTTCGCATTCAACACCATCTCCCCCCCCACCCCCCTTGTAATATGCCCCGCATTAAATTTTCCCGCCGCCCGCATAAAAGTTGGGCTTACGTTCAGGACATCTTCGACCCCGGTAACTACGTTGTGGATAAAGCTAGAAGTTTAATTTTTTTCAGTGACTAAGAGGGCATAATGCAACTAGGTATATTCCCAAATTGAATTCAATTTGACCCCGTAGTTTAAGAAGTATTGCAAGTCAAAGTTTCTTAATTCTGTCATTGACTCACGTACCAAAGGTACTTCTAGAAGACACCGAAGCTTCAAATTTTGAACACAATGAGTGTTTAGCCTATAAAGCAAGGACAACTCAAACATACCGTAACTTCAGTCTAAGTCTACAAACTGCGTAAGTAACTTTGTAATAATAATAGATATGGGATTACAAAGTTACTTTTGCAGTTCATACAATTTTTCGTCACTTAAACTACCTAAAAATATACATAAATAGTGGGTATAGGTAGGTACAGTGTCATTGACTAAGTCATACTCCTCGAGACGTACAGTCGAGGCCACGAAATGAGATCCCATCAAAAAAAAATGAGAGGTGTCAAGGGACACGCGGATGGAACGAAGTTCCTTTCGATTAATTAGTGAAGGAATTGTAATAAAATTTTATTTCTTTTACTATAGCAAAAAGTGTCGTTACAACTTTTGGTCTTCATTTTTTCCGTCTAGCCCCCTTTCGCAACGCGCCATAAGGAACTTCGTTCCAATAACATATAAAAAACCCAAGCCTCGCAAGTGAGATCTAATTGTTACATATTTAATTATTAAAGATATAAAGATGTCTAATATTGACATGGTCACTATAAAATATTAGTTATCAAATTACGAGGGAATTGCGAGATTAGAATTTATAGAAGTGGTCATTCTTTGATTGTTATCAAGCACCTTATTAGGTGAGACTTTCAAGTAATCCTATAGGTTAGTATTTTCTAACATAGAGCTCGCGACCCATGTCTGGTCGCTAGCGAACATTGGGTGGGTCCTAAAAGTGATAGAATGACACCTCACAATTTACTGTCATGTTCCTTATTGCCGGGAAGCAGGTAATCTCTTACAAGTAATTTAATTTCGATATAATACTTAATCCTAAATAAGATAATATAATTATATCGAATTCACTACTATAAGACGAATTTCCGTCGAACTCCCAACTAGTAATGACAAGACATCTTACATCTTCAGTCATTTAAAAAAAGGTCTAATATTCCATTTCATTCAATAACCTAATACACCAAAAATCGCCAGAATTGATCTCTTTCTTTTTTGAAATCGATGAAATAATCCCAGATTCAATCGGGACGGAAATCGAACCCACAACCATTTAAATGCTGTCGGGTTTTGCATTAACAATTTATTACTCATCGGTTCTTCTTCTTGCTTCGCACGGTTAGCAGAGACATCTTCAACAATCATCATCATATTTAAACCAATTTACACAAAAACTTAACAATTTACACACCTAAACCTTCCTCATGAATCACTGTCTATTGGTCAAAACCGCATAAAAATCCGTTAAGTAGTTTTTTTAGTTTATCGCAAACAGACAGACGCGACGCGGCCTTTGTTTTATAATATGTAGTGATACTTCTTAAAATTAGTTAAATATCTACCAGTACACGGAAAGCTTATATTTTAAAAGTTATCGTTTATACACCCACGTATTCTACATTATAAGTTGGTCAAGTCTCGAGCTTCAACTGTGGGGCGATGACGTAACAGTTATATTTACGTATGACATCAATGTAGCCTTCGACAAACGAATTTAACAATAATGATGACGATATTTCTTTAAAATATGTGATTACAACACATTTTCAAGAATTATCCTTCCGATATAACTTCGACGGGTTGTTGTGGGAAACTATGAGATGCCCCTGTAAATGCCTCCCACGTCGCAAATTTATGATAAAATTAAAATATAATTACATTTAAAGCGCTTATCTACGTCTTCGTCTATGAATGTCTCCATGGTTCTTCAAAAAATAGGTCACTTAAAAAGTTTATATTTATAGTGATTTAGGAATACACACACCAAAATAGAGACGGCGACGACGACGAAGGCCACATACCGAATAATCCTTACTAATATTATAAATGGGAAAGTAACTCTGTCTGTTGCCCTTTTACGCCAAAACTACTGAACCGATTTAAATGAAATTTGGTACACAGATAGTCTAGAGCCTGAGAAAGGACATAGGCTTTACTTTTTAATGCGAAAAAAGGGATGTAAGGGGTTGAAAGGTGGGGATGAAAAGTTGTATGGAAGTATCGTCATATTTAGAGCTAGAAGCTTGAAACTTATTTTTTAAGGCTGTTGATTCGATATAAATACACTATTTCACGCGGACGAAGTTGTGGGCACAGCTAGTATAGAATAATTATAAAGATTAACACCACCCTGGTCCGCTACTGCAGCGTGAACTCACTTGTAGCAGAAAAATACTTTAAAAAAGTTGCCAACTTCCTATGCGTCGTCTTATAAAATTAAAAATAATCATTATTTCAAGAGATCACACCATTGTATAAGAATGTGGTAAAACTGCAAAGTTATCAAAATAAAGTGTCTATCTCTGGATTAAGTACATAATAATGGTGGGCTTTGGGTATCAAATAATTAATATTTTATGATACGTGTGTCCGATATAAATAATTCTGACTTCATTCATACAGAACGTAGGTGTCACGTCTGAAAAAAAAAATTAAAATACAAATAAATAACTAGAGCGACGAATAGTTTTTTTTTCAGATATTCAAATTCTGTGCTTGTTCTGTTATCATAATCCTTACTAATATTATAAATGCGAAAGTAACTCTGTCTGTCTGTCGCCCTTTCACGCCAAAACTACTGAACCGATTTAAATGAAATTTGGTACACAGATAGTCTACAGCCTGAGAAAGGACATAGGCCTACTTTTTAATGCGAAAAAAGGGTTGAAAGGTGGGGATGAAAATTGTATGGAAATATCGTCATATTCAGAGATAGAAGCTTGAAACTTATTTTTTAGGCTGTTGATTCGATATAAATACACTATTCCACGCGGACGAAGTCGCGGGCACAGCTAGTGTACATATAGTTTGAACATTTATTATCGGCTAAATCATACTGGTAGTACAAAGTTAAACGTCGCTGGACGAATCACGATGCGCGGGAAACTCTAGAATCGACTACCTTGGCGTACACATATTAAATATCTATTCATGCCTCAGACCAACCAAACCACGCATGAACCGGATAGCAGCGTGTTTACAAAAACATTCCTCGTGTGGTTGCGCAACACTGGGTCACATGGAAACACCTCTTTATTACTAGGATTACCTCGCACTTACGCGATGGCATTGTTTTTTTTAAACTCGTTTGTAATACGTACGGAATGTATACTTATTTACATAGTTTGACATTGACGAAATCTACAAGGCTTATCTGTTCAATATACAACTTGACTAAATATTCTTGGTTTTGACAAAGGTGAATTGTCCAATAAATGAAATCTTAATGTTTAAATAGAATAACAAAATTGAACTATTATAAATAGACTTACTTGAATTTCAGCTTGGACAAGAAGACCAAGGACTGTCAACAAGCAGAAAACTTGGCACGTCATTATGTTGCTCATTCTCTAACTGATTAAAGTTATATTCAAGCTTACACTTATAAATATGAGAGTGTTATTCCATACTTAAAATAATTATAATATGTACAGGAGTTGGCTAAAGAATTGGAGAAGTTGCGTAAAGTTTACGCTGACACTCGCAAGACTTTGGAGGAAGAGATGCTATGTCGCATTGACATGGAGAACACCGTACAGAGCTTGCGTGAAGAGCTCTCCTTCAAGGATCAGGTGTTCCAACAAGAACTTCAGGAAACACGCACCAGACGACAAGTGGAGATCTCTGAAATTGGTAAATAGAACAACATTTTAAAACAATGCAATGTGACTCATTCTATTTCTATTCATTGTCTACTGTGCTCGATGTCCTAAGAGTCTTATCGGTAGTACTTGTTATGCTAATTGTAAACTTCATTATTAACACACAAGACATGGGAAAGCCGTATTAAGTATTCATGTAATTTTTATCTTCTGAAAATAACATTTTATAAGCTTATTGAGATTCTTCATATTTAATAACAGAAATAAGATGTTCAAAGAACAATTGTTTTGAGGGAAAACGGGTTTGTTTTAGATGGTCGTCTTGCACAGCAGTATGAAGCTAAGTTGCAGCAAAGTCTGCAAGAATTGCGCGAACAGCAAGAGGCCAACATCAAAGCCAACCGTGATGAAATTGAAACTCTCTACGAAAACAAGGTAAGTACTACAAATATTAGTAAAGACAATGGAGTTTTTTTCTACTCAATCTTGCACCTCCCTGTTTCCAGCGAAGATGCGGGCGCTTTTAATTTCTGGGGGCAACAAATTTTCAAACGAGACCGTTATTTCCACGGTTCACTCCTTGACAAAAAGAATGTCAAACTTTACTTATTGTCATAGAAACTTTTTACCATTACTTGGATATATCTGTGAAAATAGTAATATTTAAAAATTAATTGAACATTTGCTTTGTGTAAATATTTTACTAATAATTTTGATGGAAGTACATATCTGTCTAACATTAATAATTTTAAGTAAATTTCACACTTAGAAATGTGTGGAACACTTAGTTTGTATGTAAAAGTGCAGAAAGCTAAAAAAAATTAAATCAATATATGTTATAAGTAAGGACCGGATTATATGCAACATAAAAAGCATGCAAATAAGCATGAAAAATGCGTAAAATATGCATGAAAATTTGTAAAAATATGCAACATTAAAGTTTTAGAAATGAAAAAAAGTGGTAGGTTTTAATGTTTTTATTTCTAAATAGCATACAATTACTAAATTATTCAGTCATAAATTATTAATACCAAAATGTAACAACTTTGTAGACGATAACAATGCACTAAAACGAAAAATTATTTAACATTTTTGTAAACGTAAACAATTAGGTAGGTAGGTGTTCTAAACGAATATATAGTTTACAATGAAGCAAATATTGTTAAAAATGAAAATTGTGTGGTGTGTATTTGGCGAAATTTTGGTATTGTATATTAAATATAATATAGCTAAAATATTCCTCATAACTAGATATTAGATAAAATATGCAACTTCCGCTGAGAATGGGGTAAATATGCAATTGCATATGCAAATGCATATAATCCGGTCTCTAGTTATACGTTTAAAAATTATGCGAAAACGGTTATACGAAGCTACAGGCGTCCAGTAATAATGTTGACTTGTCAATCGTACGGAAAGTTTATATCTACAATGACAGTTCAGTTAGTCTTTCTGGATGTTAAACAAAACAGTTTAAACTTTAACTAAGTTCGAAGTTCAACCCGGCGCTCTCTATTTGAAATTATTGGTTTGTACAATATTTGTTTAGAGACTAAAACAAAATTACGATTATGCAATTATGCAATAATTTTGTTTTTAGCTAAAGAATCTGCAGAATGCCTCTCACCGCAACAGCACTGCGGCGAATGTGGCTGTGGAGGAACTGCGTACCATGCGCACGCGCATTGATAGCTTGAACGCCACGCTCAATGATCTGGAAAATAAGAACGCTGCACTTAGCGTGAGTATTCTAATACTTTCTGATGCCATTATCATGTCCTTTATTACATCCACAGGTTTATCATACTCTGTGTATTGTTCTGTTATTGCTGGTAGTTATTTCGATTATACTAAACTTGATGGAAATAGGGTTTCAGTATTATTTTGGATAGAGTAAGTTTGTTTTAATTGTATACACTTTGTGTTTTAATGTTTTTTGTCATATAAGGATTCTTGAATTCTCTGGATTTAATTTTATGGAATATTACAATATACTGCACAGAACCGTTGCCGCGAGTTGGAGCGACAGTTGGAGTCGGAGCGTGCTCGCCACGCGGAGGACCTGGCGTCGCTCGAGCAGGAGCTGGCGCGCCTGCGGGACGAGATGGCGGCGCAGCTACGCGAGTACGCCACGCTCATGGACATCAAGATCTCGCTCGACCTCGAGATCGCCACCTACCGCACGCTTCTCGAGGGAGAAGAGGACAGGTAACGGCTCGAACGACATTTCGTAACCTACTCTATCTGTTGATGCATTTAATACGTGAAATATTAAATTCAGAGGAATGACCCAGTTTACTTAAGTCACTATTTCAAGAAGATTACTTTATTATCTTAGCGATAGTAGATAGAAAACGACAGCTGCTCGAAATCCGTTTTGCACGAAACAACATCGTATTTAGCGAGTAGTTTACTGAGCTCTGTGAGTCGCACAGGCTGAACCTGACGTCGCAGTCCCCCGGGCGCGAGTCGCGCGCGTCCATGTCC
>OY982561.1:19128638-19311465 GCA_963859945.1 Euplagia quadripunctaria
GTGAATCTTGCAGAAATGATCAAAGCGTGTTATATTTAGTAGCAATAAGTTGAATCACACTGGAAAATTATTTCCTAAGGCAAACCAGTAAACGTAGGTTTAGATATTAAACTATTATTACACTCTTATTTTTTAAGGTAGTAAATACCTGCGCAGTCGATATCTTTAACTCGTATCACTTATGAGAAGCTAGCTCAATTTTTCCACGAAGTTTAACTGATAAATCTCGAACAGATAGCCGAGTGGAATCGAGTTGTATTGAATTGTCATACTTTGTTAACTGGCGTAACACCAAGAAACAACTGTAGTTCGAGCTATCCTAACGTCACATTTATTGGCTTTTAATTGATTTGACTTTAAAGTTTTATTAAAACAATTATTAAAAGTACCTAATGAGCACTTTAATAAATTCGTGACGTCATAGTACGGCACGTTAAGACTCTTTTACAACGCACCGTGCCGCGTAAGATCTTTTAGACTGTGTACGTAGTATGTACACCGCTAAAAATTGTCGTGGACGATAAAAGCGTCTTTATGCAATCCACATCCAATTAAAATAGAATAACGGGACATAGTTGTACAAATTTTAAAAGCATTAACTTAGATACAACATAACAATTAATTAGATACCTTTAGCCTTATACACTCTTTAGTTTTTTTAGTTCAAAATTGGCATAAAACAATCTAAACTGAAATAGGAAATTGTACTCCTCTATGCTATGTAACTCCTCTATGTAATTAAGTATTACTATATGTGTTAAGAATAGTGAATTAAGGTCGTTGAAACACTGCCAAGTGATGCGAACGTGCGTCTTGTGTGTAGGTGATTCTTCATTCTGTTTCTTTCTGGCTCATTGTCTTCAAAACCAAACATTTCAAAATGTTATCAATCCCTTAAAATTAACAGTGAAGTATCATGTATCCCTATCATTTCGTCACGTGTTTAATATAACTAATATAATATAATAGGACAATTACCCATCATGCATTATATTTTTGTGGGAGTCTAATGACGCCAGAAAAATAAAGAATTAAAAAGAATGAATAATCACTCGGTAGAGACGTGTGACTCCTCCGTTTTTGACGACTTTCCATTGTAGTCGTTAGAGATTCTCTTGCCTAATCTTCGAGTAACGTCGTAAGGAAACTGTAAACAGTTTCATATTTTTATTGTAAATATTTTACTAACTTAAATGGCCTATTACAATTTTAAGAAAGTGTGTTGCTATAATATATAGGTCGTTCAAATTCGACTTCTTCTGTCGTAATATAGATTTACCATATCGATCTATAACAATAATTATTTGCATATCATAATGATCTTGTCGATCGATTCAAGTTGATAGTCGAAGCCTCGGAACATACCATACGTAAATTTCCAGTTTCGGAGTATAAGCGAGTAAGTATATTTACCTATTAACTTGTTTATACCTAACCTAAATGTGAGTGTTACATAGTGTTATGTCAGACACATTAATAAAAACTTTATAAAACATATATTGGATAGGCCTTAAGTGTACACAAGTATACGGCTTGCTATTGTCCGTCACTTTGCAAACTATTATAATATTACGAAAGTTATATTAAACTCAAACAAAGTTAATTTTAATCAAGGGGATCAAGTGAACCAGTTAAATTAGCATAGTGTAGCCAGGACTCCGGCCCGAGGCAGGTAGGACAGCAGGCGTGTGACACTCCTGGTGCAGAGATAATCAATAGGTATCATCAACCGGTACCGTTAGCAAGCCAGGACTGCTCTGCACTTTAGGTATGAAGCTACAAGTATGCGGCCGGCTCGACTTGTCGTGCCGAATTCAGTGGGTTGCCGGCGACAACATGCCGCGCGCAAGCCAGGGTGCACGTGTGGTCACACGTTAGTTCGATGCTCAATCAAGCGCTGCGTATGATCATGCTATTGTATTTAAAGTATCGAATTAGTACCTAGGTAGCTAGGTTAATTTAAAACGTTATTATTTTGTTCACAAATATTAAATTAAACATTCAGATTAATTATTCTTTAAAAGAAGACAACCCTAACGTCGTCAGAAGAGATAAGGGTTAGGCGATAGAAAGAGAGGCGAATTCTAGATGAATATAACTGTAGCTAATTAACGCTGTGCGACCTAAATTATACTTTATTTTGTCGGAGCAAGAATCGCTATTTATTTAAATGTTTTTGCGGAGTGAGTCTTCTGTATCGGTACTATTATGTATCCTGTGCTATTAGTTCAAGCGACTAGATTGCAGCTTTTGAGTTCCACTAATTAATTAAAATTAACATTGTGTAAGTGTAATTCATTAGGATAGCCGATGACGATAAACACAGATATTAAGTGCCAAACCACTGTATTACAATATGTCTCACAGTTCACATGGATTTAGTAGGAGAACTGGTGAATAATTTAGAGTAGGTTCTTGGGGCAGTATAAAAAAAATTGTAATAGTCCTTGAAAGACCCCTGAATAATAAAGTCGAGGTCTGGCTAAAAGGTAGCGGCCCCCTACACAAACCTTGAATTTTCTTAAAAGGGTTTTTTTTATTTAAAAAAATGTTCTTGACACATTTTGAAATTTTTATATCTTTAATTTAGATATTTAAGGAACTGAATTTTAACGGCATTTTTAACCCGCGAGAACCAATCGCGTCGTAGTAACCTTGAGCGAGAGGTAAAGCCGAAATAAGCTCTCTTTTACACCTCAAGCTAAACATAGTGCTATTTACACACACTTATATTCTCGATTATCTGGCAGGTGCAAAATTCCACCAAATTGATCTGACCCTCAAAAAAAAAACATTTTGCATGAGTCTGTCTAAATGTTAACCACATTTAGACAAGTCTTCCTTTCAGTTCCTTAAATACCTAATTTAATAAAGATATCCCTTTTAAAAAATATCAAGGTTTGGTAGGGGGCCGCTACCCTTTAGCCAGACCTCGACTTTATTATTCAAGGGTGTTTTAAGAACTATTATAAAAATTTTCATAGTGCCTCAAGAACCTACCCTAAATTGTTCACCAGCTCTCGGACTAATTTATTCACATAGACCGATAGTTTTTTTCAAGTGTACCTACATAAATGTATGTAATACACTAATCACGGGACAATAGCAAGCTAAACTTAATATGATGTACATTGATTACAGTAAACTTTGAATGTGTAATGCAAATATCAACATTTTATAATATTATATGAAGTGAGAAGAGAACTGACCGCATTTGTTTTTTTAATAATGAATTATGAAGGATTTTTTATAAGGAGTTTACCAATAATCAATATTAAATAATACTTAGTATTCAAAATGTATTTACATCCTAAAATTATCTTGCCTATAAGAGAAATATAAAGCAATTAAAACAAACTGCTGACATCGAGATTACTGTAATCAATGTGCAACTAACGTTGCAATAAACTAACATAATCATATCACTTGATATCACACATACATACTCATAAATGATAAAGGCAGGCACTGACCAGAAGCGTTCGCGTGAAATGTAATCAATATATCGAAACCAGCGCCACTTATACAAGTAACAATCAATACTTCCTCGATTATTAGAGTAGGGCACTTGCAGTCCCAAGAATGTGACTGCAAGTGCTCTGCTCTAATTAACTAATAAATAAATTAATTAATACATTACAATAAAGCAATAAAGCTAAGCAATAATAAGGATTTACACAAGGACAAATTAATATAACCTTTAATAGCAATGAGTCCTAGTTTGTTTTGATGATACCCACTGTCAAGGAATCTATTTTTACGTCCTTCTACAACACAGTTGAAGCAATTACAAATGTGCATTTTTATCTCAGCATTATTCACATACTATTAAGGTGAAATTCATTAATCATATATTTAATAGTAACTGCTATAATATTGTAGGCTGGAGAAAATGTGCAAATTAAATAATTTAATTACAGTATCAATATATGTGCGATATACTACCACTAATGCGGAATCGAAGTATTAAGCTAGGGTTGCACATCTTGCAGAAAATACAAACAATCACTGCTGATAGGATTTGGAGGTTTCTCGAAGCCATACCCCTGAGCAGTGAACTATAAAGCAAGAGTGCTCTACAAAAAAACAGAAACGGTCGAGGTAGCACTAGACATTTTAAACAATAATAATAATCAATATATCGTAAGTTAAATATTTTTTTTCTGCATGTACAATAGCAATGTAACTTGCTATGTACATAAGTTACATACAAAACTCGTTTACCATTTATTATTAGTTATTACATAACACGCCAATGCACACGGTCAATGCCCGCCTTTAGCTATCGTTGAAGGCGCTTTTGAGAAATTGTACATTTTGTATAAATAATACAGTAAGGAGTCGATTTAATGGCGTAGAGATTGTTTAACTGGTGAGTGGCGAACGACTGGTAAAGTATTGAAAGTGCTTCTAGTAAGCGTCGAGTCTTCCATAGCAGTCGAACGCGGCGGGCGGGTGTTTACTGTTAAATTCTAAGTATTAAACGATAATAATAGCGTATACTTATCATAGCATAGGCAAAGCTCGCGTCTTGTACCACGTGCAGATATTTTGACTTGCACTTCGCGGGATTTAGTTCAGTGTAACTATAGACACAAAACAAATAAATACCTCGTTTAGTTACTCAAATTTAATAGTTAGACAGAGTTAGCGTTTATTTCGCGTTTAGTTCTTGGACATATCAATTCAGGCACCAAATGAGACTATAGTGTAAGCAATTTTTAAATGTTTTCATGTATTACAATATTTAAATTAATAATTTTAATAAGGTCTTTATCAATGGTTTAGTGACGCGCAAGTCATAGATCCTACATTGACAGGGTTCTTGTTAAAATGGATTTCTAGGTACGTATGCGTACCCACTTGTGTCAAGGCACAGTGATGTCGTAACTTTGCCACGTTTACATATCCTGTATAATGTATCGTATTACATTTTTGTATAAAATGAATTCAAAATTCTCTGTTTCGTGTAGTAGAATTCAACTGTCAATTGTCATTGGAAATAGCTTTTTCGAAAAAAAAAAAAGACACTGTTTATAATTATTATTGGGAACAGAAAGCAAAATTTTGACGTCACTGATTGAATTTTTCTTATTTTTAGTTTCTAGTTGTAACATTCGGCACAACTGTGTGAAAATGGTTCTCTAGCGTTATTCTAGTAAAATACTGTTCTTTTTGTTACTTGCCAGTTCATGCTATAGATATACAGTAATTACAACAATAAAGTTCTCTTATAACATTGTGAGTATGTGCTTTATTTCCACTGATATCAATCCAACCATGCTTAGTACGGTCTTGTCACTAAGAGCGATCATAAACCAGAAAATGGAAAATATGACAAACTTGTAATTTATTAATTCATGATGGTGGTGAGATGTCATTCATGAATATCCTAGACTAGATATAATTCGGGGGAAATTAGGTCATATTTTTTTTTTTTCTTTTTAAAGAAGTGTCGCGGGGGACTTTACAAACATAGAAACAACGGACACAAAGAACACCCAGACTCAGGTGGGAATCGAACCCACGACCTATAAGCATAATGGTCAGGGTCACTAACCACTAGACCAACAGGCCAGACAGAGGTGTTCCTGACTAAACTAAGTTAAAACTTGTTCTCTATGGTTTCAGGATTGTTTGACGTGAATACGTCTTTTAATTTGCTTTCTTAGTGGGAGGCAATTCAGAAAACTTATGATAACAAAATCGGGGTATGCAGTTTGGTGTTCCAGGTACGTACATATCATATAATTAGGTGCACCACTCGATAGCTAAAGAATCATAGAATTTGTTACGTTGAGACAACAATATTTATCGTGGGAGAGCCATGCTTCGTCACGTATGGGCAGACTCGACCGGAGTGATACCACATACAAGCGCATACTAAGCTAATAATCAAAATAATGTACTATTGTTTAATAGTTATTATTCCTATCTTTCTGCATACAACTGTTATACCCACAGAATGAATACCAACAAAATATCCTCAAGGAGGTATATACTGAAAAGTACCAACCCGCATCTTCTTTGAGGTAGGCAAAAAGTATTTGTATACTATTAACAAAATAATTAATTATGTATCTTAGGTAATGTATTGGCGTTAACGTATGAATGACGAATTTATAAGGTACCTAACCTCATCACTGGAAGGAGGGCCCCCTTCCAGTGATGAGGCACTCAAGGGCGTGGCTGCCTTTTATTTAAGAGGCGGCCAAGGACTGCCAGGGTTCCCGGGGACTTCCTTCCTAGGGTTCCTAGGGTATACCCGAGTCCCTTGCAATAGACTCATTTATGACGGAACACCGTGTGGTTTTAATCGGTTCGATTCCGACATACCACTTCACTGGCAGCCCCGGGGGGGGTGATGACCCGAGGTACCTAACCTCATACATTCATACGTTAACGTCAATACATTAACAAATTATAGCTCGGTCGAGAACGGAGACCCAGGAAAAAACTGGAATTTTTTTCAGTACCCTTGGGATTGGCAAGTCACATTCACATACTTCCCCCAAAAAAAAAAGTTGACATTGATTTTCTAAATATTTTTTTTCTTCTGCTTCTAAATATGATCAGACCAGTAGAACTATACTCTGCAAAATCTTTCATCACTTACAACACCCTGTTACCAACCGTTATTTTTAATAAAATATCTGGTTGTGATTTTAAAGAGTGCATAATGTCGATAAATGTCGATAACTGCATCAGCAGCAATATGATTATACCAATTATTACCAAAACCTGAGCCAAGAGAAAAAAAATTACAACTTCTTTTTTTTTATTTAAAAGACAACTCCCGCATTAGAAATATTCCTGTGTCACGGGGGGCTTCACAAACATTCAAACAACGGACACAACGAACACCCAGCCTCGGAACAACTATTTGTGGATCACACAACTCGGCGCGGCGTAATGGTGAAGTGACCACTTATACCATTGCGTCATCCGTGCAGTCCATTCTAAATACTTTGCCGAGTATCGTCCTTTTTTATATTATAGAGGGCAAACGACGGGTCACCTGATGGTAAGTGACTACCGTCTACCGTCACCCATGGACACCTGCAACTCAAGAGTCACAAGTGCGTTACCGGCCTTTGAGATGGGAGTACGCTCTTGTCTTGAAGGTTTGAATGTATCGGTCCGGAAATACCGCAGGCGACAATTTGTTCCAGAGATTGGTTGTGCTTACATACCACTTAACTGTTCGGTCCAGTGAAATTATCCTTGGAGGTTTCGTTATGATAACAAAAACGTTCCATTCGTGCTCGCTAATCTTCATTTTAAAGCTGCACCTCTTGACAAATGTCTCCTCTGTTTATTAATAACTAAACGTATCAATTAGCAAAATCTCTAAATATAAAAAAGGATTACTACTTATTACAAAAAAAAATTACTGTTCAAACTAAAAAATATTGAAATATCTACAACAAAACTGTTACTTATTATAAAAAACTATTTTATATTTTAATTCAAACTAAAAATTATTACGAAAAAGTACCTTTAAAAAAAATCGACTTAAAATTTATTTAAAATTGTGAAATAATATGTTTTTATTGAAACACTTAATTAATCAACAAAAAGGAAATCAAAAGTAGGTAACTTGTTAGTCACCTACTTTTGATTTCTTTTTCGTTCATTAGTTTATAGAGCCTGTGACGAAGCCAAGGATGGCTGCCAAGTGATGTCTTCAAAGGAATAACTAAAACGTGTGTCCTACGTGTGCAATAGTAATTAGTTTGTTCTGCACTCCATTTTGCATGTGATTTTTCGTTTCTATTTTAAGATTTATATTGTAAGGCTTTGCTGGCTTATTTCGACGTTGGTTTTTTAATCAATCTTAGTCTTTGTCTTACATAATTTATAATATAAAAAGGCACCATAATATGCAATTTATATAGTAAGTAACATTATTTAAGTATATTTGTAAAATAATATGTATGAAGTTAATAAAAGCATTTTGGAGATCCTCTTTCGCGTGGATACATTTTCTGGGCTTCACTATGCTACAACAATACAACTTTAATAATATGAATATTCCCGTGGGCCCAAACCTTACGAATTTATATTCCCTTGTAGGTATAAGAATGCAATTAAATAATCAAAACTGAAGTTGTGTAAAGTGGTAGTCCTTAATTGTTGTTTTTATTCATAAACTAAATGTCTAATATTCATAAACTAAAAACATACGTTAGAATATTGGATAATAAAAGTTATTTTAAAGGGCAAATAGGATACTTTGTGTTACTAAAACCATACAAAAATGCATAACAAGCTTTGTAAAACAATGAACACTCTGTATTTTACTGTGTGATGTAGAACTTTATTCCGACTTATATATATATCGGAATAACGTTTTATGATAAGTACTAAATCATGTTTACTAATTCCGAGTTTTAAAAAGTGAACGATTTTTTAATCCTACTAATATTATAAACGTGAAAGTTTGTGAGAATATATGGATGTTTGTTACTCTTTCACGCAAAAACTACTAAACCGATTGCGATGAAACCTGGTATGTAGATAACTAGAGATCTGAATTAACACATAGGCTACTTTTTATCCCGATATTCCCACGGCACCAGGAATTACGCGGGTGAAACCGTGGCGCGCAGCTAGTATAAACAACTGAATACCTCATTGCAATATTTATTAGGGTCAAATGGGGGAAATGCGAGGGCCATAACTAAATTTATAAGTTCGATTTTATACTGCTTATTCACTAATTAGTTACAAAGAATTCACATTTATAGATGTTATTAAGCATATATTTAGCTGTTATTTTATGTATTTTAAGTAACTAAAATATTTTTTTTTTACAATAGTGAGACCCAAAAAAAGTACTGTGTCTCATTATTACATTTAACCCGTGTAAAGGGGCAAATGTAATAATCATATCTAATTCGTTAAGCCTGTTTATAGGCTGAAATCTGGGGCAAAAGCAAAAAAATTAAGAAATAAAGAAATATTTCAGTTTTTATTTCAACGAAATCGGACAATCACATCAAAAGTTATAAACTTTTAGGAAATAATCATATTTTTGAACTTAAAATCAAATGTTATTAAACCACGTTTGGTTATTTCGGGATTAGGTAGTATCTGAACGATGGAGTCAGCCGTAATTTGATCAACATCGTCCGTTATTGGCCATGCAAATATACTTCCCTTACGTCTTACAAATTTCACCTCCCAACGAAGGCCCACCTTTTTTTGTACCACACCCACGTAGTACTTAAGTCCTTTTTTCAGTGCATATTTCACTATAACCCAATTGTTCACAAGGACTTCTTGAATTTTCTTTTCTGTTTTTTCTTCTGTTCGTGTCCTCTCAGTTTCTATCTTCTCTATTTCTTGCTCTTCAGTTGCTTTTTCGTGTGATCCTTCTCTTTCAATTCTTATCTCTTCTTTTTCTTGTTCTTTTGCTTTCTTTACTTTTTTCATCTCAACTGTTCCAATTTTACTTTTTATCACAGGTGTTTTTCTGCTTTCGTAATTTTCTTTATCAGAATGATATAGTTCATCTTCTTCTCGTTCGTTTTCCTCTTCCATCCATTCACTAGCATCTGATTCTGCATAAGACACTATGCCTTCAGAACTTTCATCACTCTCTGTATCGTCTGACTTTTTCTTTCGGTTTAATTTCGTGTTTTGTTTCCTTTTCATTTTTTTTTTTACTTTGTTTATGTCACTACCAACCTGTACAGATTCTACGTCCGTTATGTCACTGTCTGAATTCTCAGTTTTCTTTGCCTTTTTCCTTTTTATTTGCGATTTCTTTGTAGTTTTTACTCGTTTATCTGATTGAATTTGTTCTTTGTCCTTCAATACTTCAACAATTTCAGCAGACGTAATAACTTCAGCACCTGAGGCCACCTTTCGTCTCTTTTGTTTGCTTGGCATTTGTTTTTGGTGAATAACTGACAGAATTAATTGCTCCATAGATGCGGCTTGTGAGAATTCAGAATTATGAACTGGCTTTTCTTGAGAACGTGGAGTTTCAATAATGGAGCTTTGTAGATCTACAGAATTGACATTCAGTGACTGTAAACTAGACGCCTCATCAACATTCTCAAAAAACGACGTTAAAAGCGATGGCGATTCGCACCTTGCACTATCAATGTGCTCGGTATTCACAAGCTCCATAGTATTATCTTGCACACCCCTCTCAATTTGTTGTTGGTGTCTCTCCCAACGCTCTAAAGCTTCTTTGGCAAAATTTTCCTTTGGAACAACATCAGCATCAAACGGGAAAATGCCTGCCTTTCTAAAACCATTCTTGATGACGTCGTCGCTGACTTTGGTCCAAGTTTCTCCCAGGAATTGAGAAAATAGGGATTTGGGTAACTTTTGACCAATATGTTGTCGCTGCCAAGTTGCAACAGTTTGGTCCCATTTTTGTTTGTAAGACTTGAAAACGGATACATCTAATGGTTGTAGAATATCACTTGTGTGGGCAGGGAGTTTTAAAATTGTTATTCCTTGATCCAAAGCATATTCTACCAAGTCAAGTGAAACATGAGTGGAGTGGCCGTCGTATATAACCAAGACAGGTCTTTCATCACCCAAAGCCGGTACCAGGGTTTTTTTAAAGTAATTTTTGAAAACTTCTGTTTCCATCCAACCATTGGGTGTTGCCGCGTAAGCTGTGCCGGGAAATTCTTTGTCTGGTGGTGCTTTCCATTGATCCCACATATTTTTTCCTTTGAATATTATCAAAGGAGGCACTCGTTGACCCATAGCATTACAAGCCAAAACAAAGGTAGTATTTTCTTTACCTGAGGTGCTTGTAACTCGGGATGAGCTTTGACCTTTTTCTCCGACGACTCTTGATTTGGATGGATCGCTACTTAGGCTGCTTTCATCCAAATTCCAGACACGACCAGGCTTGTCCTCTATATCCAGTTCAACCAAAAGCTTTTTTAGAAGATTGAAATATCCGTAAATAATAAATGGGTCTGTGGCAGCTTTCTTTCTAGCATATTCTAACGGCTCTGGTTTTCGAATGGACAGATTATGTCGCTTTTTAAAATTAAGGAACCAGTCCTCCCCTGGAATCCCATTTTTGAAAGGTGTTTGAACATCATTCTTAGTAACAAACTGACCCACCAATTCCAGAATTTCTTTCCTGCTGAGGCCAAAGCCCCATTTTGCTAGGGTTTTAATGGAAGTTGCTAACACGTTCTCTATATTTTCGGCGAGTGCGGTTCTCCTACCCTTTGATTTTTTTATAACTCCTCGCGTACCTTTGATTCGACAATATAGTGTTGAAAAAGGAATTCCGTACAAAGTTGACGCCTTATGTATTGTTAATCTACCGGCCCGTATTTCTTCAATAGCTCGGTTTAATCTGTCTTCGGAATATTTGGGGCCCGTTTCCTTTTTTTTAACATAATTTCGCACCATCTGGAACAAGCAATTTATCTAGGGGTAAATGTAATAATCATGTATTACATTTGCCCCAGTGACACAAAAATCAGGGGCAAATGTAATAATGAACGTACGATGTAGACGGTACCAGATATCAAAAAATACACGTTTAAAACAACTTTCTAACGTATAAGTAGTCATACTGGTACAAAACAAATCAAAAACTTACTTTAAATCCTTAGATGAACCTTGATGGAAAGTTAGGTTATGAATTTGTACAGCACGCTCTTACAAAGTCCGACACGCAATGATACGTCACTCCTTCATCCGCCGGTAAAACAGTGTCAACAAGTGGTTTGCTTATAGTTGAAGAAGTAAGTATGGTATATCAGAGATGGCAGCACTGGTTTCTTTAATATAAATCACTTAGATTAACGTTATCACTTTTGCCCCGGTATCGCAAATGCCCCACCTGACCCTATATCGAAATACGTTAATAACTTAATTCTTTGTACTTGACTTCCCATACAACGAATTAATAAATTATATCTGCTATAATTAGTAAATGCTACGCCAAAGTGTCCCTCGAAAATATATTTTAATTCTAATTGGCTATATAATAATCAAATCCAAAACAAGAAGTGCGTAACCATTAAAAAAAGTCTATAAAACTGCTATTCCGTCAGTTCGGAACCAACAAAAATATTTGGCATCAAATGCCGTGATATTTTAAACCTATCAGCACACTTTGTGAAGAAAAATATTCAAAAGTTAAGTGTTTTCGATTTTAAATATATTCTTCCAATATATCAACAAAAACAAAACAAATATAACAACTATCATACTATTTAGCAAATCGTAGTTTTCACGTACACGAGGTCCAAAATGTATGAAGTTCGCGTTCGAGTCAAATGCCAGCGCAAATCTTATCGATTACCTATTTAGAAAAAGACTCAAATTAAAGCACGCTTTTGCTCATATAAGCACTAACAGATAAATTATGATAGAATAAGGTAGGTAACTTGGAATTAAAAAGAGTTTTTAATGTGCTTGAAAACGCTGTTTTTCTAAATACCGGAATAAGGTGCCAATTTTAGAACTCCTCGGAATCAGGTGGTACACTACTGTAGCTTCACAAGGATATGTGAGATGCTAATTATGCACACCGATACCACTTAATTATATGATGCGATAGAGGAATATAAAAAAATGAGACAATGCTATCATATTCGTACATAACCGCCTATTTCAATCTACAAAACTCGGATGTATGTCCCCTCCTATGACACAATTTGCAAACATCGTAACATTGATCAGAACTATGACCTCGGCGACGACAAACGCTACACGTCAATGAAAGGTTATGACGTTGATCTTCATTCGCACGTTCTTGAAAATATCTTAAAAGAGAACGTATGTCTTTGCACCCAGCCATAAAAGCTCCTTCTTCAAGATTCGGATCACGTAACCTATGGATAATAACATTACAAATCATGTTTTCAGTTAATTCGCAGCTCTCACCCTGTTTTTTCTTCGTGTAAAAATAATCTAGCAACCTCTGATCAGGGCGTCTGTACGTGCATACGAATTCTTGAAGCTTATCAACGCGATCTCTCCCATCAAATGCCTGCCAGTATTTGATCAGCCGCCTCTTCCACTCTTCCCAGGTTATATCTTTGTGTTCCTGACTAAGGAACCACTGCAACACATCTCCTTCAATATTATTCTTCATTATTTTAATTAATGTTTTGTCATTCCTGTCACTTGGCTTAACCGTAGATTCGATTTGATTTATCCACATTTGTATGGGCATAAAAGATTTGCCATCAAATTTTGGAGGAATTGGTATTGGACTTTCGGTGCTGAGATTTTTTACGTCTGGTTTACCACGACCATTGAGAACAGTAAGTCCGTTCGTCGGCTGTTGTGATGAGGTACTAGGAGTTGCTTGAAGTAGATCTGAAAAATAATCATCATCAATACATTGAAGTGTCTGTTTGTAATGCCTAAATAATAGTATTTTTTGCACGATACCTATGCCTAAAAATCAGTTTTTAAATTGTTTTTCTGCCTGTCTGTCTGCCTATCTGTTTGTTCCGGCTAGTCTCCGGAACGGGTGGACCGATTTCCACGGGGCTTTCACTTGCAGATAGCTGGTGTTATAAACTACTTTTATATTGGAAAAATAATTAGTGTTCCGCGCAAAGTATATAAATATGTATACGCGAGTGAAGCCGTACGGGAACTGCTAATTTAGAATAATATGACACGATAATAGAATCTAAAACTTCACTTAGAGAGATAAGCCTCTCGGCTATAGACTTAATGTCGTACACACTGTGATGGGACGAAAGACACTGAGGATATTCCTTGGATAGTGCTGCATGCTCACTTTCAGTATTCTGGCCAATCATTTCGACTAAGCTAAACTTAGTCCCATCCCAGCACAGGTTAAAGCCTGTCTGCCTGTGCGCTTTACGGCAAGTTATTATCATTTACTAGCTTTTCCACCGTCCACGCTCACGCACACTCAAACGCACGCACCCACACACGCACGCACGCACGCACGCACGCACGCACGCACGCACACACACACACACACACACACACACACACACACACACACACACACGCACACACACACAAACACACACAAACACACACAAACACACACACACACACGCACACACGCACAAACACACACACACGCACAAACACACACAACACACACACACACACACGCACAAACACACACACACACAACACACACACACACAGACACACAACCTCCACACACACCCTTCTTTACAAATTTTTGAAATAATTTCATTCCTATAAGTAATTAGTATAATAGTAATTGTTATTTTCTTTCATTTTAAATAGATAGGTATTACATGTTTAGAACTCCCATAAAAACTTTTAAGGAACAACTGAGTCATTATACACGACTGGAGGCTGGGACTCAAAATACAAGCAATAGCTTAATTTGGGAATCAGCTCACGGTACCTAAATAGAACAATCAATACTACTCCTTGTTTTCCACTTAAAATGTATAATCTGCAAGTGTTAAAATGTGACAAATAAAGATTTTTATTTTTATTTATTATTTTATTTTCCAAGCAGATTTGATCTTGGTTTGGCTAACAGTAAGAGTATAAAGATATTTTTGACAAACATATTTACAGCAGAGTCTTATTAACACAGTCCTAAAAGGCTTTGGGTACTTAATAGCAAAAGTTCCTAAATACTCTTAGTATAAAAAACTCCCGATAACTTACCCGTCTTTAATGCATGACTCTTGTCTTCGATTAGTTTGGCTAACATTGCTTCCATTCGTTCTATTCGCTCCAGAGATTCTTGCTGTAGCTTTAATGAAGGTTTCAGTTTAGGTTTTTTTGAAACAGGGGACTTTTCTTCTAGATTCATGTTGGGGACACAAGGCTGTAGTTACACACTAATAAGATCAAAGAAAATGTTGTACTGTTGGTGTAAATAAGCAACCGGTAACTCTCACGAAATCTATGTTATTAAACGGTCTAAATTCAAATGAGCCTGGATTTCTAACTGGTGTTTATTTATAGGATGCAAGTCTGATAAGGTGTCAACTCACAAATCCTCATGTCATATATACCTATTGTCCACTATCAGTTACTACATGAAACATATTCGACATTGTTAATAATTATAAAAATATTAAGTACCTATACAATTTTAATTGAAAAGATTTTAGTTTGTAAATAAGCCTAGAA
Source organism: Euplagia quadripunctaria (assembly GCA_963859945.1). NCBI lineage: Eukaryota > Metazoa > Arthropoda > Insecta > Lepidoptera > Erebidae > Euplagia > Euplagia quadripunctaria. The sequence goes on from OY982561.1 coordinate 19,143,753, forward strand.
ATATGAGAGGTCACGTGGTACCTACCTAGTGGGATTGGTAATTTTTCAGTGATTTATATTGCCTAAATTTTTGAATTTAGTTAAAAGGCAATATTTTTAAGTGTAGATGTTTTTTTAATTAATGATTTTGTGGCTTGAGTCACACGTACTATATCATCTTGATGTCAGGCGATTTTTTATCTTGCTACTTAATTATTTTTTATTTTTATTTTAATAAGATCACGTTTATACACTATTTCAAACGTTTACGTTTTCGTTTTAATCAAAATCAATTATTTTCTTACCCTAAGTTCCCTTTTCGCATGACTACTCATAATATTGTGTTTACTTGCCGAGAAAGAAAGCAGCAGTGGCGTAACAATAGAGTGGCAGAGCGGGCAAAATACCACGGGCCCGGCTTGAGGGGGCCCCCAGGCACCAAAGGCCCTGAACACAGGAGGCACTAATTACAAAATGTATTAAAAAAATATTATTTTGGATTTAATCCATATACTTAAGTAATCTAATTTAATAAACCTAATAAAATACACGAGTTAGAAAATAACGGCCAAGTGCGAGTCAGACACACTCACATAAGATGAATTAGCCACGGGCCTCAGATGATATAGTCCGCTCCTGGAAAGTAGACAACCTGCATAATAGAAATGGTACCCTAATATCAAACTTTACAAACCTTTAAAAATACAAGGTAAACCTGCTAAGCTTCAATATACGCATTTATTTACGTTGTATATTTATAAATCATACAATTGTATTCATTTGTTAATTCATTACATATTTATGTTAGTACATAAGACAAGTACCTGGGACACTGGGTCACCAATGATCTGTCCGACGACATAGACTTAGAAAGGGAATGCAGGGCGTGGTCAGTGAGGTGTAACATGTTGGCTCGTAGGTTCGCGCGATGTACAGAAGACGTAAAAGTGACGTTGTTTAGAGCGTACTGCCAGTCACTGTACACGTGCGCCCTATTACACTCAACCCTCGTACAATGCTCTGCGTATCCAATACAATAACGCCTTCCGGGTAATGTTGGGGCTATCGCGCTTTTGCAGCGCGTCTGGGATGTTCGCGGCGAGAGCTGTGCCTGACTTTCATGCGATAATTCGATCTCGAATAGCATCCCTGGTAGCTACTGTTGCGGACAGGACGGGTAGTCCTATTATGTGGCATTGGATGACGACACATAGAGCGTCATTTAAATATATTAAGTAAAGTATATACATATATATTTATATAACAACAATGTACAATTGTGTATGGACTATGATCTCATAATAAAGATAATTATTATTATTATTATCAGATTTATGTTGGAACAAAGGCAGGAACGCAGGAAGTGCATATCAGCTTAGTACGTGACTACTTGGGTCCTAAAGTGTGATAAGGCGCAATGTAGGGACAAATGCTGCTAGGTAGAAACTAATCGAACTGTTTAAACTATTCGAATCGTTTAAGATGACGCCAAGGTCACCGGCAGGAACACAACCTTAATAAAGCCACTCAGAAGCCCTTACAAGTCAGTAAAACACCTAGGTGGAATCAAAGTCTCTTGTACGACTTCAAGGTCTGCCGGTTTAGGAGTTTAGCGATAGCACTCCTTAAGGCTTGCCTTTCTACCAATAAGGAAAACTGTTGTTAATATATTGGTGTCACTGCCTACAATTAGCAAGAGCAGTCGATATAAGGCCATGTCTTAGGCTTCCTAACTATATAATAAATAATGTAAAACCCTTCGTGATACTTAGACCCGATTTCTGAAAGACTAACGCCCGATTTTTGAAAGGCTAACGCCCGATTTTTTAAAGGCTAACGCCCGATTTCTGAAAGGCTGACGCAAGATTTTTGCAATGATCAACGCAAATTTAATATCTTTATTTCATAAAATTGGGCATCAATTATTCGAAACGGTTAATTTAAAAAAATATTATAATTAAAAATGATAGATCAACACAGAGTTACCGTAACAGTATGTTGCTTTGCTAAATGTAAAATAAAAAAATAAATGCCTGGGTCGATCTATAACCGCCCGTTTCCAAATGGTTGGGTCCAAGAAATCGGGCAAACAAACTCACGCCCATTCTTTTAAATCGCTAGATAATCCCACTAATATTATAAATGTGAAAGTTTGGATGGATGGATGGATGGATAGATGGATGGATGGATGTATAGATGTTTGTTACTCTTTCACGCAAAAACCACTGAACCGATTGCAATGAAACTTGTTATGTAGATAGCTGGAGACCTGGATTGACGCATAGGCTTTACTTTTTATCCCGATATTCCCACAGGATCGGGACTTACGCGGGTGAAACTGCGGGGCGCTACTAGTAAGAAATATTTAGTAAATTGTATTACATCACTTTTTTGTGGTGCGCTATTATGTTATTAAAAATAATGGTAAGTAAACTAAATTAGGCTATGGAAATAGGGAAACTGAAAATTAGGGAAACATATTTGTTTTTTAAAGGAAGCAAAGGAAAACATTAGAGATTATTTTTCAAATAAGAAACAAATTAACTCACATTACATTTCTATTAAGTAGGTATATTAAATAGCCTGTAAGTTTAAAACAATTCAATCCCAAGGGTTTTATCCTGTATAAAATCTACTATTGAGTACCCTTAAGGCATAGTTGTCGTTTTACTGTGGACTTAAACTTGTTTAGACTTAATATTTGTATTTTATCTGGACTGACACATTTCGTCGCAGTCGTAGAAAAACGGCGGATTTTATTTTTTGATGATTTTTGTTTTTGACATAAGCCTACTGATAACATTATACTTTATATTAAAACAAAACATTTTTCAAAGCTCATACACACAGTAGCATTTTCAGATTTCATTAACAGAAACAGCCGTTTTGAAAATATTATGTAAAACATCATTTAAAAACTTTAAAGTGATCTCTTGTAAAGTTACTAAAAAACAACTCCGCCGTTTTTCTACGATGGCGAGCACGACGACGATTTGGTTTTATTAATGCATTTGTTAATAAAAATCGTCTTAAATATAAAAATCAATGTTTGTTTGTTCGTATTAAGTACCGTTCATCCAATCATACTGCTTGTTCATTTTGCTTATACGGAGTGTTGTAAAAAAAATACTTTTGGGCGAGTAAAGCCACGGTCAAAAGCTGGTATAAAATTAATGACTTACCGGTGATCGATTTAAATAGGGTATGTATGTATATCGTTCGGGCACTCGATGGGCGGTCGAAGGAGTCTGCTGATTAATTTGATGTTACTAGCGGTCTGCTAAAAACTCTTCTGTATTGTGTCGCGCTTATCGTGAAGCAGCAGTTGGAAACAAACAAAGTAATACAAGTGTTCATTAGTTATTATTCATTGTACATTAGATCATACGAGTATTATCGCATTGTTGTATAATACTCTTCAATACTCTCTCAGTCCCACGACCAGTGCAACATAGGTTTCTTATCGCAATTCTTAGACTTCACGTCTTATCTCTTTGTTTTAAATATAATCCCAGGTGAGACATGCCTCCAAAGGAAGACACTGCAAGCAGTAACTGGAACAATGTTTACGAAAGAAATAACTATGGCATAAATAGAAACTGATACTAATGTATAAATATTTGTTTGATTGATAAAAAAATGCTACTAATCCCGCTAATATTATAAATGTGAAAGTTTGGATGGATGGATGGATGTTTGTTACTCTTTCACGCAAAAACCACTGAACCGATTGCGATGAAATTTGGTGTGTAGATACTTGGAGACCTGGATTAACACATAGGCTTCTTTTTATCCGATATTCTCACGGTATCGGGACTTAGGTGGGTGAAACCGCGGGGCGCTGCTAGTAATATTATAAACGTGAAAGCTTGCGAGGATGTATGGATGTTTGTTACTCTTTCACGCAAAAACGGCTGAATGGATCTGGATGAAATTTGGCACAGAGATAGATTATAGTCTGGGATAGCACATAGGCTACTGTTATCCCTGAAAAATGTACGTTACCCGTGGGATAGATTTCACTAATGTTTTCATTTTTATTCGAACGAAGTCGCGGGCAAAAGCTAGTATAATATAATAAAAATGTAATTTTGCGGTAACAGTGAAAAATTAAATGCTTATTTAAATAATTGTCGATACGCTATAAATTTCGCGAGACCGTCACAACAAAATATTATATTGCTGAAAGACGCCTGTGGGGGTACAGGGGGTTAAGGTGTGGGCAGAGGTGTATCAAACAACCACTTCTTGCGAATTATCATTTTAGGCCCACTCACGTAATAGAGGGAAAGCCTATTGCCGTCAACCGAGCACTTTGGGAAAGGCAAACGTAGTTAAGAAGGCAAGGGAAGAGATATCTAATATGCTATTAAAAATATCTAATCTCAGATGGTATAGTTACGCCACTGCCCCCCATGCACCCTTTTTAATTTTCATACTGATTCAGCTAGGTATTTATTGGTTATGCAATTGCATAACAATCCTAACGTATACCTACGGATGTGTATGTTGTATGTCTGTCGCAGCACAGATAAGATAATAGTTCTGGTCGCAGTAACATTAATCTAGTTTAGGTATTTTTAAACTTATTTAAACCAGTAGGTACAGTCACCCTCAAAAAGAAGTATACGTGGACAAAGTTCCATTACAATGTTTGTGGCTAAACATAGTATTTACAGTCATGCCATTTCAAAGTACACACCGTGTTAAAACTTTGTAAACGTGTCTGTTTTATAACTTTGTATGACTAACTATTATAACTAACTATTAACTTTAACTATTTAACTATTAATTATTTTGTATACATTAAGTACCTAACTACATAGTCTTCCAAAATGATTTATAAAGCCATTGATTAATAACGAAGTTAACAAATATGAATCGGTTGAATTTAAGTTCCTGTTAAAAGTTAAAATAATGAAGTTGGTATTCCAATAATATTGATTACTATCAATATTACAAGGTTTAACTACCGCTTTTTGGGTAAAAAGTTGTTATATCCTTACTAATCTTACTAATATTATAAAGGCGAAAGTTTGTGAGGATGAATATACGAGTATGTTTGGTACTTTTTCACACAAAAACGGTTAAACGGATTGGAGATAGATTATAGTCTGGAATAGCACATAGACTGCTTTTTATTTTACGGTTATAACGTATTTACGGTATTAAAAATACGAAGCAGGCAAGCTACTCAAGCAATCATCATGAAATTTTACATACACATCGTCAGGAGTACAGAAAAGGACATATAGTACCTCCCATTCAGAAAAATAGTATAGGGATATAAAAATAACTTTACAAATGTTAAAATCTAAAAATCTAGTTTACTATAAGGAAATTAAGATTAACAAAATGCTAATTTCGTTGAAATTAAGAAATTTCCTCATTGTCACCGCCGTTGCACTTTTAACCGGCTTCGAAAAAGGAGGTTCTGTATTCGATCCGTAGATATGTATATATGTATGTCTGTGTGTCCACGATTTTCTTAAAAAATAATAAATAAATTTTCATGATTATTGCACTACCGTATTCTAGTTTTTTGTTAAAAATTTCATTATAATCATGTCTATTATGGATGATGTTCTTTGTTCACTTGGCTTTTACAGATTGTATTTAAATAGTATTAAATAAATGGTTTTTGATTTGATATTTAAGTTTGATTATTTGATGCTACGCCAATGTTAATCATTGAAATTAAATTAATTCTTTCCGATTTTACAATTGTTAATATTTGTTATTAAACATCCTGTGACGTTTTGGAACAGCCTTCGACTGCGATGTAAGGGGACACGGCTTTGATCCCACTCATTGATTTTCATTTTGCTTGCATTTTGCCACAAAAAAAACACCGTTAAAATGTTTATCTGTGTTTTAGAACCCATAGTACAAGTTTACTGTGGGTCTAAATGGCACTGTTATACGTCCCAAAATATTTGTATTATTATTCTCGTAGTATAAAAATGGGAGCTGAGAAGTAACCGGAACGTCACCAGTTGTGTAAATATCAAAATAACGAGTGTTAAAATGTGATATCATCCGGTAAAAGTAGTTTCAATAATCATTCAATGATTAATTTATTTCTTATACTGACTGATTCCTACTCCTGACAATTCAAAAATACCTACAATGGGTTTCCTTGAAAGAAATAATTTTGATTTTGATATTTTGGATAATTTCTATCAGATTACCAGAGTTAGAGTTATCATGCCGTCTTTTAGACCCCTCACACGATTTATCGATTTTAATTTTATTTACGCCGTTATTAAACAATAACTGTTTACATAACTTTGGCAAACTATGTAGTTACTAGTTAGATTGTAAGATGCATACAAATATATAAAACAGACAAGTTTACAAGATTTTGAACCGGATGTATACTTAGAATTGGCAAGTTACTGTACATATTATATTTAGTCACTGTTGATCGTTACGACATTTTGGCACAATGGATGTATACATTGTAACGTAACTTTCTTTCTTTTTGATGCTGACTGTACCTACATTACATAGTAATTACAAAATAACAGGAACTATAAAATACAATTTATTATGAAATGCAAATACAGAAATATCATCCACTAGGGTGTATTTGATAATGGAATACTTACTTACATCACTGAAAGGACATGATAATTTTTTTTTAAACCTGTCCGTTTACAAATTAGGACCGTTTGAATTTTCAGGTATTTTCACCTCCCTTTCCCATAAAAGCAGCTGGAATGTGTAACGCTAAAGATTTTAATTGGTAGGTACATTTTTTTTGGGAACTATTTACCTAAAGTCAAAGTTAGTTTTTATTTATATTCATGGAGTATGTGAATCAATAAAAACTAACTACTATAGTATATACTTATATGATGAAAGAGTTTCGAATTTCCAGAGTTTGTTCGTATGTGGAAGGCAATCTCCAGAAAAAAACTGGTGGTCGAAATTAGGCCATAATTTCTTAAATTATTGATAACTCTGACTCCTAACCCATCAAAATCGCTTCACTTACGTTTTTGGCGCAAAAGTTCTGAAGTGAAGCAGAGTTGCCTTAACAGGTCCTTAAAAGGTCCAGGCCTTTAAAACTCATGCAGTCATTTTCAGTATACCTAAAGAGAAACGGCATCCAGCTAATGTCTCTCTGGTTTGAAGAAAGTACAGTGGAGAAACAGCAAAGGGAAAAGCAAATAATGTCGCAGTCTCTGAATTCTTTCGAAAGGTGGACAATATCTTCTCCGTTACACGGTACGGTACGGACGGTAGGGACGTAGGGTGCCTCTTTGAGTATACAATTGGTTTTAGTATTGGTTAAAAGGGCTCTGTTTCCGCATTTAGACTCAAAAACGGTCCATTATGCATTAGATATGGCTGGCTAGTTGAGCCAGCCCAGCTCCTTCCAGAAGCACAGAAGCCTCCTGGGGCTTTCACAGAGTTCTAGGAGCGACCTCGCATCGGAAGGTATTTGCCCGTTGAGGATGCAATATAAAATTATTACAGTTTTACCTGCGTCACAGATTACTACCCTGCGTGCCACAAATGGCACGTATTTAGTGCCTCTTTCGGTAGTCTGTAGAAGATCGGCTTTTGTCGGCTGGACTTGACGTACACTTGACAAAAAAGCGGGATCTTCTACAACAGTTCGCACTAATCGTTACATAAATGTTTGGTAAATTCATCTCTAAAAACAGAACATTCAGTCAGAACAGTTTCAAAAACATAATTATCTGGTTTGGGATTACAGAAAACAGTTTATTTTTTTATTACGATATTTACAAAGGTAGAATATTTTATTAGCTGTTGCCCGCGACTACGTTGGCGTGCAAATTCCGATATGAAATTTTGTAGCATGTACTACTCCAGACTATAATATAACTATAACAACATTAATTTGAAACTTATTAAACGATTTAACAGAATTCTGTTTTCAATAATGTGACAATTATTTAATAAAAAAAATTATTAATATACCATAATTTTCCTATAGTAAAGTATAAATAGTATGTAATAGAGTATGATTTGTGTATCATTATGTGATTGAAATAAAGTAAATTTACCATCCAGTGCCCGGCCATTTCTGTTCAGTAGAATTTGGTAGAATTTCTTAGTAATATGCCACAGTAGATTGGTAAAAATAAATCTGGTCAGGCTGCCTTTAAGTTATATTTCATTGGAGCAAAGTGAGCAACACTATTTCAAAAATATGTCAATCAATGTCAGATTGTCAGCAAAGGAAAAGTCCATTGGAAAAATCATATGAAAAGCTGATTATTAAACCATTAATAGCGGATTTAACATATTATGTTATAGTGCTCGGGATCTAAATAAAACATATATTTATTAGCATTTCATATATTCTAAGCTTTGGTACGCAAGTACTCCCGAGAAAATGTTCAAACCTGTTGAAAATACGTTTCTTTATTTCGCATACGGCAGCAATTTACTAAAAAAAAGGATACATATAAATAATCCATCAGCAGAATTTTTAGGCAGCGGCCGGCTGGATGTAAGCACAATTCAATACTTACTTTCTGTGCTAACAATATTCCTTTACTTCTTGAAGCTCTGATATAGACTGGTCTTGCTCTTTTAAGTACAAAATGTGAGCACAAAGCTTTAGGGTTAGAATACTCTTTGGTTTAAATAATCTTAAAAAAATGTTACTTTTTGTTTGTATGTCTGTATGTATAGACTTTATATCACAAGATTTAATGCATGTTTTATCAATAAATGTTACTGTACAACAAAGTATATGCTATTCTGAACAAACCTTTATCTTTAGAAAACTGAACTGTGTATGTTACACAAATATCAAATGGTTTTAAAATATTATTAGAAATTTTAATGCTGGAAATACATAACATAATATAACATGCGGCACAAAACTAATTAATATAAACTAATTTTTATTTATACAAACTAATACCAATTAAGCTAAAAATAACTACTTAAAACTTGAGCTCAATGTTCATAAATCGAATGTACAAGGTGTTTTAGATTTGACTAGAAATTAAAATATTAAATTACAGTATTGCCAGTCCAGTTCTCTTATAATTACATATAAAATATTCTGTTCGGTTACTGCTTTCTGACCAGCACTACCACTTCGTTAAGTGTCCTAAAAGAGACCCCCACATGGAACAGCCATCTGTGTAGTTCATAAATTGTTGTTCCGAGTCTGGGCCCCACTACTACAGGAATACTTTGAGGATATGTCAAAAGTATTTTAATGTATTTACTCCTCATTATAACTCTGAGTCTCACATCTATAGATGTCGTTAGATCTCTATTGGTTGGTATAGAAAGAATGAAGAGTGGTTATAACATATGCTTAATTAATGCTTTTGTTTACGTTTCAGGATCATCAGCTTGATTTTATTCATTATTCAGAGAACTGGCGTGGTACATCGGCCACTATTATACCAACGACGGACTTTCATGTTTGGGGAGCTGTATGGAGAATAAATAATGCTGACATGAAGGCATTAGATAGGTAACTTAATATAGACACTTTTTAAGTTTTTCTTCTTTTTAATCCCTTACTCAAAAAGGAAGGGTGTTATAAGTTTGCCATGTATCAGACTGTGGCATCATAGCTCCTAAACGGATGGATCAATTTTGATTTAGAATTTTCTTTTGAGCGATGCCTTTATCCAGTGTTCTAAACTAATTCAAGAAATTCTGTTCTTTGAAGACCATCAGCACCTTTCTGTTCATTTAAGGGATTTTTAAGTAGTATATGAAATGTATAATTATGCTTGTGACTTGTAAATTTAGTTACTACTCAGACCACACAAGTCTCGTTTTATCTCATGTTTCGCCTCAAGTATTTACAAATATCAATTATAAATATAATAATTTGTGTTTATATCTTGTTGCACAATATGTATACCTCCAATTAAACGAAATGGTTATGTCAGAAATGAGTTCATAATGGTGGTCTTTGTACCACTTCAAATCTGACACCATAGCCGTTTAGGTTCTGACATGTGGGCTCTCCAATTGGGCATGTAATCAATAATCATTGCCTTCTTTATTTATCACCATGCCTGTTCTTAACCCCACTTTCTTTGTGCATGGTTACAAATATCACAAGTGCGGTGGAATTATTTTTAAACCTATCATTATCCTATCCTAAGATCCATATAAGTTGCAAAAAATAGGGCCTTATTTTAAGCTAATGCCTAACGCCGGTTAAAGCTTATCATCAGACTAGTCATATTTACAATGAGAACTTTGTTTAATAAATACTCTGCATGTTTTTTTTTTAGGCAAGAGGGTGTTGATACCAACTGGTACTTTCCGAAACCAGTAGACATAGTTACTTGTGATGGTTCAAAAGTGAATTGTCGCACTTATCAACAAACAATTAATCCGCCGCTGCGTAAAAAGGGTGAAGAATTGCCAGAAGAACGAAGACCGTGCATAACTTACCTAGATTGTATTGTTAAGGGTGCAATTGAGTGCAATTTACCAGATTATTACATTGAAGAATTGAAAAAAATACCCAATAATGGTCAAGTTGCACCACCTGCAATGATTGAGAAGCTCGCCCAATCACTATGATGTTGTTAATATTAACATATATTTAGATACGCATATTTTTTTATACGTAAACATTTATATATTATTATGATGTAACTATGTAGTAATGTCGACTGACCTGTTGGCCTAGCGGTTAGTGACCCTGACTGCTATGCCATAGGTCGTGGGTTCGATTCCCACCAGAGTCAGTGTGTTTTTTGTGTAAGTTGTTTGTATGTTTGTAAAGTCCCCCGCGACACAGGAGTAATTCCTAATGCGGAAGTTGTCTATAAAAATAGATAAAAATTTAATATTATATAAATAAAGTCGCCAATACAATGCGTTCGCGCATTGCCATCCTCGTGTTCCAGCGTCTCGAGCAGGCCGTCACTGAGCTTGTTTTCTAAATTAGTTAAAATATAAAACAAATTGTGCTAACGCCTACATACGTTCTGTGATAAATATATAATATCTATAATCCATAGTTCCTTTTATTTATTTGCCTGATATTAAGAATATGTTTCATGCGATTTTAAGCTTGTAATCCACTTCGTTTCCAAATGACATGATACACAGCATTACCGATAGCTTATCATATAGCAAATAAGTGATAAAAAGACTGATAAACCATTAACACGTATAAACGTTTAAATGCAGCCTGGTGTGACCTATAATATTACTGCGATGGCCCGAATGGAAAAAATCTCTAATTCTTAACCGCCTCTTCCAGCATCCGGTCTAATGCCGGAAACTAAAACAGCATCTATCTCCCCGATATACCCTCGATTTGGGTTATGGGTGTAAATAAGAGCGGACAAAATGCCATGGCCCTAAGCACAAGAGGCACCAAGAAAGGCGCTTTTGTACAATCCGTTAACGTTTTAAGCACCTATTGCCATGTTAACTTTATTTTATTTTTTAGTTATAGAGACTATAGTAACACCCACTCCGTCCTCTAAGGCTGGCTGGTTGAACCAGCCTAGTTCCTTCCAGAAGCCTCCTGGGACGTTAACAAAATATACACTCTGTAAAAATGTCAACTGCTTACCTGTTACGGTACATAAGATACAGTCCCCTGACAGACAAACGGACAGCGAAAACTTAGTAATAGGGTTCCGTTGGCACCCTTTGAGTACCGAACCCTAAAGACATTGCTCATTTCAGAACAGGGGCATCCATAAATTACTTTACACGTTGAGGGGTGACGAGGGGGGTCAACGAAGTGTGACAAGGGGTGAGGAGGTCATAAGCTTCGTGACGACACATGTGCAAATCTAAAATATTAAACACAAAATATTACTTGTAAACGAAAGACTAGACAGACACGTTAAAACACTTTTATTTAAAAAAAAGTTGAACTGCACTTTCCAGTTCTGGGTGTAACTGGGTCCTGTAACAAAGGTCGGGGGGAGTCCAAACATCAGCAAAAGGTAGAATATTTTCTTCAAATTTAAATGGAACAAACCTTAAGTAGGTACATTTAATTCAAATGAAAACTAAATTGTTGAAAACGGCTCACAAAGGCTAACATATCGCGTAATATACACACATTGAGAGCCTCTTCGTCTTTAAACTCTTTTTAGAAAGGTTTTTTGTTGAAAGTGAGATGGACATTTCTAAGATCCAAAAAACTTTTTTTTTAAATTGACTCTATCGTGTGTTAGATTGCGTTTCCTTGCAATTAAAGAAATTGTTTTCAATTTCAATGTCTTGCAACCTGTCACTTTAATTAATTATAAAAATAAACCAACAAGTCTTATCAAGTTTGCACACCAATCGACCGATGCCATCGATGGACTTCGATTGATTTGGCTTTTTCAGACCGATTGGTGTGGTAACAACTGATGATCGACGAACACTGATCCATTCTATCAGCTATCGATGAGTGTGGTGGCACCCGGGCCTCAAATGGCATAGTAACGCCCCTAACCTCGTTTTATAAAACCGACTACAAAACCCTTAAATAATCCCACTGCAAGGTAAGAAATAAAAAAACATGTAAGTAGGTCATTTGGAATGGATGGCCGCGTCCGCTGTACATTTTATATCCGATGTTTATGCCTCGAATTTTGATTTCTGAGAATGTTGGGCTAGAGAATATACAAGAATAGTCCAGCTGGTATGCATCCAAAGCTCAGAAAAATAAAATTAAATATCCAAATCCCTCTCAATGTTGTAGATACAGGTTGATTTCAAATTAAAATACTATCTCAAATTATGTATTTACGGAAATTAAAGCGATCACGAAAAGGTATTTTATGCGCAGTCGGGTGAACACCAGAATAGGGACACATCGGTTTGCTTACAGAATAAGGACACTGGTAGTATAATATGTGCCGGTACATGGCGAAATGAAAATATCAAAAATAGGTATCGAAAAAGTAGGGGTGGATGAAGAAACTTCTACGTCATGATCTCGACGACGGAGGGCGTGCACCGCTGAGCCATTCAGTCTGTGACCATGGCCAGTGCAACCTGGTCAAAATGTCAGGCAATTCAGAGGTATGTAATACCTTTTCGTGATCGTGTTAATTCCCGTAAATACATAATTATATTATGGAACGCGAAAGTTTAAAAGTTAGTACTATCTCAAAGCTAAATTATAAAAACAAGAGATCGCATGGCAGTTGAATTTCGATCATTTCGTATGTCTTGTTTTATATCATTGACCAGTAGGTATAACTTGAACTGCCATTGTAGGACTTGTATGGTACAAGTCAGGTCAAAATATATACCCTATAGATTTTGTATAACCGTTTCTATATCATTTTTTAACTTTATAGCACATATGTAGCAAAATTGTAGCTTTCTGCACTGCTTCTACATATAAACTTTAAGATTCCAAATTTCACATTTCTGTTTGTTCACGTCACTTTAAAAAATGCGCACAAAGAATTCTCCTCTGGTTTTTATTTTTTTTAAATCTCAGCCTTTCAGTACCTGTAGTGAACTTTTTAGGATGTTTTCATATTGCATTGTCTCTCACGTTAATGGTATTGTAGTACCTTATTCGAAGGGTGGTAGCCACCAAATTGTGTACCTATACTTAATTAGTATTATTTATTCTAACCTATAACCTAACCCAGTCTACAGTTGACTGACTAAGTAAATACTTACACCGTAGTGTTTGTATACTCTTTGACTTACACCTACTTCAATTCTTTTTAATGTGATTTAAATTATTTTTGGTAACTGTCCACAGAGTGTGTAGGTACATATCTATCTGTTTACATACTGTCTACTAAATCAAAATTTCTTCCGATTTTCCTTTCGCTTTCACTGTTATGTTTCCAAAATGTTGAAGCAAGATATTTATAAACCTGAAACTTTTTTATATTTTGCATATGGTGCCAATTTGTTAGGATTTCGAGTAAAATGGTTTAATCCTACAGCAGAGTTTGTTTCCATAGCACGACTAGATGTAAGTTACTATCAATATTTTTTTGTAATTTAATCTCATCTTATAGGTATTCTGCTAAACACCGCTTATTATTCGAAAAGTATGGTGTTGGTGTAGATATGTCCTACTTATCAGGACTGCCAGTAATGACAACTTATTTTATACCGCCGAGCTTCAGATCCTATACAAAATCACGTACTAATATACAAAATCAATGTTGTGCGACTATAGTACGTCACTCTTTGGGGATTTCAATAAAAGGTGCTTTAACGCCAACGTACCTATAAGGGTTCAACAGTTTACCACAGTCATGATTTGTTTTAAGTATCTCTATGTGTATGTACGTACCTACTTATTACGCTATAACATCAGTAATGGCATTGTATTTAATTATACAATGCAATCTACTATTCAAACAGGATACATAAGATAACCGAATTATACGAATTTTTAATCCAATTATACAATCTGGCAGCCCTGCTACTTACATAGTTAGGTACATATTTTTCAATTATTTGAGCTAAACGGAAGGTTGTCGTTGTAGTAGGGCTCGGTCGGCATTTTCCTCGTGGTGTAATCCTTACTAATCACAGAACTGAGAATATGGATTTAGAAATGCTATCAGCTGTATTTTGTTCCAAATTATGTGTCGCCAGTTGCATACGCTTAGACGATAATCATTATTTTACACACATACAGAACTACGCTAATTCGTCACAGAGAATTCATTAAATATGAATTCTAAACTCCATTTATATTTATACTAAATACACACTTAAACTGATCATTGTAATTTAGCGTTTCGTAGACAAACTTACCAGCCGTTACGTCCGAAACAGCGGTACGACTAACGAGTGTGCGTCTTAATTTTCACAAAATATTTTCGTTCAAAATGCAAGCAATGTAGTTCATTGCGTGCTCTCATAGTTCCAATATAGTTAATAGTCAAATATGATACCCAATGTATAACTTTACGCAATGCTTTAGTAGATTAGATCATAACAGGTTTTTCTCTTAAATTACATAACACTTTGTGAATTTTTGCCAATATTACTTAAAAACAAAAGTTTTTGCACTCTCTCTATGATGTCCTTACTTTGGACACACTACAGTCTTAACTTCTTTTTCAATACGAATATGTAAGTGCGTACCCCGCCAACATCGCATTTTTTACTTATTCCCAGTTCTGTGTTACTAATATTATAAATGCGATATTGAGTTAGTTTATTTGTTACGCTTTCACGCCTTAATCACTCAAGCGATCATCATGAAATTTTATATTTATTTAATTTAGGCAAACCAACAGCTTCAAAAATAGCAGTGGGCAGTTTCATATACAACATTAAGGCAATTACAGGTTTTCATGAATTGCAGCATTACCTATATGTAACAGAGGTTTTGGAACACTATAGATTAGAAATAGAGGAATAGAAAAAAACAAATTACACGCGATCGAAGCCACGGGTAAAAGTTGCTGTCAGATAAAAGTCAGTGTATCCCTGGGACCTTTTTCTTTGGTTGAATCGTGAATGCTTCCATCGTGAGAGAAAAGAAACCTGTGTGTAGAGTGTGTAGTAACCCTCCGTGGTTTAAGCCTATAGTATATTCACCAGTGGCGACGCTAACTTGTTTGTTAAAGCTCAAAGTTCTTCATTGCTCAGATCCACCTATTTCGCGGTATGTAGAACGGTTACATTATGTACTGTAATGTTACACATGTGTAAATCTTTATGTATACAAATTTCGTGTTACGTTGTTTGTTCGCAGTGAACTCCTTAACTAGGTAATGAACCGATTTTAATGAAATTTAGCGCACTGTGTGCGGTTTTGTTCAACTTGAGAGATTGGATAGTTTTGTCTCAATTTATGGTCACAATTTTTCTAATTGCAAATTACTTAACTACAGCAACGCATGACCGGGTAGCTAGTGTAACTATATTGTATGAGAATTTACAGTTTACGTTTACGAACGCTGTTGTCGATTCCCTTGTATATTGATATTTTAGTTGGCAAATATTTTCACCAGGGGCGCTGTCACTTAATGTATGGAGAAATCATAACAAAACAAGACAAAAACTCATAATGGAAACTGGAAATTCTAAGAATGTACATAAATGCTTCTATTGATGTTTTACTCGTGTAGAATCAGGCTCTAACTCCGTGGGACTCCGCCGCCTCGTTTTGCGAGGAGGTGATGTACGCCAAAGAGGCGGCGGAAAGGGAACGAGAGAGGACTTGCACTCTCCCGTCCCGCACAGGACGCACCAGGCGCCATAGGGCACCTAATGACCTACGGCCTCCATGAGCGCTGGCCTTAAGGCGTCGGGAAGGGTAACCCGGCGCCGGAACAGAAGAAAATAGGCCCGAGACGGTGGCGCGACGGGTTCCGCGATCGCCTTTCTAGACGGGGAACACGGCTCCTACTCACGACTGCGAGACTACCTGCTTTGTGAACAGGTGGTCAAATCTGTCGGGGTCCAGGGAGTTCCTTCCTAGGTTTTTACCTGAGCCCCCGGCCATAGACACCCGTGATGAAACACCGTGGTTTTAGTCGTTTTGATTCCGACATAACCACTTCGCTGAGTGGTGAGGTGGTACCCGAGGGAGTATCCAGACGTAAAAAAAAATGCTCTAACTTTGTATTTAGATAAGGTTTTGCGCCTTTTTTTTACGTACGTTTATCTATACTTATCTTTTCTGTAAACGCGGTTTTAAAAAAAAAGCAGAGCGAAGCTTGGTCGCCAAGGTACTCATAATAATACCTACGCATATTTATAGTTTAGTTATCCTCTTTGATAACATTTTGATAGTAGACATCGCATTTGGTGTAAATCCTGTTAAAATTGTATTATTGGTCATAACAGAAGAATGAATGATGAAAAATGTCCTCTATTTTGATAAGTGCTTATAATTACTGCTATTTCTTAGAATTACAGACTGGATTTCAGTAGGTTCTCTCCATTTTGGGGAGGACCAATTGCTACGATAGTACCTACCGCTAATGCACAAACTTGGGGGATCATATGGAGACTTCACAAGGACGATATGGTGTCACTTGACGAGTAAGCGAATTTTACAACTACTCTCAAATTCTGCTATTTTTTAGGGTTCTCCTCAAAAGGAACCCTTATAGGATCACTTTGTTGTGCGTCTGTCTGTCTATTTGTTAAGACCTGATTTCTCAATTGCCACCAAAATCCACCTAAATCCTCATATGTAGCAATCTGTGGACAGCTCAATTAAATCGGTTACAACGAGACGCGAATCCTTTTAATTTTTAGGTACCTAAAATCTATTTATTGTGTATTTGGATTTGTGCAAGAAGTCAATATTGTCCGACAACTACATTTCATGTTTCATACTTTCAATAAAACAGCAATGTAAAATGCTAAAGAATGAAAAGAGGAACTTAGAGGGCCCAATAGTAGCCAAAATTCGTTTCATACGTTTGTCTCGCTTTATAGGAGAAAAAGGCTCCAAGGACACTCGAGAAACATATAAATAAATAAAAAAGAAAAACCTAATGGTTAACATCTCTGGTGAAAGCATTGTCATGCCATGTGTTCTAATGATATTATTTATAAGAATCGTACCCTAGTTCCTATTTGTATGTACCCAATTATACTTACAGTTACTTATGTTTACAGTCAAAAAAAGGTGGACGAAAACAGCTACTTTATAAAATATGTAACAGTCCATACATCATATATGGGAGATTTTCTGTGTCGTACTTATATGAGGAAAGTGTATCCACTGCCTAAGGGTAATCATGACCCCATGCCTGTGGAACGATGGCCGTCCTGGTCCTATAAACAAATTCTTATTTTGGGAGCTGAACAACATAAGCTTCCGACGCATTACATACGATTTCTAAAAAAAATAAAAGACAATGGTGATATAGCATGCTGGTTACTAGCATTAATGTTGAAGCGCTACAAAGAGAAACAGCCATGCGAGTGTAGAGTGCCAGGCATAATACCAAGAAGGCCTCTGAAAATAACGGTCAAGAAATCTAGCTTGTTTTAACAAATAAGTAAAGGCATAATAAACGTTAAAGAAAAAACATCAAATTATGAAAATTGAGAAATCACTTTTATTCAGAGAAATCACGAATAGATTCAACTACCGTAATATTTAAACGAAGGATGCAATGATATTCAAAACTATATTTTACTATTTTTTATAACCTTTTATTAATATAAATATTAAAATTATTAATAGGTACTTGGTTTTCATTAAATTAATTATATAAAATTGTACACTATATCAATCGTTTGGTGAAATTGTATCTAAATTGAGCATATAGCACAACGCTACCCCGACACTTACATAAAACACATACACAATTCACACAAGGAAATAAATCATTTGGAAATTATTTTATCAGTCAATAATTTACGCATAATATAATTACTAAAAATGAGGTAATGTAACTGCCTTGTAAAGTGATAATCACAATGAAACAAATACTGATAAAAATAAGAGCGCAAGTAACAGTCGTCCGACAGCAGGCACAGTCCGCAGGCACGCGCGAGGCAACGTTGTGCGAGACCGCGACCTCCGACCTACGTCACACAACATTCCAGTGCAGTCGTTTCGATTTGGTGGGGCTTTGTCTCTCTCACTTCACTGGAATGTTTGCGAGTAACATTAAATGGGAATAAATTATAGCTCTAATATATTTAGGTTACGCTTAGCGGTACCCTCTATCTACGACATTCCTCATAATTGAGCAAAAGGCACTATGCAATAATCATGTACAAAACAATATTAATATTTCGGATTCAGTAGAGATTATTTCGCTTCCACTGAACGTTGGAAGGGAGATGCAACGTGCCTTGTGCCCCACGACAACACAAACGAGTGAACTAGCCGCAGTCGCCCTCTGCGTAACTCGACGTATCACTACATTAGTTTTAATCTGATTCGACTACCTAGTAGTTCACAACAGAAAGTGGCCGACGCCTTAAATAAAATACTATCGGTAAGCCATTAGTCATACACCGCCCATGTCCACAGCCAACGGAGCTGAATAGATTTCCTGTGGCACAGGTTTATGATTGTGTTACAAACAAAACAATTGAAATAGTTATATAATCAGTAAATTTAAACTAAAATGTTCTAGCATGAGCTAATGTCGTTGAACAATAAACTTGTGTACAGACATGTACTGAGTGCGGTGTGAGTCCCACAATGCACAAACCTGCAAGAAAGGCTGTATGTCTGAAGGCACTCGTTTAAACCCTTATACCACATTACAGCTATTATATTACCCTCCGGAGCCTTTCGACTCGGCTGGGCTCCGATGTCTACGACTGTTGTATATAACTGGAGTCTAACTTTGGTTGGGCGTACATCTTAACGTTTATAGTTTTACAGTTAATTACAATTATGTAGCTAGCGTCAGAGTCAGTATTATAACTAGTAAACTGCCGTTAGTACTATGTCTGTGGTTACATATACGAAACATGTATAAGATCGAAATCGAACATTCAAATTTACCTACGAACGTGTCTATTTTACATTATTTCATCTATAAAATTAATAAAGTGAACAATTTGTATATACTGCACAATACGATGTGAACAAAATAAAGGAACTATGTACTTAAATATATTTAAGCTAACGTTACGTCGCCGGTCAACACAGCGAACTTGTATACCAGAACCAGTATGCAATTATCAAATATGGAAATACGATATGAACACAATAAAAGTTATTGAATACATTATAACATTTTCATTTCACAGTTAACTCTTAGTTCGACTCACTTACATCATACATATATATTATTCAAACAATACCTATATAATTTCAGTAACTTATTAAAAGTAGTCTTATGAGATATTTTAATTGTAGCTAGCGTAAATAGTCCACTGATTACCTTGCACAATTAGTTAGACTTTGGTTTTAAAATATATTTTCTTTAAAATAAATATATAACCATAGAGGCAGGTATTTGTCTATTACATTTTAGTCGATGGGTATACATCAAACACCACACTTACTTGAGAGTAATTGCAATACGATACGTTTAGAATCATTCATACAATATATTTGTCATTAAACAATAATTGTTGCGGCACATATAATCATTTTAAATTAACGTTGTCTCTTAACCGGTACTAGTAAGTACTCACAAGTATAAAGTACTCAAATATATGCATTTGTCCTTGTAGGTTGTGCAATACATTCTATACCTATATATATATGTCCAGCGACACTCAACAAGTTGCCACCTCTTGTTTGAAGGTGCTTCATGCTTCTACTCAAACCAGTCCAGTAATTTGAAACAATCGTGTATAAATACGTACAGTTATATAATTACTTTGTAAATGTTGCTAACAACTCCAATAAGTCAGTAATAACAAAAAGAAATATAAATTTAGGATGATTTTTTCCAAATCTTTGGTGGTTAATTTGTAAATTGAATATTTGGAATAAGTTAAAACCCGGGAAGTAAACAATATTGCCCTGTTTATATATAAAGCGGTATATCGAACAACTTGAGTATTTTAAGCGGTATATATCGATCGCAAATAGTGACATACTCATATCGCAACATACATTTTTTACAAAAAGTACTGGGCGCAACAACGCGACGCCCGTTTTTAAATGTATTCACACTACCGAACTACACGTCAAGGAAACAATAAAAATAATTTTGTACACGATCTCGCCTACACAAAACTATACACGCTTTACATCCTAAACGGTAAACTTAATATTAATAGGCTATGTCAAAAGTGACACCGATTTACAACTATATAATAACGTCGAGGTAAACTATAGGATTCACGTCGAGACAAATCGACTCACTCAATATCGTCCCAGCAAAAATATTACTTTCCTGATATGAAAACGAATCGTCACACGAACTGAAGTGCCCAACCAATAAATGCGGGCGCGACTTAGCGTAGTGAGGTAGATGCGGTGGTGGGAGGGGGCGGACGGGCGGGCCCTAGCGTCCCCAGCATGACGGCGCGGGCCCTAGCAGAGCCGACCTTGCCACCGGTGGCGCCGGGCGGACCCTAGCTGGGCAGGGCGGGGCACCATGCGTTTGCAGCCTGCCATCAGTGGCCCCTAGCAGGACGGCGCGGGTGCTGTTCCGTTGCAGCCCGCTTCAGCGGCCTAGGCGGACCCCAGCAGGGTGGCGCGGGAGCCGTGCCGTTGCAACCCGCCAACGGCGACGTCGGCCAGGCCCTAGCAGGGCGGTGCGGGACCTGTGCCGTTGCAGCCCGCCATCAGCGGCGCCGGGCCAGCCAGTGGCTGTAGCGGCTCGGCCGCCGCGTCGTCCGACCGCCGCGACTGCACCGACGACAGCTCGCGTACCCACGACGCCAGCCGCCCCGATACGCCGAATAAGTTCGAGCCCGAGCCTGTCGCCACGGCGCCCACGTTCACCTCTGGCAACTCCTGCTCTTCTTCTGTGAAACCAAACACACTACTTACTTCTTTTGCCTTACCTTGTCTTGTTATACACAAGAGTAACAAAAGGGGCAGTTCTAGGGAATTTGGAAAAATTTGCATTGCAATAATACGCAGAACTAGGGTAACAGAGAAATAATTAGAAGTTTAGAAGCACTGAAATACATTAGCCACCATAAATCCCTAAAACTGCCCCGTAAGAGGTCATCCATTAATTACGTGATGTTTTTTTCCCCCCCACTTGGTGATACGTTGTGAGGTGTTAGACTAACCCCATCCTCCTACCCGAAATCACGTGTATTATTTTTTTAGTACAAAGTATCTTATCAAAATTCAAAAATATTATATTTAAATAAAGATATAATCTAATGCTGGAAAATTACGCACCGCCGTGATAAAAAGATCCAGACAGACATTACAGTTGAAGATTGTTTCAGACTGGCATAAAATAATAAAGGAAAGGTGTAATTAGGTGAAAATCACATAAGCACTTACAGGCGCCGGACAAACGGTGGACGGGGGAAATTACTGCCTGGCAACTGCGAGTCACGGTCACGCGCCGCTTTTCGGTTTAGAAATCGCGCATTCAACGAAAAATTAAATACACGTGATATCTCACTAAACCCTCCCCCTTGTGATTTTTTCGAACAACCTCCCTCCCCCCCCTTTCGAGCCTCACGTGATTAATGGACGACCCCTAAGAGTTAATACAAAATATATGAATACCTTTATTATTGCGAATACCTTTTGTCAAAATCCTAACGAATTTTTAATAATTGCAGAATATAAATAGAAAGTATAATTTACCGCTGTATAACGATTTTAGACCAGGGCAAATAATTTAGCTAAGGCAAAAAATTAATAACAGCATAAAAATTGTTAGAAAGGGACCAAAATATAGTGAAACCAACAGGAAAAATAAATTAAGGCGAGGTGTTACCCACATAATTAGCAAAACGTCGAGTCTTTGGAACTCGAGTGTGACTAAACCGCACAAAATTAATTATTGAAAAAAGATACTGCATTTAGATGAAAAATACATAAAAAATGTTAATCGGGCAAAAATGGTGGTCATGGTCAAAAAATGTAACACTCCTCAGGACATTAGGTGTTATACCTATGACTTCGAAAAATTAGATTCATTATTATTTACAAATTTGTTATTATTTTTTTTATTGTAAATAAATTTCCACTTTTGTAGCACAAAAATAAATAACTAAATGTCACACGATTAAAAGAAACATAACTATTTAAATAGCATTACTTGCTAAAAGCAAATTGATCATGCAGGTACTTGTTGAAAATGCCTAAATAAAACGTCTATTTGATTTCCTTGCATATACCTACTGTGTTATCTTTCATGAGTGGTTTACAATTGTGTATAACCATATCGTGCGTAAATATGTCTGCATGTGTGCAGGATGTTGATTTCAAATCGCGCTGAGACCGCGCCGTAAAGTCGATCCGCGTTACGAGGACGAAATGGGATGAACTTTTAAGGGTGGAACATCGTTTTTCTCGATTTCCAGCGAAACTAGACCTCCTGTCGAAAAAAGTTCAATGTGAAAGTTGTAGATAATATAAAGATCTATAAACTTTGGTACCAAATTTTTTTTACATTTTTGTTCTCTAATTCTCTAACTTCTATTCTCTTTATTCACTCTTACCTTTTTATGTCCCAAACACGCTGGTTTTCTTTTTCAATCAAAATATTAACTTTTACAGTTAGTTTTGATCTTAAACCAAAAAAAAATTAGCAATTTTAATCAATAGTTATAATTTTTAGATAATGATTAAAAATAAATAATTAATCAATCAATCAGACTATCATACTCCACTGCTGGACAAAGGCCTCTCCCAATCAGCACCGGACAGCATCCGGTCCTTCGCCTTTCCAGTCCAAAATAATATGTAATGTTTATTTTTTTTGGTCTAGTTTCGTTGGAAATCGTGTTATATTTTCTTTCCCTTCACACAGTCTATAGGCTGTTATTATTTTTTTCTTGTTTTGCCTATTTTATGCTTATTATTTTAGTCAACTATAACTTTCAAATAACGTATCCTACCAATCCGATCACCGGTGATCGTGTTTCATTAAAATTGCCTGTTAAAAGTAAGTAATATCGGCGTCGACACTGACCCATGGCGGTGCGCTGCAGCGAGTACATCTCCTGCCCCTGCGGCGAGTGGAAGAAGCTGCGGTGGCGGAAGTGCGGCTGCGCGCTCTGCGCCAGGTCGGCCACGAGGTGCAGGAAGGAGGGCCGCGTGGGCGCGCGGTGCGCCCAGCACGCGCGCATGAGCTCGTAGAGGCGGTCGGGGCAGTGCTCCGGCCGCTCCATCACGCCGCCCTCCACCACGTACCGCACCACCTGCTCGTTGGACAGCCCCTACGCACACCACCCGATTGTATTAGATTGATTCATTCATTGAATCGGTCGAATATTCAATTTAATTAATGAATTTCTCAAAACACTTCATCATTCGAGTTAGTGCACTACTCACATCGTTTGAGGTCGAGTTTTGTAGATTATGTAACCGTTAATATTTAAATCTGAACACGAAATGTCTGTCTGTCTGTTCTTCAGTTTGCTCCTGCATTCTTACGCGATGGCTAACTGTTGTAAGCTACATAATATATGTTAACACTAGCTTCGCTCGCGTTTACACATTTATATATTTTGCAATGAACCCTAATTCTTTTTCCAAAATAAAAGTAGTAACTCTAGTAATTACTAAGTTACTCCTTATAACACCAGTTATCTGCCAGTGAAAGTTCCGTGGAAATCGGCTCACCCGTTCCAGAGATTAGCCGAAACAAACAGACAGACAGCCAGAAAGACAGACAGACAAATTTTTTAAAACTAAATTTTAGGCATAGGTATCGTGCAAATAACTGTATGAGCTTATGAAAAAACTATTATTTTGACATTACAAACAGATACTTCAATTTTATTTATTTGTAGTATGTAGTATTGTAGTACTTGTACTTTTTTTCTTTTTTTTTTTTTGGGTTGGCAACCCCAAGCTGTCAACAGCTGATTAGAATTTTTTCCGATAATTTTTATTTAAAAAATATATTTATTTGCATAAATATAACATTGTACAACCAATTTCACGCTAAACATTCTAGTAATTATAAGAATAATTATAAATCTCATAGTAATTAAGAGTATAATAAGTGTAATTGTAAGTTTACGGATACTACTAAAGTGACAGTTACGTTTTAACCGAAATTGTGAAAAATATGTTTTAAGTGATCACTGTGAATTTATTGTCATCTCTTTCAAGGTATTTATCATCTTATCATTCTTATAAACATACTTTATTCACAGTGCAAGTATAGTTTTACAGAAATATTAACAGTTATTAAACCTTATACTGTTTAAAACTACCTCCCATTAGTTGATTGCAATTCTCCAAGTTTTAAAGTTATAAAATATTTCCTAGTTCTTAATAGCCCTACTATAAAATGATTCAAACTCGCAAAGCATTGGCACGTCAGGAGGAGGCCAAACTCCAAATGACATTAAGAGAACTAAAAGCTACCAAGGGGAGGTGTGATCAGCTGATGAAAGAGAGAAATGACAGTGAACAAACACTCTTGGATACTTTACATGAAAATGATAATCTTAGACTTAAGCTGTCTTCATTGCACTCACAAAATGTTGAGGTTACCAATGCTCGGGACAGACTACAGCTCCTCGTTGACTCATTCGACACATGCAGAGATGAGTACGAGCAAGCTCTGAAACGCATCAGGGTTTTAGAACGCCAGCTACATGAAGCACACAACACCATATCATCATTTGAAGACTTCAAGGACAGGATAGTAGCTGCATCAAATCAGAGTCTGTACGAGGAGCTGGTTGCTCCCAATTCACCGTTGGTAGCTAACAACCATAATTCGGCTCTCATTATAGATCTTACAAATGACAATGACTCCTTCAGAGTTAATAAATCTCAAAAAGTCATCAAATGTAGTAAGAACAAATTAAAAAAGTACATTCGTGTTAAAAAATTTATTACAAAAACAAAGAAGCTTATTTTTAAACATAAGTTCTTTATAGATAGTGTAGCATTAAATAGGCAGAGGATGCAATTAATTGATCAGGTTAATATGTACTCCATAGAGGTAGATAACATGTCTTCACAATATTTTGAGGACACAGGAGCTCTTCAAACAGAAATTAAGAAACTTGAGGAGCATCT
The DNA here is from genome assembly GCA_963859945.1 of Euplagia quadripunctaria. Classification (NCBI taxonomy): domain Eukaryota; kingdom Metazoa; phylum Arthropoda; class Insecta; order Lepidoptera; family Erebidae; genus Euplagia; species Euplagia quadripunctaria. Next base: position 19,169,278 of record OY982561.1, read on the forward strand.
GAGAACTATTAGTAGTAAATATGAGATTTCACAAAAACAAAGTAGGGAACAAGTTTTGGCAATAGGTAAACTAGTTAATTCATGCAATTGTAGGAATGATTCATTGTTGTTTTCTGATAACCACAATGAAACCACTAGTTCTTTAGACAGTTTGCCAGTAACATGTGTCAGTAATGTAGTTAATTTCCAGAATAGCAATACAACTATTCAACATCAATTGTACAGTACCAATAGCAAAATAATAATGTTTAGCGATGAAATTGGTAAAGGTTTAGGTATGTCAATGTCAAACTCAAATCAGGAATATTCATTCAGCAACTTTTGTATGCCAAACCTACCATATAATATGATTCTAGAAAAGGCTATTAGTGCAACTTTTGATACAAATACTAGTCTCATAATTTTCAGTGGCAATAGGGGTACTGTAAATAAAAAAACATTCATAAAATACTTTGAACAATTATCGGAACTCAATGTAAATAAAATAGTACTATTTACACTGCCAATTAACAAAGGGTTGTCTCAACATGAAAAAAATATTAGGATTAATTTAAACATGACTATGTTTAATTTGACAAGCCAAATTAATGGTAGTTTTTATAATAAATTTCATTTAATCGACATCAATAGGATTGTCAATGATACTGTTTTTTCGACCACAGATAGTTATTATCTGCCGTATTATTTTAAAAGACAGATAACTGTTTCGTTATCATATTATTTTAGAATAATAGCCAAGAACTTGGCTAACCTGACAGCTCCTATAGAGCACCCCTTAGAATGTAAGAACACTGTAGCCAAACATTTGGCTTCACATAGTGCTCCTTCTGAGCTAATTAATAATATCTTTACTAATATTCATTCAGGCAATAGCTTGGCCGCACATTGTGACATAAATTCTTTAAATTAATTGCTAAGACAATAGAGCCTATCTCTTGCATATCAAATCATTTACTCAATAATGGTACTGTTAGTAAAAATATAAAAATAAATAAAAATTGTAGCAATGACATTCTGTGATTGGGCAACAACAGGAATATACAAAAGTAGAGAAAAGCTGTATGATTTATATGCCATGAAACAAAGTAATTTTGACCCAAAATTTCATGAATATGTCAAAAATTACTCAAAGATTTTTAAGAAAACATGTTCTATGGCAAAGTCTTTATACATAAGTAATAAGATTAAGTCTTCAAATAATAAAATAACAGCTACATGGAACATTATTAATAATGAAACTGGACGTAGTAAACCTCGAGATAACAATTTAAAATTAAATATTAATAATAGGTTTATAACAAACAACTTAGACATAGCTGAATCTTTTAATACCTTTTTCACAAATATACCAGTTAGTACAACTAGTACCTTGAATTCTTGTGCGTCCAGGTCTGAATTGTTGTTAAGGGCCAATGTAAACAAATGTAAGAACTTATTTAAATTTGAATTCATAAACCCCACAGACATTATAAAAACGTTTAAGTCTCTTAACTCTAAGAATTCAGGGGACTTATGGGGGATTTCTGTTAAATTAATAGAAACTATTATAATTGATATAGCGCCATTTCTAGCTATAACATTCAATCGATGTGTTGATTCTGGTGTTTTTCCTAACCTGATGAAGTATAGCAAAGTAATACCTTTATTCAAGAAGGGTTGTACAACTGAACCAAGTAACTTTAGGCCAATCTCAATCTTGCCGGCTATAAGTAAAATTTTTGAAAAAGTTATCCTGCAACAACTAGAAAGCCATTTTAATCGAAATAATTTATTGCACAAAGAACAATTTGGCTTTACAAAGGGTCGTTCAACAATTGATGCTGGTGCAACTCTTTTGAGACATATATTTAATGCATGGGAGAATTCGCAAGATGCGATAGGTGTATTTTGCGATCTCTCTAAAGCTTTTGACTGTGTAGAACACAACACGCTTATTCTTAAACTTAGGCATTATGGTGTTAATGGTATTGCTTTGGAACTAATTGTTTCCTACTTGAAAGATAGAATTCAACATGTAGATGTCAATGGTGCGAGGTCTTCTGGATTACCTGTTACTATGGGCGTTCCCCAGGGCTCTATACTGGGTCCTCTACTTTTTCTCATATATATAAACGATTTACCTTATTATTTAAAAGATCGCTGTGATATAGTTCTATTTGCTGATGATACGTCACTTATTTTCAAAGTCGATCGTAAAAAAACAGTTTTTGACGATGTGAATAGGGCGCTAAATGATGTATTGTATTGGTTTTCAACTAACAATCTCCTACTGAACTCAAATAAAACAAAGTGTGTGAGATTTACCATGCCAAATGTAAAACAGCTAGGCACTAATCTAACTCTAAATAATGAAATAATAAGTATTGTAGACTCAACAGTATTCTTGGGACTTACATTAGACAGTAAACTGCAATGGGGACCCCAGATAGACAGCCTTGCAGGTAGGCTTAGTTCGGCAGCTTACGCAGTATGGAAGGTACGTCAGCTCACTGATACGGACACAGCTAGGCTTGTTTATTTTAGCTACTTTCACAGCGTCATGTCCTATGGTATACTACTTTGGGGCAAGGCGGCTGATGTTGAAACGATTTTTATTCTTCAAAAAAGAGCCATCCGCTCAATATACAATTTAGGTGCTAGAGTCTCTCTTCGAGAGTTGTTTAAGGATATAGGTATTTTAACTGTTGCATCACAGTATATATTTGCAAATATTATGTTTGTTAGGCACAATATCAATGACTATAAGAAAAACAGTGATATACACAATATTAATACAAGAAACAAGTCTAAACTCGTTGCTACCTATCATCGCTTACATAAGGTACACAACTCGTTCGAAGGTCTTGGTATACGTTTTTATAATAAAATTCCTATAGATGTAATCGACCTTCCTGTAGATAAATTTAAGCGTACTGTAAAAAATCACCTTATTAGGAAAGCCTACTATACGATCAACGATTATCTAAACGACAAACAGTCTTGGGCTTAAGGTGTCTTTAGGTATATACACACAAACTTCTTTGTCTTATAATTAGACTAAATTATTAACAAACCATTGTTAGTTGAAAGTAATGCGTGACGATTATTATGGTAATTTTGACTAGTAGTGATTTTTATCAGTATCTCGACTATGGCTCGTCATGCTCACTAAAATGTCATTGCTTGCGGCGTCGTCATGGGGCGGGTCGTTTCTTTCCCTCTGATATGGCGAAGGAGACGATGGCTGGTCCATGCGTCATACTCGTGAACGGGTGCTGCTTGGGGTGACTGGTCGGCTTAGTCAGCGATGCTTTAGCCTATACTATTATTTTGGTTCGTTCAACTGCAACTCTAGCCTCTTAATCCAGTCACGAATTAGTTTTAACAGTAGACTTTGTAACTGATGTGCACCTTGAATGATTTCTATGTTTAATAGGTTCGAACCTTCAACGGTATCACTGAGTGATATTTTTTGTTTGTGCGTTAGCTTTTGGAGCATTTCAATAAAATGTAATTCAGGTGGCAACAGCTTGCATCATGCTTATCTTTTATGTAACACTAATACCATTGTACCTGAAGATCTGACTTTTAAAAAGAGTGGCCATGAGTTTCTTTGCCAGTATTCTTCTCATAAGGCTCTACGCATTTTGGAAACTGGAAGTTATAGATCGACACAAGCAGGCAGTAGATTTTGGTGTTTTCACCTAATTTACCTCGACAATCCAGTACATGCTGTGGCGTCTATTTGCGTCGATCTATGATTTTTAACAGTAGCTTCAATTTAACGTTCATAAATGTCACTTAGTGTCTTAATTGAATAAATGATTTTGAATTTTGAATTTTGAATTTAGTATGTATGTATGTATTGATAATTATTCAACAATTAAAAAATATTTTTTTAAATAAAATAAAAACAAGTGTTTAGTTTGCATATCTCACCTGGTACGGCTGCATAGCTAGTGTCGCCATTTCCCATAAGACGACACCGTAACTCCACACATCAGTACTACTGGAGAAGACCTGTGAATTTAAGTATTATAATTATGCTGATAAACCCTTTAGTTTACGTTAGGAATGTACGCTTTTAATTTAGGGTACAATTATAATTTTTTTAGTAAACAGTAACCTAAAAGAAACTGTGGGAGAGTCATGCTTCGGCACGTATGGGCCGGCTCGACCGGAGTGATACCACGGCCTCACAGCAGCACAAACCAGCAGTGAAGCAATGCTACCAGAAGCCCTAAAGCATCCATCTCTCCCTCTTTCCCCCTGTCCCCCACCCCCTCTACCTCCCTCTTTACCTACTCCCACCTTAAGGCCCGGCAACGCACTTATGACTCTTCGAGTTGCAGGTACCCATGGGCGGCGGTAGTCACTTACCATCAGGTGACCCGTATGCTCAAACTACTTAGTACCTATTTAAATATAAACTGTGGATATATTGCACAGTTATTTTCAGTTACAATATGACTTAGTAAAATGCATAAGCTTACCCCATCCTTTAGGCTCTCGGGGCTCATCCATCGCACGGGCAGTAGGCCCTTAGTGCCTTTCCTATAATAATCAGTCTCGTAGATGTCTCTGGTCATGCCGAAGTCCCCCACTTTGACGGTGAGATCCTCGGCGACCATGCAGTTGCGCGCCGCTAGGTCGCGGTGCACAAATTTTTTGGCCGATAGGTAAGCCATACCGTCGGCTATTTCTATAGCCATCTGGAATTTTATAACTTATTAAATTCGAATTATATCATCGTTATTACGTAAAATCAATCTACAATTATTTGAAATGTTTTTTAACCGACTTCAAAATGGAGGAGGTTCCCAATTCAATTTTTTTATATATTTTCTCCACCACATATATAGACGGTTTTGCAAAATTCTTTTTTTTTTGTTCGAAAGAATTTTATTGTGACTTTATTTTTTATTATGATTTAGGCTCATTGAATTCGGTTATATACTTTTTTTAAAGTTAATTATATAAACTAAAAATTATAGATCAACACACAGTGTGAACGCAACAATCGGGAGCTTTGTCAAAAGTGAAATAACGAATACAATAAATGACAAATAATGACGTGTTAAGATCTCATCGCTATCTGTCCGTGTCGATCTGCTTCAAGGCTAAGTGACAGGCTGCAGTGAGCGGTTAGCTAGTGTAAAGCAGTGACCTGCAGGATGTTCTGCAGCGTGGGCGGCGTGACGGGCGGCCCCTTGCGCGGCAAGGACGAGTCGGCGTCGGGCCGGTGCGAGCGCAGGTACGTCTTGAGGTCGCCCAGCCCCATGAGCTCCATGATGACGAGCGTGGGCTGACCGCGCGACACCACGCCCAGCAGCCGCACCACGTGGAACGTGTCGAACGCCTTCATCACTGACGCCTCGTTCAAAAACTCTTGCCGCTCCCTGTGGACCGACTCGCACGTTAGCGCGATCTACAATCGAATGACTGACACGTGTTATCGTCCTCGGCTAAGTTCGAGTGTTCAAAATGATTAATGCGCTACATGAGCTACTATTATCTTTATATATATTTCTTCTGTGCGTGTGTATGTCACTGAACTTCTCCTAAACGGCTGGACCGATTTTAATGATTTTTTTGTGTGTCGTCAGGTGGATTCGAAAATGACTTAGATTTACAATTGGACCCAGTAGATGCCGCGTCAATAGGGTTCCAGGAATAATATTTTTTACGTTCCGGCAGGACAACGTCTATCGGGTCCGCTAGTATCTATGTAATATTATGAATTGTGAGATATACAAAAATATCATCTTTAGTATCCACTATATTTCGAATTTTACCTGTCAGTGGCGTGTTCATTAACGGTTTTAACGGCACATCGTATTTCCGATTTTCCTTTTTCTATATTTTTCGCAATACCTTCGTACACCTAAAACAAATAATGATATTATAAGCACAACACATCTTGCAACGAAGCACAAAAAGTTTTATATAAAAATGTTGTTACGTACCATTCCAAATGATCCCTGACCGAGCTCTCTTATAAACTCGATATCTCCTCGCGGTACCTCCCACTCATCAGGAACATACATGGTGGACACATACTCAGGGTTGACGCTTGCGAACAGTTTGTTGGCTTCGGCGGTCGATAACAGCCCGCGGCGCACGTACCATATGGCTCCAGCCAGAAACAGGATCATTATCAGACAACCCCCCACTACACCCCAAATCCATTCACTACCTGAGTCGGCAATTCTCTCCTAAAAAGAAAATATTTTTTTTATGAAACAGATAACATTTATTTTCGTTTGTTTCTTAAACACATTGTACGAGCTACATTGTACATTGCCCTTTTTCTATATGGTGGTTCACTTAAAGGTAGCAATGTTTAGTATGTGAGTGCACCCAGTCGCGATGGATCCGACTAATTGTTCTAATAATGTTTCGAAATTATTTATTACAGCATCCCATCCCAATGCAGAAATGACTGGTGAAGAGTAGTGTTCTTATTTCGAATATTAAACTTTCGAATACTTTGCTCATTCTACGATATGCATACATACATATTAATGTGATTAACAGATTTCCCAATAAGTTAACACTAGAGAGGTTCCTTACCGGTATGACGATTAGAGGAACTACAGTGGAAACGTTTCCTGCGCCGGCGACGGTGATGGGCGTGACTTCAACGCTGTAGTTGCCGGGTGCGAGGCTACGTAGCGAGTACGAGTGCCCGTTGGCCTCGTAATCGTTCACCGTTAAACAGCTCTGGAGACCTACATCCGAATTCTGAAAATAAAAAAATAATTAGCTTCTAAAATGATATTTGATTTGATGGTTTTTTTATAAAGCTTCTATATTTGCAATCATCATCATCTATCAATGTACATTTTGTAAATTCTCGTACATTCCTTACAAATAAATTAAACTACTAACTAAACTTAGTATAGTAATAAATTGATACATCTTTTTAGTAAAAATTATGCGAAGAAATAATAATAATAACTTTATTTGTTTTCTTTAAACATGCACATAGTTACCACATTATTAATGCACTTAAAAACAGTACGTACACAAGAATGATTGACCAATGACCCCCATGCTAGGAATATCCTGTGTTATGGAAGTCATAAATCCGTCCGTAATGTGTTCATGTATATTTGTAAAAGTGATTGATAATATACTAAAGTTTAATAAAACATTTATTCGGAACAAAGGTTATGCTAAATGATAATTTGGTCAATAAAAATATGACGTTACATTTTATGCGACCCATTATGGACGTACATATCTCGAATTGGCATGTCAATTACAGTTGTTTATTTTGTGACTAACCTGTCCATTTTCTTCGATGCGCGAGTAGTGCACCGTGTACGCCACGACGAATCCGTTGGGATTTTCCGGCGGCTTCCATGTCACGTTCACTTCCCCAAGTGTTTTGTTCGACACTACCACTTCGGCACGCAAGTTGCTTACTACATCCACGTCCACTATAATACATTTCATATACATAACCACCCATAAATCTAAAATGAACATATCAGTCTTAAACAATTAAACCAAAACTTTGCCTACCTCGTTCTGAAGTGCGGAAGGTGTTGTACGCTCGGTCAGAACACCAGGTGGGTTCATATGCGTCGCTACTCTCGTTGACATGCTGTGCTCGGCAAGCCCATATATTGACCGTGTACCAAGTGAAGTGGCGCATGTTGGTCACCGTTAGCGTTGAAGTATTACCACCCAGGTCGAAGTAGAGGGACTTCACATATCCTATTAGACAACCACTTTGTACTAAGGCCACACAGAAAATAAATACAAGTATAAGGGCTACATTAACGTTTAAAATGAGTTTTAATGATGATCCACTTTTTATTCCCAATTTCAAGTATCGGGAATCGAAGATATCAAGAATAAACTCTATGCATAATTCAAAACTCAATAAACTTTCAATAATGCTACTATAAGTCATAACCAACAGCCGAAGGGTCTCATATTCTCGTAGGTCACACAGAACTGCATCAGTTTTATTAATACGAATACTAGTAACGTAGGCAACAAATTATAATATTCTTGTTAACTAAGATAATAGGGATGTTGACAAATTTTCGGAACTGTTTTTTTTATTTATATTATATTTTATATCTTTTTGAACGCAGAAAATAAAATTCTATTAAAAAAAAATTAATTAAAAAATGAAGTTATTTTTAAAATTTCCCGGTAAAACACTTGCATCACATTTGATTATGTCACTAACAGATAAACTGTCAGTTCTCCATAATATAAGTAAAAATATAGTTAAAAGTATGATAGTAACTGAAAGCTGTCATCAAAGCTTGTTCTCGTTTAATGACGTATTGGATTTGGTGGGCGTTTGCATGACGATAGTTTAATAACTAGCCTTTTAGCTTTCTCCAATCAATTTTAATATACAGGATGTAAATGACACCGTACCGAATCCTGAAATAGCGTATTCATACTTTCATTCTGAGTAGAAAATCATTGGAAATTTCTGCCTGAAAATTCATTTTTTTTTATTCATTTTTTTGCTTAAAAGTGATATCACAATTAGTAAACAGAACATATTACCGAAAAAAAAAAAAAGAAACATTCAGTGGTAGGACTACACGTCAGAAGTGAAAACATAACTTCACAATTATTTGCATATACATACACACACACACACACACATCTGTATATATATAATTAGGTTAAAAATAAAAAGTAGGTAAATAACATCTCTAAATGTATACATAGGGTACACTGGAAGTTCTGCGCTCCTGGCCGCTCATAAATGTTTGAATTTCGAATCTTATATTTTTTAAATATAAGAAACTCGGCTCCGTCTTACGAATTTTCCATCAGGTCACGTGTCCTGACGCGAGTTTAACATTTACCCCTCCCAAAAAGTGCACAATGCCGCTAAAGAAGTTTTCACTTCAAAAATGTGGTTTAAGGTTTTAAAACATCAAAATTAATAATTTATTTACAACGTAACATTAATTTATGATTAGTGTCAACATCCCTATTGTGTGTGTTATAAGGGGGTTCACGTTTGTATTGTACTAGGTGGGGTTCGAACACGCACTCTTTTGTTTCTCCATTCCGGTGCTCTAGTCATTACACTACCGCCACTAGTTGTTATTGCGGGTCGATTCCTTAAAGCTGTAGTTGCTAATAGGCAGCAGTGCAGTTTATGGCCTAATTTGTGCTTAATAATGTCAATGTTAGCTCTCTAGTGTATCGTAATGTACCTAGTGTTGTTAAACTGGTTAGATGATAAAGCAACGTTTGATTCATAGCAGGTTTTATGAGTGAAATTGAATTGATACCAATTCGTGGCGAAGGGGCGCAATGCCAAAAGGATCCGGCTGTTGCGAACAAATAAAATATAATAATAGCTCGCATAAGTACAGAAGGAATGGTTATCTACTTTATCTTTTCTTTAAAAACAACGAAAGGTTAAACCCCAAAATAAATATATTTATGATATTTTTATGATCCGAGTAATACCTTTATGAAAAAGCGATTGTTACGAGAGACTCCTTATTCTTGGAAATTTTTACCGACATTAAAAAGTGGAGGTAATATCTTCAGACTTTTTCGCGGCAGCGCCTTAACTGATTTAAGCTGGATCCCGACGTGGTCCCGACATACTTGTACAAGTACAAGATATGACGGCTTGATTCAGGTTAATTACTTATTTAGATTTTAAATTCAGGATGTTATTTTAAAAGATTTTATATTAGCACGTTCTTGTTTATGGTTTTAATTCTTGAAAAAAGCACGTCTATGTCGATTGTACATCAGGCATGCATTGACAATTTTCCCAAAGTATGTGAAGTTGATTTCACCATGCATAATTTCCGCCTTTAGACACTGCAAGTTGTATGTATATATAGGTACATACGAGAATATTTTAACTGCAACTATAAATTACAACATGCATCAATGACTGATGAATATCTCTTCGAGGACCGTATGAGCTTCATGCACATAAACTCGTTTTTAAAAATTTTAGATCAGCGTCTAAATATACATATATAAAAACAAATATCTTTCGTCTTTCCTTTGAGATTCAGATCCTGAATTTTAACAGGCAATTTAATAACGACTTTTAGAGAGACCTTGCTTTAAATACAGTGGCGTAACTATACCATCTGAGGCCCGTGGCTAATTCATCGGATGGGGCACAAGTTCACTGTTGGTGCCTTGTTTGCTTAGGGCCATGGGCCCGTGGCATTTTTTGCCCGCTCTGCCACCCTATTGTTACGCCACTGCTTAAATATCATAGTCGCATTTATAATAGTGGCCCATTCAGACACCGGAGAAAAGTTTCGTTTCTTCCTATTTCATGGTTTCGTTAGTTAAACCGTCATGAAACCGAAATTGAAATAGTTTATCACTGGCTTTTTATTATTTTTTTAAACCAAAGAAAAAGCTTTTGTGACTGTTGGTTCCCGTTGCGGTGATTTTTATAACACAGTTGCATGCAGCGACCAAATACCCGTGTAATTAAAAAAAAAACAAATATGACTATGTTAATAACCTTCAGAGTCCTTTATGATGCAAGCATTAGGCTCGGTGTGACTGCATTTAGCTGAAAGAATGTTAGATGATCGTAATGAGGATGTGATGAGATGAAAAGCATGGCTAAAGAGATTCGCAAACTGTGGTGAACTGCCGCTGATAAGGAAACATAAAAGTCTTCTAAATTTCGACTTTTATTTCGTTACTTAATATACTTATTTTTAATTTGTGTCCTTTATTTGTATGTTAAGCTCCCGTGTAACAGGGATAATTTCCAGGTGCAGAACTTATCTATAAAAATTGTAGAAAATGAAAAAAGTCTTGATTTTTTTCCTACGTGCTTATAGTACGTTATAAAATGATAATAATAATTGTGAATAAACTTACCTTCTTCATCTGTACTATTTATGTAGATCTGTCCTTTCTTGGGAGAATTATTATTGTCGGTCAATTTAACAAACATGCTATTTAACGTATGGTCGATGGATCGCTTCAATCTACTAACTACGTTTTTCGACTTCATTCTTTCAGTCTTTTTGTAAACCTGTAAAACAAATATGTGAAAATAACAACTGGCAAAGATCACATGCCTCGGACATGTTCAATATAGATAGTATCGTTTTTTTTTTAAGTAATAAATACTAGTAATGTCAGTCACACATTACTAGTACTCTTGTTAACCCCTCCAGCTAAATTCAATGCTTGTGTTATAAGCAGGGCTGCCAGTTTGTATAATTGGATACAAAATCCGTATAATTCGGTTATCTTATGTATCCTGTATAGTAGATTGCATTGTATAATTGGATACAATTTCATTACTGATGTTATATCATAATAAGTACGTACATACATAGAGATACTTAAAACAAATCATGTCTGTGGTACACTTTCAAACCCTTATACGTTAAAGTTAAAACACCTTTTGTTGAAATCCCCAAGGAGTGACATACCTAGTATAGTTGTACAACACTGATTTTGTATAATAGTAAGTGATTTTGTATAAGTTCTGAGACTCGGTGGTATAAAATAAGTTGTCCTTACTGGCAACCCTGGTTATAAGTGGGTTCTCGTCGGTAGTGTACTAGGCCTGGTTCGAACCCGCAACCACTTGATCGCCCAACGTTTTAACCATTACGCTTCCACATGAAATAAAGAAACAATAAAGGAAGAAGAAATTACCGCATTCTGTAAATCATTCTCAAATGTAATGCTCTCCATACGTTCGTCCTCTGCGCGCGAGTTGAAGCGCGTGAAGGGCTTGTTCGGCTCGTCGCACGAGCAAGTCCCGTTAGTCACGTTACCCGTTATATCTGTTTTTTGAGAATCCGGTGAATCCTCTGCCCCTGGCGCTATCAGGTTCACTAGAGTTCTTGCTAAAAAAAAGTGTGTTGAATTGTGTTCAAATTAAATTATTATAACAGAATAATTAAAACAATAACATTAAACTTTTATGTACCTAGCTAAGAGCATTGCCAATGGTCTATTTTATCTGTAGAACGTAATCATCTATGAGTACAAAGATGTCAAAAAAACATACATAAAAAATAACAGTATCATTGGTAAATAAATTAAGAAGATGGACGAATAGACGTCCATTTTTTTACGTTTTTGTTATTTAACTTGTATAATTATAAAACACTTGACATTGGCGGAATTCCAGCGCTGATTCTTGCGCGGGATAGAGTCCATAATAAAATAATATATAATATATATAATCACAGTATCATTTAATGTTTTTAAATTTTTATTTATATGTGTTCTGCAGTATATAGTAATGACGTATACATATAGTTTATTTGTAATTCCGAAGTACTTACGATTTGCACAATAGTTAGTGTTTCCTGATAATATCTTCGGTCGGTTATAACTGTTAGCCTGCACCTCTATATGATACAACATGATTGTGCCGTTCGGCATCAAAGGCGGTCCCCATCTTATGTTCGCCGTGTGTGGTGTTGATGAATCTACTGTCAATCCTCGTGGTGGACTCGGACCTACAACAAATGACTGATTACATAAACCATACCACACCAATGATGAATTTATATACCAGTACCAATTGTTATATTTCGGAAAATACTTCGAGGCCTTAAGTAGAAGATTTTATATGCGTTTCATGTCTGTTTTTGAAAGCGTTTTCTTTAATAAATGACTGCGGTGGCAGACCGGTTGGAGACGTGGAACTCTTTAAGAGGTGGTTGACTTCCGTAATTTTTCTACTTATCTAGTCCTGGGTTTTGCGACTGGTCAGCTCAAAACTGAAAGTTCTTTTTTTTTATATTATAGGGGGCAAACGAGCAGACGGGTCACCTGATGGTAAGTGACTAACGTCGCCCATGGACACCTGCAACTCAAGAGTCACAAGTGCGTTGCCGGCCTTTGAGATAGGAGTACGCTCTTTTCTTGAAGGTTTGGAGGTCGTATCGGTCCGGAAATACCGCAGGCGACAATTTGTTCCAGATATTGGTTGTGCGAGGCTAAAAACTTCTGAAGAACCGCACAGTGGTGGATTGCCAATTATCCAGGTGATGGGGATGAAAGTTTTGTCGCGTTGAACGATGGCGAAACGTTGCGGCCGGTATAAGCCCGAACAATTCTTCGGAGCACTCCCCCTGATACATGCGATAGAGAATGCAGAGTGAAGCTACATCTCTACGAGGGGTCAAGCCGATCTGAAATATCCTGGTAATCGATGATTCGAGTCGCTCTCCGTTAAATACGGTCAAGAGGGAGAAGCTGGTACTGGGGTGCTCCTGCACAGATATGAGAACAGTATTCCATAGGCGGCTGAACCTGCGCCTTATAAAGTTGTAGGCGGTGGGCCGGGGTGAAATACTGTCTCGATCTATTCAGCACACCAAGCTTCTTCGAGGCTAATTTGGCCTTACCCTCCAAGTGACCGCGGAACTGGACTTCGCTCGATATATCGACACCAAAGATTCCGATGCTGGCTGTGGCAGTCAAGGAAGTGCTCTCAAAGCGAGGTGCTACGACGCGCAAACCTGTGTCTTCGTTAGGTTAAATCGGACTAGATTAAGTAAACCCCAATCAGAAACTCCTTCTAAAGAGGTTTCGATTTCAGATACAAGTTTGGATCGACTCTCAGTGACGTTTTCCCGAGAAATGTTAGCGCGGCCGGTATACAAGGCATCACTCGTGCTATCATCGGCATGGCAATGAATGCTGCTGACTTGCAGCATACCATTGATATGCAGAAGAAACAGCGTGGGTGATAGCACACAGCCTTGTGGGACACCAGCATTCACAGACTTTAAGTCAGAGCATGCACCGTCGACAACGACCTTTCCTATAAAGACCACCCTGGACGCCTAGTTGGCACTTGCATATTTGGAGTTTATGTAGACTTGGATCCTTGAGTTTGTTGCGGCGTTTTTTCTTAAGGCTAGTCATAAGAAATGCCAGCACAATCTAGTTTTATCCAAACTAATCAAAACCAAACCAACCAAATTTGCAAAATAAATTCATCTATCATTTACTAACAGTTTCCTCACCTCCAGAATAGAGATCATCAATTGCTATCACCACTCCGGGTCCACATTACCAAAAATAATAGTTTAATATAAAAACACGGGCTATTTCGTGTTTCATGACATGTATTTTTTGTCATATGGCTTGATGTAAAGATACTCACGTCCTGGTAAAGTTGTGAAGTAAATAATCGAACTTTGGGCCCCTTTTTTCTCCTGCCTCGTCGTATAGGTCTTAACGTACGCAGCATAACGCGTGTACGGCGTGAGGTGAGATAGTGGGTAGAACGATGGCTGCAAGCGGTGACAGGGACTGAACAGATCAGTCTCGTTTCCAGGATCATCGCGTGTACCATTACGGGCTTCGTCAATCGTCAAGTCTAGAACATTCCATCTGAAACACAAAATGAAAAATGCATACAAAGGACACATACGTGTCGTAGCCCTAAAATGAGCTAGTTTAAATGATGAGATTATTTTTAAACCGTTAGTAGATAGTGGTATGCATGCGGCCAGTTTGACTTGAAGGGATCATTAAGGTGGTCGCTTAACATCAGACGAATGGAATTCAGTATTGAGTTTACACTTTAGCCACATCATGACTTTCACTCGTCCACTAGCGTGCTTTTGGATCTGCTCAGTGTTTTCATGCACTTCAAGCGATTCGCTTTTACACATACCTACTTGTATTTAACATTGAAAAGAATAATATTTTTATGTAAATGTCTTCTGCAGACTCGTAATAATGACTTACATATGTAATTCCTTGAATTGGGATAGTAACGGAATTCCTACTCTGCAAGCCCCAGTGCCTATGCTGCCTTTATTGATGAAGCTCTACGAACAATCTAATAATATTATAGCCATGATATTTGTAGGATGTTCTAGGGCAGGGGTCGGCAACATTTTGAGATGGAAGAGCCAAAAGTTACAATTTACAAAATTTTTAATTTTTTAAAGAGCCAATTAAACTTGTAGATACAAGTGGCGCCCCTATAAATTTGATGACCTTTTTTTAGTCATAAAAAATATATGTCCAAAATATTTGAGGGCTGTTGCATCAAAATGTAATTAAAAATCTTAGTCATACTATATCTTAGTACTCAATTATGCATATATTGCACGGTTTTAAGGGTTTCGATGTGAATAATATTTTTTTACGTATGGAACTGGAGAGCCACAACTTTACATCGAAAGAGACGCATGCGGTTCGGGAGCCGCAGGTTGCCAACCCACGTTTTAGGGTGTAATGCACATTCAATCGTTAAAGATAATTGTGCTTGCAATAAAAAAAATTACGTATTAATCAGGCACCCGGATGTAGTGGATAGTGATTATGGTTTACATAGTTTGGCAAATGTATAAATTGTTGCACTTACATATCGCTGCACACATCTCTCTGTTCGTAAGGCGTAACGTTATCATTAGTGGCGATATAGTAGACGGAATAGCCGAGCAGCGTGCGAATATCATCAGGACAGTACATGTTCCACGTCAGTACTGCCGCGGTTGGACACAACTGACTCACCCTTAATTGCAACTGATCCTCAAAACCTGTACAAGATAAAAATGAAATTTAGATATTTAGCTTAATGTTTTAATATACTCCAAGTTAAATAGGATCACAGATCAAGCTTGTATACTCACTTGAGTTATAAGCAGAGGCGGTTATTATATATATCTAGTAGGGGGAATCTGTTGAACGTTGCACAGTGTTGTGTTGACAGTTGTATTTAAAAAAAAACTAAAATAATTTCTACGGCAGTTGAAGCCTAATTTGTTAACTGTAATATGAAGTTAGTTTTGATTTTCCTGTGGCGTATTAATGCAGATATAAAAATAAGTTATTATTTCTTTATCAGAAAGAACGTTACTCATTGCTTAGCTTGCATTTTTAAACAAGGTACACATTTATAAAACACCTTTTATTTTCACCCTAATATCGGTTGATGTAGACAATGTGTAGTTGTTCGAAGCTAAGTCGTGTTACAGATATACGACACGAGGTATTGCTTACCCTCCCCAATCCCTTTATAAAAGCAATATCCCTTCCCTTCCATTGCCTTTCCTTCTTACCTACCTTTCTCTTTCAATATTCTCCCAATTTTCCCATTTAATTCCCAAAGTGCCCGGTTAACGGCAATAGACTTGCCCCCTATGATGTAAGCGGGACTTTATTAGTAGCAAAATGTGGGCGTTCAATAGGCTCTGTCTACCCCTTCGGGGATACAGGCATTAGTGTATGTGTAATAAATCTCCCTTCGAAATTCAGAAGGTACAAGCTTGTCACGTTCTTCAGCATTCATTAAGTTCAGCACGCCATTTAGGGATGGCCAACAGTACCTACTCATCCCTCCAAAAAATTCTGGCACCAACTGGTGTTAAAGAAGTTTGAGCTGTGACGAGTGTCAAAACCGCTTTCGACACATGTCACTGGTCAAACTTTTTTACGATGAAAGCTACTTGTAATAATAATAATAATCATTTATTTCAGGATGAATAGGCCCATAGATTTTAAATTTAGATTTATTTCCCAAACGCTTATTTTTCCAAAATCAACCATCAGAGCCTTTATGATTTATGGGGCACCAAAATGCACGCCCTAGCACTCAAGAATCTTTGCAGAAGAATATCAGGCATATAGTCTCCTAAGACTACATGCCTAAAATTCTTCTGCAAAGATTCTTTTGACGAAAAACCACGAAAGCCACATTTCCGTGCCGACTATTGGCCAGCCAGACAATTAGCCATTTATCAAAGACATTAGTGCAAATTTAAAATATACTCATTACAGTCTGAAAATGTGTTTATTTATAGTCATTTTATCCTAGTATGTCTGAGGTACAACTGGTACGGTCCAAGGTACATCATATCTGTTGTACCTAGAACAGTTTTCCCTTTTCTTCGAGAAGCTTTTGCTCCCAGCTTTATAGAATATCTAAAAAAATTATTAATGAATTGTTTAGTTAAATAACTGATCTTCCCATATATACTGTCACAAGTCTTATTCTTTCCAATTATAAAAAAGTATAAAAATAATAAAAGTGACATAGGTACAACAGGTTCCCTTAATTTTTACACGCTTTATATTAGCTTCACTTGTATGTTTGTTTGTATGTTTGTAAGCGACTCCTTTGGGCGCGATTTTGACCCACTTTAAACGGCCAGATTTCATTCAAATTTTGCAAACGTGTCAAAGACCGATGACAATGCAAGAATTTGATTAAATTTTTTATTTTTTTTAGTTGAATTTTCTATAAAAGCGTGTTTTTTTTTGGTTTTTTAAACTATAATTATTTTTAAGATATGAAGGTCAGATGTCAAAGCGTCAAAAAGGTCGTAACCAACGTAACCGTTTATATTAACACTACTTTCTTTCCCTGATATCCCTGTGTCGTGCTGGGAATTTAAAATTGGCACACATAATACACCCGAATTCGTCAAAAATGGGCTATGAACCCACAATACTGGACACAGTGAGAGTGCGCTTAAGAACTAAACTTAAGTTATAAATGAAGTAAGCCCTTATCTTAATCAATGGCTCCACAAATTTTGCCACATCTCTATAATAATATTAATAAAAATGGTGGGGTATAAATTAAATTCTACATATTATTACCGATTACTTACACGACGCCTGATTTCCATTATTTTCTTCAGACACTTCTAGTTCCGTAAAGTTGGATTTGGGATCATGGGTCATCATTTTGAGTGGAAGAATCTTGTTGTAGCAGAGCTTCGGGTTCAAATGTATAAACAGCGAGCCCCCTGAGATGGAAATGTTGCCATGTGTCTTCCAGTCCCATAACAGCTCCAGGTTCGGATTGTTGAGGATATGTAATACGTGTCCTCTAAAATGTTCAATAATAAATGTATTAAAATAATATTAAGTACAATGTTTCGTTTCATTTTATGTTATGTCTAAATATTTATTGATTACTGTTTACTATTAGAATGAAAGTCATTTTCTCTTAATATTTCGTAATGTACAAAATACGTACCTATATATTTAGTTAAAACAAACAATTATGCAATCCTTCTTATTAAAGCTCAAACAATTTGAATAAAAAGTAAAGATATGAAAGAAAACGAAATTACAGACTCACTTATTTTTCTCTTTATCTTCCCAGGCTCCACGAATTTTCCTTAGGCTCTTCAAAAACATCAATGAGACTAGTGGGTTTGCTCGCACCACTTGCAGCGATCCAGTGATCTCACGGATTTCACCCAGTGCAGTCAATTTAGCTACAATATAAACACATATTTAACTGTCGTAAGTAGCTATAGGTCGAGTAAAAATGTATTAATGTAGATTAATGCCCGGTTCCTATAATCAAGAAACGATTCGTTTTGATTACGGACGGTAAAATTTCGTTGAATTTTCAACGAACATTTTACCGTCCGTAAGCAAATTGAATCGTTTCTTGATTACAGGAACCGGGTATTAGTCAATGAATTCAGGTACCCCTCGGCAACAGAACTTTTCTGGATGAAGGGCAACCCTATGTCCTTTTCTGTACCCCTGACAACGTTTATGCAATATTTCATGATGATGGGTTGAGTTTTTTTTTTTATGGTATAGGGGGCAAACGAGCAGACGGGTCACCTGATGGTAAATGACTATCGCCGCCCATGTGCACCTGTAACTTGAGAGTCACAAGTGCGTTGCCGCCCTTTAAGGTGGAAATAGGAGAAGAGGGGGGAAAGGGGAGAGGGGAAGGACGGAAATAAGGGAGAGGGAAGGGTTAGGGCCTCCCGTAATCTCACTCACGCGGCGAAATGCAATGAAACCATTGCTTCACTGCCGGTTTTCTGTGAGGCCGTGGTATCGAGCGGAGTCGAGCCGGCCTATACGTGCCGAAGCATGGCTCTCCCACGTTAACAGTGAGTAGTTAAAACGTGACAGCATAACAAACAAGCCACAGTGTAACGAGTGGCCGGGTAGCTAGTAATATGTATTAATTTCTAGAGTCTCTTAGTATCACTCGTTCGACAGTTCGACTCGTTTACTAGCGTGCTCATAAAGTAAATGTATTTAGTGTAAAAGTCGGACTTACCCCCCGAGTTACGGATGGCAATTTCCAGCTTGCCATTTATATGTGTACATCCAAGGAACTTTTCGGCGGTTGCGACAGAATCAATCTTTCCTCCTGAGCATTCTTTTACACAGCCTGATGGTGGACAGGGCTGGCATGTCGAGTTCCCTGCGTTGCCTACCTATAAATGATATTTAAAACTAAATTGTGTAGAACATATTTGTGATTAACCCTATGCTCCCTAGCCCTACTCATGACATCTTATATTTACTAGCTGCGCCCAGCGGTTTTAGCCATGTAAGTCCCGATCCCGTGGGAATATCGGGATAAATAGTAGCCTGTGTTAATCCAAGTTTCATCGCAATCGGTTCAGTAGTTCTTGCGTGAAAGAGTAACAAACATCCATACATCTATACAGTCTCACAAATTTTCACGTTTATAATATTAGTAGGATAATATAGATATATGACATCGACATGGAGATGCCTCAGCCTTAACTATTAATATAACGATTAATATATCGCATAGCACAAGTTCAAAGATTCTTTAGAGCGAAGGACATGGTTTGTTTGCCACATTCCTCTTTCCGAACCAACCCTATTCTCATGCATTGATGAGAAATTTACCGTGAATGGACAGGAATAGGGTCTTTTCCGAGGTGCGAGGGAAAAGGTCCCTGTACGAAACCACTCTAAGTGAGATAGGCTGTTTTAAGTCTGCGAATCCACTCAAAGACGGTTGTTTCATATGGACAGCCAGTTAGACCACTAGATGGTGTAATATTGGTTGGCAAGGTAAGGAATAAAGGAGATTTAGGTTTGTTGTGATCTTGTACTTGAAGGGCTCATAACTAATTTTTCAGTTCTCGAAAGTAACTTGAGTATGCATATGTAAATGTTCAAGTCTACCTCCATGAAGCCAATGGGACAGGTGTAAACGCAGTCCTTCCCGGATATTTTGTAGATTCCTCTCTCCATTTTTGTGGTTGATCGGCTTGCGTCGGACGGAGCCGGTGTCTTCCGGCACTCTTCCTCCGTCACGCAGCGACTAGACAACTGTGTAAACGAGAACATTAATTAATTACGTAAGTATATAGATAAAGCAATTTCTGCCGTTAAACTTTCATTTGCAGCTGTATATGTTGAAAACGCTGTATGAAAAATTTTAGGTGGGTTTTAAAAAGCTGAGAGACCCACAATAACTACTAACCTAGGGTAAACTAAAGTGAACTTCGATGATTGTCGATACAGCACTCATGGGGCAACGAGTGGGGATCCTACGCAGGGACGTATGAAAAAGGAAGTTTACCTTGTAAGTGCCAGCGGGGCAAGAATTCACACATTTCCTATCTTTGCCATATCCCAAAGAGTAACCGTGACAGGCATAACAATCTCTTTCTGTAATGCCATCGCAGCCACCCAAGCACGATGTATTGCAACATGTACCATTATCCAGACAGCCATGGTCACCACATCCAGGACATACTGCAAAAAATATACATTCATACTAAATATGACATAACATTAGAAAACAAAATATATTTTTATTTATTTTTGTCATAAAATAATTAAGAAGCTTAAGTGTTACTTTAGCGTTTATATGTAAGGCAATATTCATAATCGGTAGAGCCACTGAGAAAAAAACCGGCAATTAAAACACTCGTCGACACTGATTCAATTATCATTAATTACAATTTACTTACAAGTAAAAATAGAAGGTACTTGATTGAATTACATACAGGATCACCTACTTCATTGTTGAAAATAATTGGAAAAAAAACATGGAGACAGAACCTACTTGTGAGAATACTTCATTAGGCCTGACTGGTTACCACTAACAACACCCTAATATACAAGAGCATGAAGGGTGGACCAGCCATCGCCTACCTCGCGTTTTTAGAGGGAAAAACTTTTGCATGAATATTCCGTAGGACATAATAGCTCGACCGATGTATTTTAGCCATATGCACTGTGCATATGGCTAAAATACATCGGTCGAGCTGTTTCTGCATTCGTAAGCTCTTTTACTTTTGCCTAATGCCTCTGTGCTAGTTTCCTTGCAAGATACAATATTTTGACTTATTACTGGAGAGCTTACTGTCTAGTCTAGAGTAATGCCTGAAAATAAATTAGAGTAATCCAGACGTATTGGTTGATCGGTTGAGCAGACATCGTCAACCGTGCAAGCAGTCACAGTCAATGACCTAATCATTCATTTCGAAGCTAGTTTCATAAAATAATACTTATTTTCTTTAACGATTTAGTACACGTGGATCTCGGTCCGCGTATGTCTGTGTTAACTCAGGGTATAACCTTTATTCATTTCAAAGATCATCTAAGTTCGTGTAGCCATTTCGGCATGAGGGAATAACAAACTTACTCATACACACACACATATCACTCATCCTAACTAACCGAATAGAATATTCATTCTATTGGGTCATTCTTACTGAGAAGGCTTAAAATTGGATGTGTTTGTCAGTGTTACATAAAAACTTATTCGAAATTTTAAAAGGATACTCACTCTTTTGGCAATGCCTGTCATTCCAACAGAGTAAACGGCCAGATGTGTCAAACGGACACTGAAGTCGACGATCCTCCCCCAGACCCGATCCGATTCGACTCTGTGCGTTTGGACACAGCCCACACAGTCGCGTGTCATAGTTCAACTACAAATCAAGAATGCATTTGGTCAATCGTAATGTTAATTGAGCAATGAGAAGGTTACGCACATATTTTAAGCCTTAGTCATTTCATGTTCAAGTACATACGTGGCCTTATTCAATATCACTTTACACATTATCGTATCTCTTAGTATCTTGTAGTTATAAACAGATTTGATATTAGACCTAGTACATTATTAAAACATCAAAACAAAACGGTACTTATTCACTAAGCCAAATCTATCTATCTACTAAATTCATTGCGTGACGTTCTTAGGTGGCAGAGATTTTTTTCGTTATATATTTCTGAGGACAATTTATTCAATTTCATGAGTAGAAGTTCTTATTGCTTACAGCAGATTTTAAATCGAGTAGAGTAGATAATAAAGATAGTAACCAGAAATATACATATATGTACTATAATTTTATCCACCGTTTATAAGTTAAGTCATAAGTTATGGGAACATGCATCGCTCGTCTGCCTTTTTTCTATAGTGGGTGTAAACTTGTGGTCGCGATGTGGTGAAAATGCATCTCACGGTGTTAGATGTAGCTTGTGTAAGCGCCAGTTTGACTTTGCCTG
Source organism: Euplagia quadripunctaria (assembly GCA_963859945.1). Classification (NCBI taxonomy): domain Eukaryota; kingdom Metazoa; phylum Arthropoda; class Insecta; order Lepidoptera; family Erebidae; genus Euplagia; species Euplagia quadripunctaria. The sequence goes on from OY982561.1 coordinate 19,191,508, forward strand.
TGCTGGGATCACGAAGATCGGCTTCCGAAAGCTATGGTTCCGCAGAAATACCTGGCCTTACACTGACTGTAAAACTATACAGTCCAGTATCTCCGGGGGACTGTTTAGAATCAACAGCTATCACAGCAATTAAGCGATCGATGAAGTTGTGAGAACCATCAAACATGATGTCTCTGATCTGAAGCAATTACGATCAATATGTTTAAGTAGCAAAATGTTCAACTAGTCGAAACCTATATGTAGCAATACGTCTAAGTAGCAAATCGTCCTTGTAGCAAAACGTCTAACTATCGACACGTCTATGTAGCAGAACGTGTAATTAGGACATCGTCTACTTCTCATAGTGCCTGGGCACTGGGTACAAAAATCGGTAAGGATATACACCTCTTAAAGTGGGTGTAAGTTCGAAAGCACCCTTTTTCGCCGAAAAGAGAAACGCCTGTGTTTTAGAAGGATTAAAATTAACAAGATTGGCGTCACCTCAATCGGACACCCGCTGCAATGTCAAATTAATCCGTACTCCTGCGCCACACCGTACGGTTGTGGGTTGTCTCTTTCGTTGTCTTTTTTTATTGTTTGTAGTCAGGTTATTGGTGGTCGTCCACGGCTTCTTTTTAATTTTTCTACATAATTTATTACTCTTTTCGTCATATGGTCATCATGTCGTCTCAGCGTAAGCGGTTTTCACTAAGTTTTTTATGTATCTCAGTGACTTTGAAAGAACCACGGATACATTTGTTTCTTATTTTATCTACTTGGCAATTGGAAAAGAAAAATCGATATACTTTTCAATGAAAAATATAAAAGAGAGCTGAAAAATTTTACAAAAATAAAATTTGTGCGTTTTTTTTAATATTTATACATAAAGAGGATCCTAAATTCATAATGATTGTACTATATATAATATACATAAAATACATAACGTTTTAATTTCATACATGTAAATAAAATTATAATTGAATAAACAATGTTTACGACAGTACACGAAAATTGTTAGACAATGTGCTAATTAGACGTTCTGCTAAATAGACGTGTCAATAGTTAGACGTTTTGCTGCAAGGTCAATTTGCTAGTTAGACGTTTTGCTTCAAGGACGATTTGCTACTTAGACGTATTGCTAAATAGACAATTCGACTAGTTGGACGTTTTGCTACTTAGACGTATTGATCGTAAAGTAGTACGTAAAGGTTTTTGGAGCTGAAAGAGCTCGACAAACGTTTCTGTTGGCATTTTTAAAAATATCTTGCGACGTCTCCTTCGGTATCAGTTGATCTTAATAATCTAACCTTCTTTAAAAAATTAGAGAGAAGGAGACAGAGTTGGATGTATTTCACGAAGCTTAAAACACGTTATGCAATTGCTTTAATGAGGTAGCAAATGAAAACAACTAATTAGTCCCACGATCAAGAATTTCATGTGAAATTGATTTTTACTTCAAGTCAGTGCCTTATAACTGCCAACTGCCCCCAAGCCCTTAGCAAACTTACGTAGAACTAAGATAATTTTGAGTCAAGGTAACAAAAAGAAATTTATGGGCTGGGCTAAAAGCTGGGTACGTTCACGGTTACAAATGTACATTAAGTGGCGTTATACTTTTCTGCATATAACTACAAAAATATTAATTTAAAACTTATTTTAACGATTTAACTCAATTTTCAATAAAATGATAATTATTTAATAAATTGTCATTCATATGCCCATAATTTGCATTCATTTGGACTACCAAATACAAGTGTTTATCTTATAGGTCCCCCAAAAACAGTTATATAGTAGTTATTTCCTTGCGTGGTACAATTCATCCTTTAAGAAAGTTTTAAAGAAAAGCACAAATTCTATATCAAGTATAAAAATATGGCAATCACGATGAGTACGACGCGATCTGTTCTTCGCTGCTTAGGAAACCTGCATCAACATTGGAGGATGAATGCTATCAGCTGTACCTAGCTAGAGTTGAGGATTCTGTTGTCTGTCGTTAATCCCCGTATGTTTTGGGCACAACTAACACTTAGTAAACCGTCACATGCGTTTCTATCAGTAATTAAGTTAGTTGTAGTAGTTAGTGCAGACACTGGGGAATCGGTTTGTGATTTGTTTTCAGATTATTTCCAATCGTCTTTTCTTGCCAGTACTGTACATGGAAATAGAACGCATATTTCTGATTGTCAGCATCCTAATAGTACGTAAGTAGGTATAAAAAGTAATATTGATTAATATCAATATTATATCCTGATGAAATTAAAAGACAATTAAAATCTACTAATCTAAATATGAAAGGGTTTCGATGGTATGTATACCTCCGTTTATCTAGAAATATTAATCTAGAAATATATATGTATTATTTATTATATATGTTTATGGAAATGGTGTTTATGAATATTCTAAAATAATGTTACAGAGTGATTACATTTGTTTCCCTGTATTACCTATCTAATTATATTGTATTTGTTATAGGTATCATTTACTAGTTTTAAGTCTAACATATTTTGATTCCCACACCAAAACTACCCATTAAATTATTATATTACTGGTAATTATTTTTTCATCCCTAGGTTGCCTGGAAGAAATTGCTTTTAGCGATAAGGCCGCCCTTTGTACATATCAATTTTGTAAACTTACTTTAAGCAATATTTACTGGTGTACAATAAAGTTTATTCTATTCTATTATTCGACAGTACGCTGATAACCTAGTATTACCTTTACAAATATTTTTTTTCACGGTCCATAACAGAAGGTACGGTGCCCATCGTCTGGATTTTGTGTCACCCGTTCATAAGAGCCGATGATCGGTCGAATATAAAAAAATACAGGCCAAATTTTGTAAACATACAAAGTTTAGAAATCTAAACTTTGTATGTTTACAAAATTTTACGAAAGAATTATCTACGACTAGGTCTACGCTATGTTACTGTCCTCTTTTATATCGGAACATCATGGATTTCTAAGACAAAGATCTACTGTGTCTAACTCATTAGTGTTTAATGATTTTATATCCTCACATGTGGACTCTGGAGGTTAAGTATTCGATCGCATTGATTACTTGTTGCATCATCCTCAATAACTCTGGAATACCAATATTTATTCTAAGCTATTTTATTCTTAGTGTCATAATTACTCTAAGTACGAAAAAATGTAAAACTAAGTTAATTTTGAAACCAATAGTTTCCCACTTAAACATTTTATAGCTGATAATAAGCCTTTTTATGGTTTAATCAATACTTTGTAACACCTTCACGGGCTTGTATACATTTCCTGATGCGATTTTTCATACTCCTGACTAAGTTTTTCAAGCGTTCTTGTGAAAGGCTGCCCACTGTTCGACGGAGATCCTTGAAATGTCTTCTTCTGTTGTGGTTTCACTAACTCTCACTTTTAAGACGTCTATGTAACATGTACCAAGCATGGCAAGTCTGACCATTGCAATCGTCTGCTGTTGTGCTTTGGAAGATATTGATTAATGATCCTTGTTCGATGAGGGCAATCATTTACAATTATCGTCAACAAAAGTAAAAACTTGTCTAAGGTTTAGCTTGTATGGGATCACTATAGGCTGTATAGTGCAGCTGTTTTATTTAATAATAAATTTTGAAGCGGATCTAATGATCCACTTCAAAATTTAAGCATATTAAATTTATTAAAGTGCTTTATTGTGCATTAGTGCGCAGTATCCTTGAGTATGCATCAGTGGTTTGGAACCAGCATTACAACACGTATAGCGATCGTAAAAAATCCATTCAAAAAACGTTTTTAAGATATTTACAATACAGTATAAGAGTAATTGTATTGACCTTGGATATCACACGAGATGTAGGTGTCATTTTCTGTCTTTAAAAAATAGACGTACTGTCTCTGACATTGAAACGCTTATGAAAATCGTGAATAGATATGTCAATTGCCTATTTGAGAGGAGTAGGAGTTCGGCATAAACCACTATTAGTAGTACCTCGAACAACAAAAATTCATTTATCATTCAGGGGAGTGGATCTGTAAACGACATCACTGAATTACGAGAAAGTAGCGAGTTTGACATGACAGAACTAAGGTAACTAACAAAACAGGTAAAAAAAATGTATAAATTGAATTTTCTTTTGCCCTAAAGTGTGTCAAGCCCTTTCACTCCGAGTTCTTACAAGTGTTTTATTCGTTAAACTCAAATTGTTGGTTTTTACATTTAGAATCTACTTGCGGATACCTGTTAATAGCTTTCGTTGTTATTTCCTTTAGTACTTAATTTATGTATTTCATGATGTTGATATTCCGAATAAAATAATTAATGAATTGTATTACTCATATATATGTTAATCACGATTACCGGAATGTCTGAACTAATAAATGTCGATATATTACTGGCAATTAATCAGTTTTTATTTCGCTATATTTATTATGAACGTAAGGATATCGATGTTAACTTTGAATTTAAATCCTGAAACAGATAAGTAATCACTGTCTAAACCAGCGTTTCCCAAAGTGGTTTCCGAGGAATCTAAGAGTTCCGTGGAAAAGTTACTAGAGTCCCGCCAAATTATCTATATTATAAATGCGAAAGTCACTCTGTTTGTTTGTTTGTTACCTTTTCAGGACTAAATGGCTAAACGGATCGTTTATAACGATCCAGATTTATAATTTGGCAACGAGATAGATTATATCCTGGGGAAGGACATGGGCTACTTTTTATCCCTTAAAAATGTTCCGGTTCCCGTTTATTATATTCATACCTTCATTTCTCTTTCAATATACCATCAATTTAACAGATTTAATTTCCAAAGTGATACACAGCCCGATTGGGGGCAATAGGCTTGCCCCCTTTTATTTGAGTAATCTCGTACTGGTTTATACCCATTCGAGGATACAGACGTGAGCGCAGCTGCCCGCCTCCTAGAGATTCTTGTATGCTTATGTACCTATTAAGTAGCCCCCCGTTGCTGAGCAAACGCGGGAGAAATAAAAAAGAACTGGGTGTGCCCATGAATGGGGGGTTCATACAATTATAGCGATTTGATGAGTGTTCCGTTACCTTTAAAGTTTACGAACCCCTGGTCTAAACTGTATATAAAAAAGATCAGCCTTAAAGCTTTAGGCATAGATGACTTCGTTCCAAAAATTTAAATTTCTTGGATTTAAATTTCATTGTTGATCTCAGTCTCGCATTTAATTTTAAGTAATTCTCAAGAGCAGAACTTTTGAGAGTTTTAAGTGACTTTATAATAATACCATATCGATTATAATTAATTCCTATGTGTATGTGGTACAAGTAAACAGGCCTCGTGGCGGAACTAATAGTGAATAAATCTCACGCTCACAAAACCATGACCAGACCGGATTTAATAAGAAACAGTAATAACGCGAGGATACCTCGACGCTACATATATTGGACACATGTCCAGCTAGCCAATGTCGATAAATAGGCTCTCTTGATGGATGTGTAGTGAGTGCAGACTGTGTAATCTGTAGACCTTGTACGTTTACTACTTAATACTGGCATTTATCCACACTTTCACGAAGTCGTGTTTCCATCTCATTGCATAGGATGAAATCCTCATAAAGAGAAAGAACCATTCCAGAAATATATACTGGCCGTTAATTTAAACTAAAATACATACATATATTATAAGATAATAGCCTGTACCTATAAGGAACCGATAAAATGAACATAGATTGTTTCTGTATTTGTTGTTGAAAATCGTATTAATGTGAATCTTCAAGACTTAATTAATACACGAACCAGCTATGGAAATATGAAAATAGAATCATCATTTGTTCAAGTTTTTATGTGACAAAAAACAAATAGGAAAGAACCTACTAGATATACATAGGTATATGTATTTTGTTGAACTTATAGCGTTTCTTTTTATTTACCTACGTATAAATATAAAAAAAAGTTTCTTTTTTCAAAGGTTTTTTTGTTTTTTTGGATCGTCGTGCACTTTAATCTTGTTTGTGATTTAATAACAAATTAATAAAAAAATCTATTTATAAATATTATGGTACATATAAGCGATAATATGAAGTTTTCCTGTGGATAAAACATGCGGATTACACATGAAATCTTACGGTAAGTGATCTACAGTATTTATTGAATCAATTATTATTGAATGGCTACTTACTCTAATAATGTTAACCGCGTTCTCAGCAGTTATTCGCGACCAGTCGATGGTGTTGGCGTAACAAAGTTTGTCGTTCTGTTGTATTCGTACGCCGCCGTCCACGATCTTTACTAAAGAACGAAGCCCCAGGGACTGAAGAAGAAAAGAGAATTTAACAGCATTTTTTCAAAGGAACAAAGCTAATCTGTGGCATATTATCATATTGATACTAAACACCGTTTTTTATAAGATGCACTCATACTTTAGGTGAATCAGAATCTTAGCGATAAATTGAATATTATACTACTCTATGATCTGCACTGTCAGTAGTAGTCGTAGTAAGGGTATTTAGTAGTGAAAATATTAAAAAAAAATTAGATTCATACCACAAACGTTGATTCTTTATCGCTTTTATAACAATTTATACAGGTTTTAGTATTATAAATAATTATGCCTTGTTTATTCTGTGCTTACTTAGCGGCGAAGGAAAACATCGTAAGGAAACCTGCATATCTGAATCTCTAGAACGTTCAATATGGTTTGTGAAGTCTGGCAACAGTCCCTAGACTGCTGGATTCTGGCCTTAGAGTGAATGGTATATGGATGCGCTATCATCAACGTGCTGAATGTTTATACTACTACAACTACTTAAAAAAAACATCTACTTATGTTATATAAAAGACAAATAAAGTATTTCTTATTCTTACATACTTTTTCTTATTCGACTCTCTTCTTTCTTTAAATATACATGCATACATACATGTAATTAATACACAATAAGCGTGTTCCTGGTAAACATAAAGTACTATTGCCAAAATGATATTAAACTTTTAAGTGAATGGTATATTCTTGTGTAGGTATATCCCAAGGTACTTATAGAATAATCGAATGGAGCAGTCGGTACTTAAGACATATGTATTATAATTTATCAAGCTACGAATAAAACCACTTACTTCGAGGTGTTCATTATCGAATACAACAAGAGCAAAATCCTTGTAAAGTCGGTTTCCCCGTATCACTGCGAGATTTGGGAAAAGGGCTCCTAGGTTCTGCACACCTTTTGTTCTAAAATTTCATAATGAGTATTGATAACATTTATTTTTTAATTTAAGTTACAAATTACCTATAAAGGATTTTTTTTTCAATAAGGGCGCGCCGACTTGACATTGTATAGAGGCCTTTTCAGCTAACCTAATCCGTCAAATTTGACACATGACATATAATGACATATTTAATTATTTATCACTAACTCAACTTCAACCAAAAGTTGAAGTTGAGCAATAATTTTAGATTTAGCTTTAATGTTTAACCATAGAAAATTACACAATTCAACAAAGCGTAGAAATTGTCAAAATGTGCGATGCGTCCGATTTATGGATCATTAGGTACTAAAATATTTATAGTAAGGACATCACACATGGACTTTCAACAGGATGACACCACTTCTCATTCTGAGAGGAAAACATTGAATTTATTTAAAAGGAAGTTATTCTCCGTCATCTCTTATGGATATATATTTATGATGATGGGAATTAGCGCGGTCAGCTGACTATACGCTGACTTTAGTCAGCCTATGACCATGGCCGGCACCCTGATCGAAACGTCAGGTGAAGCAAAGGCATATAATGAATACCTTTTAAATACGCGGTCGCGTTAATTCCCGTCAACATAAAATTATATTATCATGGAACGCGAAAGTTTAAAAGTTAGTATCTCTGACGGAAGCCACAACTGGCCGCCAAAATTGTGTGATAACCACCGGTCTATGCAGACATACCACTGACCAGTGCCGCCATGGAGGACGTAAGTAATACATCTGTTTACTTAGGTAGTACAAAGCACTACCCACTTGGTCGTAATTATATGTATATAATGTATATGTAATTGGTATAATATATAATGTAATTGAAAGTTCGTGCGCTCTTATTGAAAACCCCTTTACTATGAAAAAATCCAAATAAAAAGAAACAAAAAGTTTTGATTTGTTTACAATTTTTACCTATAAATTATAATATAATCGGTGACCTCTCTCAGTTCTGGAAAGCTTATGTTCTCGAAGGCCTTAGGGGTGGCACGTTCCATAAGCACGATGCTGAGCTGGCCTTCTATAACTTGGCAGCCTTTCAGCCTCAAGATCTGCTCCGGGTGATTCCTTATATCCATTGAAGGGCATACTGGAACAATACAATAAATCTATATTAATAAATAGTGAATTTCAGTCTTCGCAATGTGCTATAACAAAACTAACAGGCCAAAAGAAGAGATGACACAAGATTTTATGATTAGTATAGCCGTATATCACTCTTATCAATTAAGAATGTTAGTCTATTACTAAAATTCTTACTGTTGAACAATGTACTTAATTAAACCAATAGTGATACTTCGTTACGAACATCACTACATATTATAAAACAAAGTCCCCCGCCGCGTCTGTCTGTTCGCGATAAACGGAAAAACTACTGAACGGATTTTCATGCGGTTTTCACTAATAGACAGAATGATTCATGAGGAAGGTTTAGGTGTATAATTTGTACCTGTGCGAAGCCGGGTCGGGTTGCTAGTTATAATGTATGGTATAATACCGGAAATACTAAACTAAGGATGTTTTGAGAATAAGTTATAATAATAACTATACATATATACAATAATAACTATGTTATTAGAATATTTCAATTAAAACTTTTTTTTTGGTTTTCCATTAGCAGTATGAACGTAAACTATGAATGTTTTACTTTATTTAATCATCGTATTTTTAACACAATATACATTATATAAACTTCGACTATGCCAGACGTGACATCATAAATCACTTTCGTCACTTTCGTGAGCGTAATTTGTTTAAAAGTTTTGTTTAAAAGTTTTGTTTAAAGGTTTTCTTATGGTTTTTTCTTAACGTAAGCGCTCAAACACGTCACTAATTACTGTCAAGAACCGTAAATTCCAGCACAGCATACTAGCACCAAAAACTGAAATATATAGGTAATATACAAACCTAGCACTATTTTAAAATTTTATAGATATCTATGAACGAAATATTCTACAGGCTGGCAGCCTAAAATATTGCAATCAAATTTAAACTGCTCATTAAGAAATAATAAAGTTTACAACAGCTTGAACTTACTACAGCATAATGATTTCAGTCGAGTTCTATTATATTGAAGTTTTATAGGAGCCAATTGATTTCAGTCAGAAAGTGCGACCATAATATAAAACGTATGGGTGATTCTCTGTAAAAGCTTTTTCTGCTCCTACATTATTGTCCGGTCATATTGATATTCTTCCTATTAAAAAGAAACCTACTATTATAATATAGCGCTAGAAAAGTAACGATTAAAATTGCTACTTGCTGAGATATCATCATCTTTCCTGAATACGGTTGCAGGGGTCTGTTGTAAACACATCAAAACCATATAAGGTCGTTCATTAATCACGTGATGTTTTTTGGCATCTTTTTAACCCCCCCCCCCCTCTCGTTGTGATACCTGGTGAGGTTTAAGACTAACCCCCCCCCCCTCAGACAAAACCACGTGTATTTTTTTAAGTTCAAAATATATTTGAAATTTTCAAAACATTATCTTTAAATACAGATATAATCGCACGTTCTACGAAAAAATAAATACACGTGATGTCTCACTGCACTCCCCCCTCACCCCTTGTGATATTTCGCGTGATTTTTTACGAATCCCCTCCCCCATTTCGACCCTCACGTAATTAATGAACAATCCCTAAGTAATACATAATTAATAACCATTTATTTTTGTATGCCACATAAGATCCTATAAAAAGGCTGGCAGGTTGGTAACCCTAGCTCTGTTTACATTGTCTATATAGTTTAAGTTCGTAAATAAATAAAATTGTTGTTTAATTTGATTGTAAAGTGGTCTGTTTAAGTGCAATGTCGGTGATACAGAAGCAGTATTGTTTGTGAGAACTTTTAATAAGTATATACGTAATTAAAATAATTATCCTTCAATGTGTATACATAGTGCTTTACCGCATAGAAATAAATAATACGTGTTTCTAGTGAAATAATATCAAAGTACTCAATGCAGTGAGATAGGCACTAACCAGTTATTCTGCCGTTTTTTTATGATTTATTACAATAAATGTGTTGAAAGTACAAGAACTACAAATACGTTGAGAATTATATTTTTTTGCAATATTGAACTTTTTACCTATCAATTAGCGCCACTTGGGCCATACATGTATTGGATAGACCAACTAATTTAGCTGCTATTCCCTACCAGAGGGCGAAATGATACCACAATAAATTTATTGGTAGAATATAGTAGATTTTTTTCTACTTCGTAGCATACTACATAATAAATTATTTCGACAATTGCTGTGCTTGCACAGAGCTCAGAAAGAGCTCTTTTTTTTAGGGTAGGGTACCTACCTGGTCAGGATCTAAACTGAAATCGAGGGTACTCTTCTAATTTTATAGGCACACTTGAAGCGAATTGAGTATTTTTTATAAGTGACTCGTGCATTTGTAAATTGAATAAGTTTTACATGAGGTTGATGTTGTTTAAATTTAAAGAAAATAATACACTTCTAACGATGGAAAATTAAAGGATGAAAAATACAGTTTATTACAATTATCTTTAGTAGCTATTGACGAGCTTTTGTGTTATCTATCAATAAAAAAAAATTTAAGAGTTTTTTTCACTAACGTTGACTGGAACTTTTTTGTATTAATGACATAATGAATTACGGTTGAATTTATTTTATTTAGGCGATAACTATTTTGATTAAATTAGCCGTGTTACAAAAAAAAACCGGACAAATGCGAGTCTGACTCGCGCACCGAGGGACATATTCAACAATCATTATCATATTTCAACCAATTTACACAAAACCTTAACAAATTATATACCTAAACCTTCCTCATGAATCGCTCTATCTATTGGTGAAAACCGCATGAAAATCCTTTCAGTAGTATTTGAGTTTATCGCGAACTGACAGACGCGGATTTTTTTGCTTTACTTGTGCTTGCAGACCTTGCTTCTTACCAAATTTCATGATTCTAGGTCAATGGAAAGTACCCTATAGGTTATGATTTACCTGCGAAAGGTTCAAATTTTTTAAAATCTAAGGCTTAAAGGTCTCTTGATTTCGTCGACTTAGAAGCTTGATTTTTTTTACAGCTTCAAAGGACTGCAGACTTATGTACTCGGTATTAATTTGAACTTGATGCATCCTCGGGTTCTTGACAGACAGACGGACAACAAAGTGATTCAATAAGGGTTCTTTTTTTTCCTTTTGAGTAACGGTACTATCAGCATTAGCAATGTCCTTTTTCTTCCATTGCCTTCCCTTTCCTTACCAACTTTTAAACTTTTGAGTTCCATGATATAGTTATGTATTCACACGGAAATTAACGCAATCACGAAAAGGTATTACATACCTCTGAATTGCCTGACGTTTCGACCAGATTGCACTGGCCGTGGTCACAGGCTGACTCATTCCCGTGTGAATACATAACTTCCCTTTCCTTCTTGCCTACCTTTCCCTTTCAATATAATATCCTATCCTATCCTAATTTTTCTTATCCTATCCTATCCTAATTTTTTTCCAAACTTTTCCCAAAGTGCCGGGTTGGCCACAATAAGCTTGCCTCCTATTACGTAAGTTCGACCCAATTATAGTTGGAAAAGTGTGGGTATTTAATACGCCTCTGTCTACTCCTTCGGGGATACAGCCGTGAGTGTATGAATGTTGCTCTAGTTGATACAGTATCTCAAATTGTAGATGAAGTCATTTTTAGACAATAAAACTTTTAACAAACTAATGTTAATGTGTCACGTTGTGCTAAGTACTCTACACAGAGAGTGAGCCTTAATGAGTTAGGATTCCCTAGACCTTAAGGCATGACGAAACGTGTTTACGTGTTCCGTAGTCTCCTGTACACCTACGTTGTCATAATAACTTAATGACTAAAAATAACGTCCGTCCAATGCCAGTCAACAAATAAATGACGCTTATTAATCTTTAGTAATAAATACTTAATATAGTAGTGGTAGTATTTCCGTAAACAATTCTATTACTGACTACAAATAACCCCCCGTGAAGTAGCTTATAACTTCTAACGACCACTTAAAGCTCTGTAGTAGAGTTATTAGTTCTGACACATAATTCAACTTACACATACCTATGTTATAACAATATTAATGGAGTTTTGTATGTGCAGTTTTCAATCATCAATATTTCTAATTAAATTACGCCACAGTAATGACGGCCAAGATTGTTTTATACATGACAATCACTTAGGAACGGAAAGTATAAGATTGATGAAATTTTATTTGTACTGATCGGTCGTTATTACGTAAAACCCTTTCAAGTAATGATATGATGGAGTTCTCATGCTCATAAGTTCATAACACACCATTCCCCGTTACTCCTAATCCATAGATCTGAATTATGTTCTTACCCTCTATCTTAAAATCATATGGGTTAATGAGTAATTGAATGGGTAAGGAACGAATAAAGGATCAATGAACTGTCATTTGAATATTATTGAATAATAGTTGCTATAATAAATAATAATCTTATACAATTTCAAATTTAATATCTCTATGAAACCTATTATTATTCATTCTCAAAACGAGACGCAATTATTATTAATGATTAATATAATTATGTATTTTTAGGGTTCCGTACCTCAAAATGACAAAGGAACCTTTATAGCCGTCTATCTGTCTGTCTGTCAGTCAAGACCCTTTTTCTCAGGAGCCCGTGGAGGCATCAAGTTGCAATTAACATCAAACACTTATGTCTGCGGTGCCTTGAAACAGTAAAAATCAAGCTTTTAAGTCAACGCAATCAAAAGATACGGCCATTTAAACCTTAGATTTGAACACTTCGCAGGTAAATCAAAACCTATAAGGTACTTCCCTTTGACCTAGAATCATGAAATTTGGTGAGAAGCAAGGTCTCACAGCACAAGTAAAGGATTAGGAGAACGCTGATTACTTTTATAATTTGCGGTTGGAAAGTTGAATTTGTCGCAAATTGATGTGTGGAAGAGTATTTTTAGAACTGCAAAATTAAGTTTGTCTTTCGAAAAAAACGGACAAATCTTCGAGAACTGATTCCCGAGATGGGTGTACTATCTACAAGTTTGTTTGCTCACGGAACTCTCGTTTTGCGACTCAGACTCGCACTTGTCCGGTTTTTTATGTAGACACATAATCGAGTTATAATTTTCTTTATAAAAGCACAACAAGACACGTTTCTTATTGGTTTTCTTACTTATTTCCCTTTAAGGTACTTTTATAAGGCAAAAAGTTAACAAATGGTAATACCTACCTAAGGCCTTTTTGTAAACATTAATTTCAAAATACCCGGAGGTAAACAAAACAATTGAAAAAAAACTAGCGGTTATATTTAAGCTTTATGACAGAAGTGTACCATACTAAATTAAGGTAAAAGTTGTCGATTAAATATGTTTGACCTTCAGTAACAGTTTTACTATATGTTTATATAATGATATGGACATGAATGACAAAGGAATTGAAAATTGTAACAATATCGCGCAAGGCTAACCTACTGCGTAGTTCTGATATCTGTAATGCGTAGCCGAATCTACGCAACACGTATCTACTTCCCATCACAGGGCGAGGAAATTAAGGTCAAGGGAAGAGTGCGCATGTGCACAAAAGCAGAGACAACAAAATGGTAGCATAAACAATACGTGCAATCGACGTTACAAACATCGGGCAAGGCCGCCGCCACCGGCCGGCTTGATCAGTTTTGGTATTTGGTAATTATGAATAAATTAACTTTAATGTTTACAAATAATATTATATTTACATAATATATTTTCTACCTTTCTCGTCTATATAGAATTAGTATAACTAGAGATCGCGTGGTGGTCAAATTTCGACGATGATTTTTTTATTGGCCAGTATAACTTGAGCTGTCATTGTATAGACTTACTTAACATGACAGGTAATCACATATACTGGACACGTGTAACTTCATTAAGCCGTTTTCACGTAATTTTTAAAGTTGTAAGACATATTATTGTTTAAAAATTTTAGCTTTCTGCACTTCTTCTATATATAAACTGAAAATATTTTAAAATTCACGTTACTACGTTCGCGAAATTTTCTTAAAAAGGGGTACAAAGAATTTTCTTCACGTATTAATATAATGAAATAAATTCTGAAATTAACTATCAGTTCTTTAACTTATCTAAATTACAGGTATTCTCTAATCATATCTTATATTAGCGTACTCAATGTATTTAAAAAAAAACCTTTAAAGTAAAGGATACATGTTAATCTAACTAGATATATGTATTATACATACAAATTATTAAAAATATAATATACTGTTCTATGTTTATTTACTGTGTTATTGTTTTAGCAAAAATCCGTTATAATTCAACACATCTGCGTCTGCATGACGCGTGGCGGTGACATGGCGGGAATCGTAGTGTGTGAGTCGAACATAGCGTAGCGAGGTGCAAGAAGATCATAACAAGTACGAGTACAACCACACGTAACAAGATACCACGTCAGTGGGCACAATGCAAATGAACTCGTTGCATATTGCTGTCTCACGTCCCACGAACCTCGGTCACTCAGTCCAAAGTGTATTTATAGTCAGGAATGTTATTGTACAACTTGGCGGAATAGTGATGTAGCTTGATCGAGCGATCTTTTTTCGACTGTATTTTTGTGTATGTTACGCGATTCAGTATATGAACAGATTCGTATTATTGTGTTTATTCTGGGAATAACGTCTATCTAAGCTCATACTTCCATGTCCTCATTTTTCCCTTTTGTCCTGCCTCGGTCGGTCCCTAATTTGTTACTTTATATGTAAGTAATATTTTATTTTACATATGAGAATAAAGATTTGAAATACCCAAATGTATGTTATGAGATAACTTTATTAGATAAATAAACATTTATTCCAATCTTTCTTTTACTTGTCATCATATGCGACAACCCATTCAACAACAGATCGTGGGAATTAAATAAAAATATCTTCATTCAATTGCAAGACTTAGTGCAAGTGAAGAGTTACTAATTTAGTCTTAAGTTTTATTTACTAATACAATGTTTTAGTATGTATATTTAGTTTAAGGTATTTATCTATGGCCCTATGCAGCCTGAAATAAATTATTATTATTATTGAATTGTTCCGCACAATGCATTTTTGTTTTATTAGGAGAAAAATGACGCACATAATGAACCGGTTGTAAAGAATGAGTATTCATTCAAGTTCCACCAACAATATGTACCTAACAGACAAATATCGACCGTAAGTCTCGCGGTCAATTCGACTTCATATTCAGTACAAGAAAAATCTTATCATCGATAAGAATTAATGTCTGCAACAATAACTGCTCAACACTTTACATGACTTCAACACATACACTTTGGTTATTAAATAATGAACGCCCCCTTCACTTCAGGCTTCACCGCTTGCTCTTACTACGACTCTACTACAGCCTGCACTCCCCTCGCCGGCAGCTCCACACCCTTTGCCCCCGTACCAAGACACCCACATGTTTTCTCATTCTAAACCGTTATTGACCGAGCGAGTGAAACGTCGTAATTTCAGATATGGCAGAAATTACTAACGACCATCTGCATGTTTGTCGGTCTGACTCTGATGTGTGTACTCTTTAAATTTTTCAACTTTACTTAACGTGACATTTTTTGATAAGAGAACTGGCCCCGAAAAAAGTAGGTAATTTCGCTGAAGTGTTGTTTTCCGATTTATTTTGACTATATTGGTAGAAAGACTGGTGCTAGTTCTACTCAAATCATTATTACTCGGCTGCGTGAGGACGGGTATGTTTTTCTAGTGTATGTGTGTATGTATGTTTGTATGTATGTATTATGAGGTTTCTTTGGCACACCCTAAGCTTGAATGGCTTGATAGATTTCGACATGTAACATGTCATTTAAATCGTCATAACAGTGGAAGTGACATGGAGTATAAGATTTCAAGATGGCGTCCGTGAAATATTAGAGGGAAAGTTAAAAGTAAGCTTTGTTAAATACGTCAATTTTACCATCATTATGTAGAGCTCAAAAAGCAGATTTCAAAAACATAATATTTACTAGATGCTTTATCTAGTTAGTAGTTAGTAAGTACATAAAGGTACACCGCACCGCGCCGCACCACCCGAGCGGGGGAGGGGCGGCGCGGCGGTGGCAGCTAGGCTTGCACTCCTGGACAGTGATGATTCAAGAAGAAATAATGTGTTTAACTACCAACTCAAACCTTTAAATTTACCCTCAACAGAAAGAGACAGAGAATATAAAAAAACCATAATAAGTAAAGGTTTTGTTTTTTGTAGGTTGTAGTTGAGACGATAGAATTTCCTTTAATTTTAGTAGGTACTAACTAGCTCTTATATAAATAAAAAAAATTATCGACTGTGATTACATAAATAGTAGCTGGTACATACTTTTACTTTTTAATCAATTTGATTGATTAAATTAATTCATATCATAATAAATCATTTCTAAACCATATCTTGTACAAAACAGCAAAGCTTCCATTTAGGTAGGTTAAGAGGGAAATCTTTATTCACGACGGACAGTCCAGAATAAAAAAGTGCATCTCCGAGACTTCCAATACTGTAAATATACGAGAAAGGTAATTTTATTTTACTATTTTTCAACAAACTTTGTGTTTATTGATAGAACGATAATATAATTAAGTATCGCTCTATGTTAAAAAAAAAATTTAATAAATTTTCCTATCTATTTGTAAAGACGTTGAAAAGGGGTTGTAAGATTTTTGTAGAATATTGGCCTTGGATTTGAATAAAGGAAAAATAACAAATAAAATTCGGTATAGTGATATAGGCGTTCTGATAGAGACTCAAGAGCAAACAAGCACTCTCTAGCACTGCTATGAGTGCCAGCTACGATCTCAGGTTAACGGGTCCAATATCTTGGAATTCTTCTGTTTTGAATCTATAAACCTTACCTAAACCAACTATTATGTATTCTGTGCCTAAACATACAAAAACATATTTTTTTCTAAGGCTTTACCCGAACACACACGTCGACGTACGTAGATGTATGGATAACACTTTGGATTTTTTCGTTATAACAAGTCAGCAAAGTACATAAATCTAATATCTCACTCGCACTAAGAACTGTGTAAACCGGCCTATGTGGCCTGTACGAAGGAACAGCAAATGCCGTGTAATTTAACGCAATGGTGCATAATGCATATCGCGTCAGGACATTCTTTCCAATAGTACGTATCGTACACATACATACTTAGAACGTCTGTGACGTAGACTCGTGGCAGTGTTAGTGAATGAATAGTTTTTACGCGGCAAATTATTGTGGTTATAAAATGTGTTATCAATAAAATATTGCATTATTTTCCGTTTATGTACATAAAATATTCTGTTTGTTTTGGTATACATTTATTTATACTCACAGCTATCAAACAAGGATGTCGGTTTTATAACAGATTTCTGATATGGAAATATTGTCACGTGACATTTATATTTTCCTGTTTATGACCTTGTTGTGATTATTAATAAATGCGAATTAGTTTATCAACTTCTAAAATATTTAAGAAGCTTAGGTAGATCTATAATAAATTAAATCGCGCAACAAGTACCAGGGTCTAATGGTAAGTAGTTAGTGATGCATATATACACACTCACAAAACCAGTGATGTCAGTAGTTTCCAACCACCAGGGGCAGCCTGGGGCTCTTTTAACCCGACTCAACTACAGAAAACAGCAATACGGTAGTAGTATTAAACAGTTTTCTTTGGGGTAAAGTTGCAACTCCTGTCAGTTTGTTTTATTTAAGAGATTATTTTTGTGTTGTGAACAATGACGCGGAAGGGAAATAACAAAGAGTCACCCACCCGGCAGTGACTTCAGTGGTCCTCGAAAATTGTATCCTCACACATAACATTTTATAAAACTAAGTTGCCAAACAAGTGCACGGTCAGCCTTATCAATCAGCGTAAAGGTGGCTTCCCACGGTGCGCGATTATGCTGATTATTCATGCACGGCCGACGACCAAGGATAGCCATGCACCAAGGCTCTTCCAACGTTGCGTGTCGGTCTGTACCGGTCTTGAGATTCGAAGGCATTTTGTCATTCCAAAATGACAACATTGCTTTATAAATTACTGGCTCTCGCACTCTTTTAAGTTACAGACTCGCGGTACATTCAATGGACCGCTGCGGACTTGCCTGCGCTGCTACAGACGATACTCTTCCCATTGTGCATCGGTGCGGGATTATCTACGTCCGTCTGTTGCGCGTTACCTATTCTATCTTCAGATAGAGCTCAGGCGATTACTAGCATTATAAATACGGCATTTGTAAGAGGGCTCGGACTTCCCGACAACAGCCAGTTTGAGTTAAAGATCGACCTTAACCTGCTTGAGTTATTGCTTGCACTACCTAATTAGGGTTGCCACTCGTACTATAATATATAGTATCGTACTATATTTTGATCAATTGTACTATATATTATAGAACAATAATGTATGACGAAAAGTACTATATTTTTACTGCTAACTTAACTGTCGCCATTTTAACTAACTGGAACACACTGAAACTGTTTGTAAGGCTTTCACGCCTTGACTACTTAACAAATCAACATTAAAATTTTCGTTACACGTTGTCAATGGTACAGAAAAGGACTTAGGGTACCTAACCTACCATCCAGAACAAAATAATACCCTGAGAGGTGGAAAAATAACTTTTAGACTACCATCCGGTTTGACAAAAACTACAATAACGCGAAGAAATCTCATCTAAAAGTTAGGAACTATAAATGTATAGGTACTATTTTTTCTTAGACAACACAGGCTGACTCACTTTTGTGACTTTTCCTGATCGCGTTAATTCCCGTGGAAATACATAATCATATCATAGAACGCGAAAGTTTAAAAGTTATGTTATATTGTTATTACGTTCACCATATCGTTATTACGCATTAACATACTAAAGGCTCACTCTTCTAGTACATCACTTCGGCACTGACATTGCATACAACAGCTACCGAACAGAAATGAAGTTTGTCCTCAATAGATCCAATTATTTGTGTCTACATTATGTCGTTCGTGTGTTAACGATCAGTGAATTTCGAATGTTTATTGATTTTTCATTGTTATTTTTTATTTTAAAGCTGAAACTACACTTATTTTTTCTAGACTTAAATATTTTATAGATTACCTTGAACCATAAAGTTAGTTGATTATAATATTTAGATTAGACATTTTATTAAACATATGTGTATCTCATTGAGTAAACAACAATATTAAACCGGGTAAGTGCGAGTCGGACTGGCGCACGAAGGGTTCCGTTCCATCGTACAAAATTTAACACAAAAAAACCGGCCAAGTGCGAGTCGGACTCGCGCACCGAGGGTTCCGTAAAATATTTTTATTATATGATGTAACTAAAAATTTACGGTTTTCCCAATTTTTCTTTTATCTGTGCTATAAGAAGTTGCTACGTACCAAATTTTAAGATTCTGATTCCACGAGAAGTACCCTGTAGGTTTTGATTCCCTTGAGAATGTCGAAAATTTGCGGAAATTTGCAGCATAAACGCAATCAAAAGATACATCTTTTGATTGCGTTGGCTTAGAAGTTTGATTTTTTTACAGCTTCAAGGGACAGTAGACCTGAGTATTTGATATAAATTCCAGCTTGATACCTCCACGCGTTTCTGGGAAAAAGGGTCTTGACAGACAGACAGACGTTTGGACGGACGGACAACAAAGTGATCCTATAAGGGTTCCGTTTTTTCCTTTCGAGGTACGAAACCCTAAAAACGTTGACGTTCCTTAAAAAAAAACTTCTTAAAGAACCATGAGACCCCTATAACAATACTACACCGCTATTAACATTTTGAGCGTCTACCTTTTGCCTTTACTAAGATTGAGCAAAACACTGAAAAAACTTTATTTTATTTATTAACTTTTTTACTTTATTTTATTTTTATTATTTATTGTTATAGAGGGCTATGGTATGTCTACGGTACATGAGATACAGCCCGGACGCCGAAAACATTATGTAACAGTATACAATTATACTCGTATACATATTGTAACACGGTAGAAGGGAATAATTAGTGACTTTGAAAGAAGGAATCAAGATAATTTTTTTTTTTTTTATATTATAGGGGGCAAACGAGTAGACGGGTCACCTGATGGTAAGTGACTACCGCCGCCCATGGGCACCTGCAACTCAAGAGCCACAAGTGCGCAGCCGGCCTTTATGGTGGGAGTAGGGGAAGAGGATCATCACAAAGGTACAACTTAGGAAATACAAATACAGATCAGTCAAACTATTATTAGGTTCGGGTTAGGGCCTCCGGTAACTTCACACAGGCAGAAAGCAATGCAATCATTGCTTCACTGCTGGTTTTCTGTGGGGCCGTGGTATCACACCGGTCGAGGCGGCCCCATACGTGCCGAAGCATTATTTAAACAAACCAGCTCGACAGACGATTCTATTGGAATTTGTAAAAAAGTCAAGCGACTACTCCTTCCTTAGGGATGAGGTGACAGAGTCGGGGGTATTCGGCGAAGCTTACGACCCGTTCTGCAATCATAAATAACGACAACAAGTAATTAGTCACGCTTTTACTATTTTTTCTGGATGAAAGGTATTTACCCTATTTTCTTTTCTGTATTCCTGACAATGTGTATGCAAAAATTTAAGATTGATTGGTTAACAACTTAAGTGTTACACGTAAACCAACAAGCCTTTGTTGGCTGTGGGAGAATGGGAATCAGGCAATCAATCCATAGATTCAGGCACTTCCATCGCCCAACATAGGCACCTTGTTGGACGATAACACATTCCGCCTTGCCACTTGCCTTCGTTTAGGAGCTCCTTGTGTTTCTCCGCATCTTTGTCACTGTGGAGAAGCTGTCGACAGTCTCGGCCATCATGGCCTTTCTTGTAGCAGAGGCGCAGACCGTATATCTCAACATGCCAATCTTAACGACGTAATCCGTCGTGCTCTTGTCTCCGCCGGCGTCCCAGCCGTACGTGAACCCAATGATCTGGTACGAGACGATGGGAAGAGACGAGAGGGTATGCCGTTACTACCATGTAAGATGGGTAGGCTTTTGATGTGGGACGCAACCTGCGTTGACACCCTCGCGCCATCACATCTCCGAAGTACAGCTTGTTGTGATGGCGCTGCTGCTGCATCAGCAGAAAGCCTCAAACGGCTTAAATACATAATTTTTAATTATTTATTTCATTCATTTATTTATTTATTTATTTATTTATTTAATCGGTAACTATGTTCTTGAGCCGTTTGGGGTCGAAACGCTAGGGTCATGGGGTCCGAATGCTCTTTCCCTTAATAAGGAATTAGCTAAGCGACTGATCGATATTTCTCGTGACCAGAAGGCGGGCCTTTTTCTTGCACAGTGAATTAGCATTGCCATTCAACGTGGCAATGCTGTCAGCCTTCTGAGAACACTGCCAATAGGCGACCATGTAGAAGAATTTTATAATGCATGCATGTAAAAATAGTTCGTATATATGTATATACTAGCAGTTCCCGCGCGGCTTTGCTTGCGTGTACATATTTATAAATTTTTCGCGGAACCCTAATTTCTTTTCCAAAATAAAAGTAGCCAAGTTACTCCTCATTTTGTTTAGATGGATGTTTTAAAATTCGTAATATCTTTTGAATGGAATGTCTGATTTGAATAATTCAGTAAGTAATCTACAGGTATTAAAACAGTCTTGAATACGAAATGATTTATTTAGATAAGGATTAATATAAAGGTATGGATAACATGGTCTGATTTTGGTCGGCATTTCTGTCAAATTTTAAAATGTAAAAAAGTAGTATAGTGTAAGTAGTTATAGTGACATAACTACAATAGTTGGACATATAGTATCGAAAAGTTTTTGTAGATATTGATATGTTCTTTAATATTGTAGAACATTTCTTTTTGTTCTATCATCGATATTTTCCGCAGTGCATGCGATGAAAAACATTTTATGTCAATTTTTTTATACCTTGGGATACATTATTGAAGTTTTAGTAGGGATCCGTAATTTTTTCTAGTAATAAATATAGCCTATGTTACTCAGAGAGAATGCAGCAATCTAATGGTGAAAGAATTTTTGAAATCGGCTGATTAGTTGTTGAGTTTATTCGTTACAAACATATAAAAATACACTTAATACTTTCCTCTTTAAAATATTCATTTGGATAAAATTCATTTAGACTAGCAGTTCTCGTGCGGTTTCACTCGCATGTACTTATTTGTATATTTTGCGCGGATCCCTAATACTTTTTCAAAAATAAAAGTAGCTTCAGTTACTCCTTATAACACCAGCTATCTGACCGTGAAAGTCCTGTGGAAATCGGTCCACCCATTCCGCAGATTAGCCGAACAAACAGACAGACAGACAAAAATTGTAAAAAGGAATTGTTTTGGTATATGTACCGTGTATACATCCAAGTGCACTTAGTAAAAAGCGGTTATTTTAATATTACAAACAGACACTCCAATTTTATTTATTTGTATAGATGTATAGATATATTTATTATTTTGACGTGACAACGTCTTATAAATTGGTTTGCCGGGTGACACTTCAAGAAACTGCGTTACGCTCCGCTCACGTTATGCGCTCACAATGAGAGCGAGTGAGAGGCACGCGTCCCTTCCACTCGGGCATGGTTATTATTTTACCACTCAAAGTCGTTGTCACGTAAAACTTTCGCCCGTATACCGACTTTACAGGCAACCAATTTTTTTAATTACTTATAATATACTTAATTATAAGTAGTATGTAGTTATATTCTCATTTTGCAGTGTTAAACTATATTGGTGGTTAATTGCTTATAATAATTATACTTTTAGGTTGTGTTATTCTTAGTATCTTGTTATATTTGGCGAACAAACAAACTAACATTCGTATTTATAATGATAATTAGTTAAGATTTATTCCTACGCCACGCTTGAAGTACTTAAAGTTTATATGTAAAAGAAGTGCAGAAAGTTATAAATTGTTAACAATATGTGCTATAAATTAAAAAATATTTAAAAACGACTCCATGAAGCTATAGGGGTCCAGTATATTATATTTTGACCTGTCATGGTACAAAAGTATATAATGACAGGTCAAGTAATACTGGACAATGAAATACAACTTCCTAACTAATATTATAAACGCGAAAGTGAGTTTGTTTGTTTGTTACGTTTTTACGTTTTAACTACCGAACCGATTATCATGCAGTTTTGCAAACACGTTTGCCAGGGGTACAGAAAAGGACACATGGTACCTTTCATTCAGAAAAAATGTTCTCTGCCCGAGGGATACACGATAGATAGAAAATAAGATTTACGCGAGTGGAACGGCGGGCGAAAGCGAAAGCCCGCCGCGTCTGTCTGTCTGTCTGTCTGTTCGCGATAAACTGAAAAACTACTGAACGGATTTTCATGCGGTTTTCACTAATAGACAGAGTGATTCATGAGGAAGGTTTAGATGTATAATTTGTTAAGATTTTGTGTAAATTGATTGAAATATGTTGATGATTGTTGAAGATGTCTCTGCTATCCGTGCGAAGGGGTGCTGGTATTACTATAAAAATGTTAATTTGGTATTTTCGAACGATTAAACACATTACAGTGACAATAATTATTAAATAGAAATTGGTATCCATATACCATAATCTACCTGTGTTGCAGTAAAATTACTATTAGTTTTGTTGTTAATGAAAATATAGCGATGATACCTATTTGTTATTTGACTTCAAATCAAATCAAATCAAATCAAATCAATATTTATTTGCCAACCAGTGTACATAAATGGTCTTCTTATAACAATTTGTCTCAACTTAGTAGCCTTTTACGGGCATTGCAAATTTGAGAGAAAATATACAAAAAAGAATTATTAAATATAAGCATTAAAAAAAAATACATTAATGAATGAATAATAAAAAAATATTAAATTTTGCAAAAACCATTAACTTACTATACCGGCGTAGTGTACTAAGAAGCGATTTATGGCATTTTACATCGACACATTCTTAACGAAACCGTTTTTTCCTTTTTTTTTTTAATTTTTGTTAACTTAATGTTTAGGTATATTAATTAAATAATTTGTGTAAAAGATATGTAATTTGTTATTGGTGTTTTGCTTCAATGTATTCTTTAACTGAATAGAAGCATTTTTCAGTTAAGAATGCTTTTAGTTTTTTAGTAAATAGTGTAACTGTAGTTTCAGTTTTTATGTGGGTAGGTAATTTGTTGTATATTTTTACAACCATGTAGTAGGGACTTTGGTGTAGCATTTTAATTCTTGATGGTGGTAGGTATAGTCTGTCTCTGTGACGTGTGTTTAAATTGTGATTGTCTTTTACTTTTATGAAATGATTCATGTTCTTCGATACAAATATGCAAATGTCAAATATGTATAATGATGGTAGTGTGAGGATGTTATATCTAATGAAGTAGGGCCTACAACTGTCACGATTTCCAATTTGACCGATAATTCTGATACATTTCTTTTGCAGTATAAATAAATCCTGAAAGTGTACACTATTTCCCCACAACATAATGCCGTATCTTAACCAGGAGTATGCGTATGCGTAGTATGCTGACAGTGCGGTTTTTTCATTTGTGCTGCATTTTAGTTGGAATAGAGCGTATGTGAATCGAGATAGTTTGTTTTTAATATGTTCAATGTGTGCTTTCCAGTTGATGTGTGTGTCTATAGTTATACCGAGTAATTTGAATGTATCTACGGTTTCTAATTGTGTATTATTGTATGTTGTGTCAATGTTTATGGGGGCGTTTTTATATGATCTAAATTGGATAGTTTTTGTTTTGCTAAAGTTGATTTCTAAGTTATGGTCCCTGAGCCAGTGATTTATTGTGTCTAGAGTTTCCTGAAGTATTGGTGTTGGATTTTTGGTTTTTTCATAAGTGATCAATATTGATATATCATCAGCGAATAAGACGGGCAATGTTTGTCCCTTATTTAGTACTTTTGGCAAGTCGTTGATGTATATCAGAAATAGTACACAACCTAACACGCTGCCCTGTGGAATTGAACATTTTATGCTCCTTTTTTCAGATCGTACCATTTCAACCTCATTTGTGCTAGGATCGAAATAGTCAATTTGAACACACAAATTTCACAAATATGTGATCTATTTTCCAAATATGACTTAAACCATGTGTAAGCTGGACCGCGAATACCAGAACCGTGTAGTTTATGTAAAAGAATGTCGTACAGTACTTTGTCATGTGCCTTCGTCATGTCAAGTAATACTCCCAGTACATGTTTCTTATCATTGATATGTTTGAGGGCAGTCTGGATATACTTATATACTGCTAGTGTAGTTGATCGTGATTTTCTAAAGCCATTTTGACTGTCATCGAGAATATTATATTTTTCTAAAAAATCATATAATCTGGTGCACATTGTTTTTTCAAACACTTTCGAAAACGTGGGTAATAGAGCTATAGGTCTATAATGACTAGGGGTGTAGCTGTCGCCCTTTTTGTGTATCGGCTTGATTAATGCTATTTTTAGGGGGTCTGGAAATTGGCCATCTTGGAGACTTTGATTGACTAAAAATGTGAGCGGTATTGACAGTTTTTCTGCACATTGTTTTAATAGAATTGGGGGGATTTCATCTATGCCGCAGCTGTGTGTATTTTTAATTGTGCGGATTACGTCGATTATTTCTTTCCTGTCTACAGGACGCAAGTACATGGAGCACATTTGTGAGTTTACGACGGGTCGACCTAGCGCGTGGTTTTTGTTGGTGTTATTCGTGTCCATACCCACAGTAGCAAAATACTCACTGAAATGACTGCAAATAGTTGTTGGACATTTTACAATGTGGTTGTTAATTTTTAATGAAGTATTTTGTGGAGGGAGTCTTTTTTTTTGGTTTTTTTGGTTTACAAGAACGGCAGAAATATGTGTAAACAGTTTGTAGTGAAAGACAGTTAGAAGAAAGACGAGCAATAAATGAACATTATCTATCCATGTGCATCAGCAAAACCTTTAATAACATGAATAGAACTTTCATTTTAATATTCCAAAAGACTAAAAAAATTAAACAAATGTATCCTTAAAAAAACGGTGACTTATAATGGCAGTCATAAACTTGTAGCGCATTATGTGCAAAGAATCTGTTTATTTTAGTTTCTGAAGTGACATATTATTATTATGATAGTTATACATACTTATGTTAATTAATGTTCCTTAATTGCGTCTATAACTAACAAAGACTGATTTCTGCCGTGTCTGGCTTTCAAGTCATCAAGTCAACTACGATACAAATCTGTGAATTTAATAAAAAGTAAAGTAAAACAACTAAGTTTTAGGTACTAATTATGGAGTGATTTATTATAATTACAGTACCCCGTTTTTTTTTTTTTACGTGTGGACATAATCATGGTCTCCAGCGAGAGGCTACCCATACCTACGGCCGTCGCGAGGTCAGCACGCTGCTGCGTCCATGCAGGGCACTCCACTAGAGTGTGGAGTGCGGTATCCCCGCGGCAGCCCCCGCAGTGGTGGCACACAGGCGTTGGCTCCCGGCCTATCCGACACAGATACTTCCCAAAACAGCCATGTCCAGTAAGTACCTGCGTCATCCGGTACGAGAGGCTGCCATGCCGCCTCTCTAGCCAATCCTCCATGACGGGTCTTACCGCCACGATCGTGGCGTGCCCTATAATTACAGTACCCCGTACTAGTCATTATAAATCACTTTACAGTTTACACCCCTTAGCTTACATTTTGCGAAAATGCATTAAAGATCTTCTTTACAGCCATGCTTGACAGATATTCCGACGGCGGCTTTGATTGCATCCTGAATGCAAGAATACTCCAAGAAGAAACCATTAATTACGTGAGGCGATTTTTTTAAAACCCTGGTAAGATGTCATAGAATCTTCCAAAATGCGTATTTTTTGTGTTAAAACGTTAATTTGTGCTTTATTCAGTTAGAAAGCTCGGACTTTCCGGCAATAGGTGAGCGGGACCAAATTTCAGTTGGCAAAATGTGGGTATTTCACACGCATCTGCCTCCCGCTTCGGCGATTCAGGAGTATGTGTATGTATTTTTATTTGAGACTAGTATTTAAGACAGAACGTAATCTAGAACCCCAGTAAGAAAATCGAACATTAAAACATTTAAAGAGGAACTAAGTACTGAAACTCGTAAAAGAATATTCAGTCTCTAGTATGAGCTTTTTGTTTACAGTTACGATGAACACTGTTAGACTAAAAGAGAATTTATATATATAGAGAAAATCGACGACATTTATAGTTTACGTAAACTGTAATAAATGAAATCTCCACATCTATTACATATTCATGTGTATCTAAGTAGGACTTCAATACATGTTGCAAAACCATTGAATCGTATACTAGTATAGTTTAATATATAGAATACATGTATGTAATTATGTTTTAAAAAATGTATCACCGACTTCAATGCGCCTCAAAATACCCAAATCGCTTCAAGTGTGCCTATAAAATTTGAAGAATGCTCTCGATTTCTCCAGGATCCCATCATCAGATCCTGACCTGATGACCATGGGATCACCTGGGAAGTATATCCTTTCAAACAAAAGAAGAATTTTCCAAATCGGTCTAAGCATCTTTGAGTAATCGATTAGAACACATAAAAATATATATATATATATACATGGAACATAGAACCTCCTCCTTTTTTGAAGTCGGTTAAAAAGGGGTACTTACTGAGCGATTCGTCAAAAAAAAGAGTCCTTAATATGAACTTCTATGTATTTATAAATCTATGCACGTATAACACAACATATTTACAATGGATGAAAATAATTATACGCGCATGACGTACCTACAAAAGTGCGTAGGATAGACCTTCGATTGCGAACATTTTATTCAGGGAATGTAATAAGTGGTGCGGTGGCGCGGCCTGAGCCCACACGTGACCTGCCTTTGAACTCGCCACCCATTTTCTACATAGACACTTTTGTTTACGCATACCGCGTATCAGGATAATCGAATCGTCGCCCTTTGTATTGGAATACTGACATTAAAATAATATATATGTAAGTATATAAACGATGAAAATTTGAAATCAGATGAGGAAATTAGTTTAGTTTATACCTTCAGGCAAAAACTAAATGTTTGTTTAAAATAAAAAAAAAACGCGATAACCACTGCTTACTTCTTTCATATTTTACCTGTGATCCACTAGTACTGCAGTTTAAAACAGTAAGTTATATTCATACAATACTGTAATGTATGAAGGTACACATTGCTAACTTGATGGTTGCCCCTAAATTTAGGGGGAATTGCTGCTCAGGTTTTCTAAGGTGGATAATATGTTATCTTTATTAGATTTTTACATGTAATGAAACCTGGCAATGTTCCGAACCGTAAAGAAAATATTGGTTGCTGTATTTTTGTAATTAATTAAATTAATTAAAAAAATATATATATTGTGTATGGTTGTACTTGATAAAGGGAAAAATTAAAAAATGAACGACCTAAGTCAAGACTAGATACTTGGCTTTTGCATCAACATAACACTCCACCACCACCACGTGTTTAAACAACTGAAGGGACGTAAGTTTTCGAGCGATGAGGAGCTTATATGGACTTATGGAGCCTTTAAAGAGATATAGGACAGTTTTCCAGAGGGATACTGGAGCAATGTGTTCAGCACTTGGTTTACACGTATGCAGACCTGTATTACTACCAATGGAGGCTATTCGAAAGAAAATATTTCACAAATTACGACAAAACTTATAAAGAGCCGTAGTATTTCATTGTCCGATATGTAATCAACACATTTTTTAAAGAAATGGATCCTAATGAACATAAACAAAAAGTCTTTCTTACACGTAGTTGTATGTAACAATACACAATGATCAAATTGTTAATTAAATACAACTTTATTAAGATCTAAAATGTTTTGTACATCTTGTGCTAAGTTTATCAAGGCTATTTCAAATATTGATATATAAATAACAGGTTTATACATTCAAGGAGTATGAAACGAGTTGGCAGTTAAGTCACTCTATTCTGCAGAAGCGACTTGTCTGTGCTTATCTCCTTTCACTGCATTTATTTTGGGTTGCCTGTGTGTATAAACTACACGAATATAATTGCATGTATAAGATATATACATAAATATGGCGCACACAAAAATAAATACTAAAATGTGTGTGTGTAGTGGGTGCGTCAAACAAAACAGTTGGCGGGTACACCCATGAGAGGCACGTTTATTTGCGCGCGGTGGCCTCGCAGGGAGAAGCTCCGGTTGTTTACGTCGCAGCCGCTGTCGGTTGTCATGACTCATTAACGGTCGCCTGATCGAAGATCATGCTGATTTTGGGTGTACCAATCGATTTCTATGAGCCACCTTATATGTTCTGGCGTGATAAGTACTTAGTCATTTACAGAGTACAGTTATGAGAGTCATCGTTCGAAAAAGCTTCCTGCAAACGTTCGAAAAATATTGGTCAATGACCTGCAATTGACGTAAGAGATGAATTACAATCGGTCGAACCTATCAAAAACATTGTGGAAAAAAATAATGTCGATGAACTTGCGACAACATAAAAAGTTGTTGAGATCTTATACTCAGGTCGATTTTACTAACTTTTAAACTTTCGCGTTCCATGATATAATATTATTATTGAATTTACGGGAATTAACGCGATCACGAAAAGGTTTTACATACCTCTGAATTACCTGACGTTTCGACCAGGTTACACTGGCCGTGGTCACAGGCTGAGCAGACGGACCAGGCCATTATTTCAGGTCGAATTTCACAACAAATCAAAAAAGTTATAACCGTCCGAGCCATGTACTGGCAACGACTACGCGACTGGGGGTTGCTAACCCTAGTATACGATACAATATCCTACTATACTACGGTTTCTGTTTCCTGGTCCGTATATGAATAAGGAACTAATCGTTCACTGTTCTGTGGTGCCTATGACCTTCCTCAAGAATTGAGCTACCAATCAAAAATTATTTTTTCAAATACGACTAGTAGGGCGCGTTCCCACTGTACCGTGACGATAGATAGTCGTCATATCTAAAGCATCGTGGCCTGTTTATTTACAGAGAGTACAGACCGTCAAGTACAATGAGAACATCTAAACGATAGTGTGATAGATGAGATAATACGTTATTAAAATATCATCTTTGTCCATTGTACACGGCAGTTAACACTCACTACGAATTTCTAAAAGCACGACATGGCGACTGCCGTGAAACAGCAAATTGTCGTAACGATGGAGTGGGAACAGCCTGTCACGACACTGGTTCAGCGATAAAAATTTTGACGACACAGTGACGACAAATAGAACACGAATTTACATATCGCGCAGCTAGATCTAAATAGGTATTAACTCAAAAAAGCACTTTTTTCAGTAAAGGCGAAAAACTAATTACTGTGTATGTAGATTTATGCTTTTTATATGCAGCTAGAAGAAAAGTATTGTAGGAATCTTATGCTTAAATCATGTTTTGGATTTTTGGTTTTGTTTCCCCATTGCCTAACAATAAAAATGTTATATTTGTTTTATTTTTTGAGTTGAGCCTGTGTTGGTGATATTTTTAAATATGTTTTATTGGTCAGTAAGTAGGTATTGAGATAAGAAATTCGATGGTGTGCATAACTCAATTTTTTTTTTAGTTTGCTCCCTTTAGATCTAGGTGTGCAATGTGTGTAACATTTTTTATAAATACATGTAATATATAATTTTAATTATATATAGAAACGCCCAGACCAATGCAAATAGACAAATGCATGCATACAAATATTTGCACTGAGCGGAAATCAAACCTGCGAGCTCTGACGTTCGTCATTCCTACAACCAATACACCATATCAATAAAATAACATTTTGAACATCCACCGGTAACAAATGTAATGACGACATGAAGGAAGTACTTACTTTCATATGAAGTTGGCAAGGTCACTACCTGACTGTGTGGTGGTGAACGTAGTAGGCAAGCCGAACGACAGTAGAATAGAAAAGTAAATGTATGGGATTGACATAAGCCTAAGAAATTCAGCATTCATTTAATATACCATGACAATAATAAACCAGACCATGCGCTGAATGTGTCTATGAATATTTGTTGTAATAGTTTCATACAAAAACTGCAATATATAGCGTTTTAGACTAGTGGTACGTATTCCACATACACGATCGCAAGAGCGATAGGACACGCACCTACGTATTTTAATATTTTTTTTTAGTTATCCTTTGTTTGGCCTGTTGGTCTAGTGATCCTGACTGTTGAGCCAGAGGTCATGGGTACCCACTACAAATAATGGTGTGATGAGCATGATCATTTGTTCTGTGTCTGGGTGTAATTCTGCCGTCGTAAATGAAAACACAGTAACTCCAATTACTGTATAACTGTAGTTACTGTGTTTTCATTTACGACGGCAGAATTTATCTATAATATTTACGTATTTAGAAATATATAAGTATGTTTATCAGCAGTCTGGTTACCATAGTATATACAGGTTCTGCCTAGTTTGGGATCAGCGGCCGTGTGTGAGATGTGTAAAGTTATTATTATTAATTACGAGCAGCGCCCCGCGGTTTTACCCGCGTAAGTCCCAATCCCGTGGGAATATTGGGATACAAAGTAGCGTATGCGTTAATCCAGATCTCCAGCTATCTACATACCAAGTTTCGTAGCAATCGGTTCAGTAGTTTTTGCGTGAAAGAGTAACAAAGATCCATCCATCCATCCATCCGTCCATCCAAACTTTCACATTTATAATATTAGTGGGTTAATACTTTAAAAAATTAAAGCTATAATAAAAAAAAAACATTTTTTTCGAAGTTTCATGTCTTCTATGCCTGCATTGCTAAAGCATAGTTTTAGCATTTTTCGGGTACACCTGAAACGTCATACTGCTAGCGGCGAGAAGCGTCTTATAGTCTGATAGCTCAAATGTGCTTACAACTGTATTTATGCTTTTTTAGCGCATACATTTTCACATCCAATTAATCTTATATTTGGCTTATCAACTTATCTTTTTTATTCTATACGCAAGTTACTGTTTTTATATTGTGAGGTCAACATATCTTAATCTTCTAAAAGTTTGATTTCCTGGTAAAAACTAGCGAAGTCAAATCTTGAGCTTCAATTTATCGTAAGTTATCTGATTTGTGTAAGAAATTCGACAGTTCAAATTTGGGAAGTTGTTTTTAAATAGCAAACATTGTTGCAGCAGAAAAACACAACAATTTGTGTTTTAATTTTATTTTAGAAGTTCAGGATTATCTACAGAATTTGGCACCCATTTAGATCTCAATTCTTTTGTTGGCAAAGTCGATAACCATGCATATTATTATTATTATTGAACTTGGCTCCCATTTGCACATTTATGTTTTTGATGGCATATCATTACTTTTTGTAAAGATATTATTTATTTATCAACTATTATTGTTCATCATTCAAGTGATCTGTAACATTAATCTTTTTTCCTGTGTATAGTTTTCTATTTTGTGCTATTTTATAAATTTTCTTGAACGTTAGAAATATTTAAGCGCATTGTCCATTTATTGATGAATTCTTCCTTAAGTAACCTACATTTTTTGTAGTAATTCTGTACATTTTCAAAGAGTCTGTTAAACGATTATGAAACTTTAACTGAAATTTTTTCGAATCTGGGAACGTTAAAAATGTTGGAAACGCATGCTAGAGATAAATATTCGCTTTCGCGAATGTGAAAATCCAACATTCGTTACATCACTAGTACTAGCACAGTCCTTACTTACCGACAGTGGTCTAACTGATGTCTGTGTCATATGTGTGTATGGTCATCTATTTGATAGGGCCACGATTACAGTATGCTTTCAACATGGGAAGAGTCGAACTACTGGTATATGGAAACTAAAAGTTCTATACTATACTTATACGAAATTAGTCAACCTCTAGTATAAGGTAAGTTAGACCGAGGACTTTCTGAAGTGATCGTCTTAATTCATCTTGTTTACTTATTTTTAATGTGATTATTTTTCCGTATTCAAACAAGCTACGGTAAATGCCATGGCTAGGTCGTCCGTCGGCATTGATCATGGAATGCGTGCAATGCATGCCGGTGCAGTTTGGTGGCTGCCTCTCACCCCGCTCGTGTCCGCACCTCTCGCTAACACTCGACCGGTTCTTAAAGGGGAATAATAGTTACATTACAATACCAATACGTTTAATACTACAAGGGTAACCTTTTTGTAGTATTAAACGATTTATCTAGATATGAATAAAATAAAAATAATACCATTACTTAAAATGCAATAAGGAGGTTTAACTTAAAAAAAGACTATTTTAATCTATTTAAATCGTTCAGTATTGGTACATTTTATTCTACATTTCAAATCACGCATATTCTATTCATAACATTGAACTTGAGAAAAACATTTTAAACATGTTTTATGAGTTAGGTAAGTAAGGTATTGATTTTCAAAGTCGCGTCGCAATTGGCAATTCAGTTGCTCAGTCATAATCCTATTATATATTTGACATCGGGTAGTATGCAATTTACAGTTATGGTTAGCCTTCTTGCGTTAGTTTTTTTTAGCTTATACAGTTTTGTGTGATATCCAAAGACTTCAAGCACAGATGCTTCCAGTTGAAGCTTGAAAAGCATTACCGTTTAAGTACCTAATAATTTGATGACATTCGAAAATAAAATACAATTAAATAATACGTTCTGTATTAATACAGAACATTATCATTATAAATTTGAATTAGGATGATTTTTAATTCCAGCCGTTAAGTAGCGTGAATATTAAGCCCAACTACGAGGTCCGATTTGTGAATTCACCTGGAACTAACTTTAATGAACCTAGTTCCAGATGAAACAAACAGGGGGAGATTTTAGATTTTTAGGACGCTTAAGATGAAGATTCAGAGTCTTAATTAAATACCTTGAATATGTGTTTCAAGTATGAGCTGAAAAGAGGAACTAAAATATACAATTACACGTCAGTGTAACACACTCAGATTGGTTTTGAAACTCGATAATTGGCACAATAATTTTTACCCATTCATTTTCTTTCGGTTTATAATTTGCAATTGGGTCCCACCTGCTACTAAATTTAAGGCGGGTATTTAATTTAGGCTTTCAGATCCTATTAGATATAGTATGTTAAACCGAAGTAGAGTTTACTTTGTTTATACTTTATTTTACTTTGTTTTCTATTCTCAATCTTGTTTCGATCTTTTAGTGCATTACTTTTAAATTGTCTTTTTTGGTCGGGTTTTTGATTTTTAAATTGTTTATTTTAGATATTTTAGTGTCCCGGCACACTCTTATGAACAAAAACTGTGGTAATTCCATAACCAAAACAATTTATTTGTTTCGTTTTAAATATGATTAGGCTACTGATAGTTATATAGAACTATTCTAAATATCATATGATAGCACGAGGCCCGACACAAACATAGCCCATTTTTACACTATCAAAAACATTTTCAACCAATTTATTATTCTTAATTAAATTTAAACATATAACTTATTTATATATTTGTAATCCCCCTTTAATTCCCTTTATTTTGATACCCTACTCGATAGGTTTGGTTAATTTTTTTTTGTTAACGTATTACTATTTCGCACCAAAAATCCGCCATTTTGTTTTTTTTTTTCAAACATATATTTAAGGGCAGTTGGGTTTTTAAGACGAATATAACGATACCTTAACTGTCGTAATCCATCCAGCCGTTTGGTAGATACGAGATAATAAAGAAATTTACAAACATACAAGATACGCGCGAAAAACATAACCCTTTGCTGTCGGGTAAAAATGCCAATATTGGTAGTCAATATAATCATAGCGATTGAAATAAACAAATTGACCAGGGAATATGCACGTGACTCCAAAACCTAACCTAGCCAAAGTTATTTTTAGTACATATTTATTATTGCCATATAAATGTTCCTCTACATTTTTTTTTGTATTTAATCGTATTTTAATTGTGAAATCATTTAGAATTTAATATTTTAAATCGCCCTCGCTAATTTCTAAAACGCACCACTTTTTGGTTGAATTCCATCTAATTCCATTGATCATATTTTAGAAAATAGGAACGATACAATATTCAAAATAACATAACTTCTGTCCTTTTCATTGTTAATAAGTAGATTTTATAAAAACTTTTATTTTCATATATCAATAAAGAATCAAACTCGTCATGGTCCTGGACATTACAGAAAAAGCACGCCGAAATGCCGGCGTGTAAATCACTCGAAACCGAATGTACTTTAATTTTTTTACTGTAGTATTTGTTATTTTGTACATAAGTATTTGTTATATTTCCCGTAACGTAATGACATATAAATCTCTAAATCGTTAATCTTATTATGCAATGTGGTAGGTGAGAACGAATGATATTTATATAAAAACAAGTAAGTATTCGTTTTTAACCTTAGTCAGACTTCTGTTTAACAAGGAAAACTTGAACACTTGTGACGGAGCATTGTGCCGTTGGTTTTTTTTAGTTGGTTGGATACCGAGATCCCATTTACTAAACCGTTAGCCCGGGAAATTGCAGCCTGTCAGACATGCACCACCTCTTCAACCACATCAACTGTATTCTAGACCTCTTTCTCCTGACGCCATTCTTATATAATTTATATTGATTAAAATACATTTACATTTTTTAAAGTTATTACTATAACACACTTTACCGAAGTATCGTATAAATTTTCAATTTGAGATAGAAACAAAATAAATAGCCTTTATTAGCTACGAGTTCTGCTCGTAAGCTGAATAGAAAACAACTGCACTCTGTAGCGGCACGTGTTTGCTAATGACATATACCTCTTTTTTGAACACCAAAAACATTACAAAGAGAAGAATAAAGCAATATTATTATATTATGCGGCTAATACAATGGTCCTTCCATGTATGTGTTTGTGTCCTAGCGCCCTGCCTAATGTACATTAATTGACTTAATTATTAACTTGCCCAACAGTTATGTAGCAATATTCATAATAGTCAGACAATGTGATAAATAACGAACTTGTCATGTCATGACATGTCATTATTCATATTGCCGCCATTGCCGGGCATTATAAATATTGTAATATTTAATCACTTGGTACATATATATATACAGAATTCTAATAAGTACGAAAATAATACTTGAACGATGGTTTAATATTTTGATTTGATTTAAGTAAAACTAGCTTATGAAAGGTTGCTAACAAATGTGAATTATTAGTTTCGCATTGTGGGGCTTTTCGGGACCGCTGTCCAGGATTCATTTTAATAAAACAATTATTGTTAAGTGGTATGTTTGTACCACAAATAAAAAACCAGAGGTCATAAAATTATTTTTATAAAATAACAAAATACTTCTTTAATTTTGAAAAATCATAGCCTTTTAATTAAACCTAAAATAATAATGAAAATTATCTTCAAACTTGTAATGACTTTCAAACTGTCAGGAAAAGTTTTACCAGCTGCATACAATCCATACAGATATTAGCATCGGTAACTTTTTTGTTAATATGGTCTGGTCCCGATGCCCTATTACTTTTACCTGACAAAACCCGTGCAACATACAAATTCTTTTTTCCATAACCAAGAGTCCCGTACTTTAGTGGCACACATTAAAGATGTTATAATTTAATTTGAAACATTATACGACTTATATTTCGTGAATATGATATAATTTTAATTTAGGTTTAAATCAATTAAAAGGTTGTAATTTTTAAAACTAATTAGATGTTTTGTTATTTCAGTTTCCATACTTTCCAGTGATAGGAACTTTGTTTTTTTATTTGTGGTCCCAACATACCTCTTAAAAATTATTATTTTGTTAATAGTTGTAAGTCGCAGTCCCGGTCCAGAATTACAACTAGCTAGCCCCACGACCCCTTTTTTGGCTCAATCGAATATGTCAATCGATTGTATTTCTACTTTCACCTCAAATATTTTAAGCGAAAGTTAAGAAAAAACAACTTGGCATTATCGAAGTCACTCGAATACAAAGTAAACGGGAGAATCAACGCATGTCTTCTTACAGTATAATACAAAAGTCTGGATAATTATATAAATTAAGCAACTGTAACGACAATGTGTAATAATAAAAGTTGTTATAAATTATTATGGATATGGCAATCACAAGCCGTAGCACGGGCATGACGCCTGAGCTCGCCCGCTTGGGGCCTCTATCTTCAAAACAACACTTGTTGCGGAAATAGCGACGAAAAGCGTTTGCTCGTTGTGTCGTGACGCGCGGGTACCGGCATGTTCACCTCGTTCGACCGCTTGACACCCCAATACGTATTATACACGGAATATATCATGATAATTATTAATCATAAAACAGTTTTCCAATTCCCTACCTAGATGGGTAGACACATATTACATGAAGAGTAATTTTGGACAATATCATCATGCCCTAAGCCCGAGACACGTTACGCAGCTGGTGGTCGCAGGCGTTCTCTACAATGACGATGTTGTGACAAATATTAGTAATTAAACGTACATTTTGCCTACTACTATCTATCGGGTTTTACTTATAGATGTATCTAGTATTTTCCCCACTGCAAAAGCTGCTGATACTGCTGAAACATGCTGATAATGAAACAATGTGCTGCACCTAGCTAGGTACAGCTATATTTTATATTTAAGGAACCTAAACCCTTATACATATTCTAGAAATGTTATTTTCGGTTCAGATTTATTTAACAAAACAATAATTCGTTTAACTTTAGTACTTGTTTGTACTTATCAACTGAGTACAAGTCTTGAAACAATACTTTAGATAGGTATATTTACCGGTTTGTTAACATTCAGATGTTTTGGGTAGAAGAATCAAATCAAAACACACCGTCATTTGACCTCGTCAAACAAGATAGTTACGTAGCATGTGCGAAGCGCGATAAAATTAGCCGATACACTGACATTGAACGCAAAAACAAAGTGGAGCGAACTTCGCGCATGCGCTCAGGTAAACAGATGTAGGGCAATTTTAGCAATCGCATTGCTAATACATGCGCGTGTGTATGGGGCAAGTGAGGCCCATATCGGGGGCCCACTACAAATACGCATTAATTCGAACGAGCAAAGACGATGACCGTCTTCGGTCGACGACCGCGCTACCTTCGTGAGTGGAGAATATCGTTTGAGGTTGTTAGCCTGTCGTCGTCGCCGACCTAGAGCCGAACACAGCTGCTCAAATCGGTGCCGAGACAGGCGGTGGTTGTTGGGTCTCATCGTTCGGCTCAAGGCACTCACTCCCAGTACTCGACGCGCACTGTTACACTCAAGGCATATTGTGAAGTTTAATAAGGTACAAATTAGGTCTCGCATCTGTTGCATCACAGCTGTTTGAATTTACACATTTATAGTACCTGACACATTTGACTCTGGTATAAAATTAATAATTATTTTGATAGATTAACAAAGCACCATATTTACATAATTAAAATATATGGTTCATTCGCTAGTGATCCGATTTATATATTTATTGTTTAGCTTTTACCTAGTAATAATTGAAGCTACATCGGTTTACAATAAACCACAGTCTGCCTAATTTATCAATGTTTCTTGTGTTATTCAGCTGGCACTACAAACCTTGAAGCTCATCAGCTGTTGTGCAGTCAAATCAAATCTGCCGCGACTTACACAATAATATCGGAAATCTGAAAATGCTTTGACGTTGTTGCTGTTTCCGGTTAATTTTCTGTCGAGCACATTTAAAAATTGTAAATTCTAAACCGTCTTGTTAACTTAACTGCAGCACAAGTAAAGGGAAAATACCGAAAAATAAAAAAGTTGAAAATTATGGTAAATTTTGCTACTTACAAATTTTTGCGAAAATCTAAATTTGACAATATCTTTTTATCGTGTTGACTCAGGACCTTGATTTTTATACACCTAATAGGGACTATAGACCTCAGCATCTAGTATAAATTTCAACTTTCTAGGTCCACCCGTTCCTAAGAAAATTGGTGGTGACACACGGACAGACAGACAGACGGACAAGAGAGTGATCTTATAAGGGTTCCTTTTTTTACCTTTTGAGGTACGGAACCCTGAAAACGTTACGTTTAAAAATAGAAATTCTCATTCAAAAGCCTACTTACAAAAATCAATATCAATTTTTTTGCAGTAGCATACAGATATATAGATATCTGATATTGGATACCTTATTCGAATATGTAGTGAAGAATTACTCGCTCTGTACATGACGAAATAATGTGCGTGACTTTTTTGGCAGACATAGTCCGCTGGTGTGGTAAACAAACCAGCCCACATTATACGTACTTAAATAAACACCACTTGCGTAAGTTCTTAGTAGACGATTAATTTTTCACGCTTAGATGAGATTCTTGTTAAGATTTCTCATTACACTTCCAAGTATCGAAGCTCTGAACAATATTGAACAAAGACATCTTTTAAGTACGTCTCAAATCATTGTTTACATTTTTATACAGGTATCAATCAATTTATACACAAATAATGCTCGCGGATCATAACAGATAGACAAGGGAGTCGTGTGACAGTTTACATTTCAGTTTAATAATAATAACATCAGAGCAAAGTGAAATAGATCAATCAAAGTAAACAATCTACAGTAAGTCGTTTACTCCGATGTTTATAAATACTTCGTATGTTTCACGCACCATTCAAACATATCTTTTGGTTTCTATGAAGTTTATAAATTGCATTTACGTTTACATGAATTTATCCATGGACACGTGGACTACCAGCGATAAGGGTTGCCACCCGTACTATAATAATGTGTATAACTAGCTGTCCTGCCTGCCACTTCGTTCACGTGGAAATTCAAATTTATCCCACGGGTACCGATTTTCTGCTCAATTTTCTTAATTTTTCGTTCCGTAAGAACCTTCTACAAAGTATTAGAAAACTTTATAATTTCAATGCTAATTTAACTGTCACCCTTTTTATATAGAGTGCAACCAAAATGCAGGATTTATAATTTAACGGCGCTTAATCGTAACTAATATTATAAATGCGCATGTAGGTGTTTGTTACGCCTTCATTCTTCAACTACTCAACTGATCATAGAATATGTACATAGAATAAAAACAATACATATAGAATAATAAGAATAAAATAGAAGAATAACTTGTAGGCCACCCGGCTTGAAAAAATATACATTAAGGCGAGCGAGGCCGCAGACAAGAATTGGTAAGGATTAAATATGCACTATTTTTATTCCTGAATTTGCCAAAAGTACCTTACGTAAAATGGGGTTCATTAGTACAAGAAGAAACTGTTAAAATCGCTCCATTCATCCACCCTCCAAAGTTTTATGGCATGGTACGACAATGAAAGTAATACTATCCTATAAAGAAAGCTTTTGATCTAAATAATGAAACAATATAACAGTTTCTTTTCAATTACAGCGATTTAAAATACCAAATAGATATTATCGTGCGATATTTAGATTAGAACAGTGTAGAAATGTTGCCAACAGAGATGAGACATTTTTATTTGAACATTAAAATACTAAATATAAAATATCTATTTTCATTTTGTATTTAAATACTTTTTTAGAAAAACATTTCCTATTTTATTTAAAATACCTTTTCTTACATATTTTGTATTTACAAAATGCAAAATACCTTTTAATAAGTTTTGTCAACATCAATAAATTACTGTGATAAAAAATCTTACAAAATAGTATCAGTTTTGTTCTCACTACGTCAGTACTTAGTGAACTGACAAAAAAAATGATGATGGATCTTTTGAACGTTCAGACAACTTTAAATGAAACTTTGAAAAAACTAGGATTGCTGGTTTTTAAGGAAATTGAAATACAGTTTCTAATTGAATACACTAACTGTATAAAACCCATAGCAACCAAAATAGATGTCAAAAAGAAATAA
Organism: Euplagia quadripunctaria; assembly: GCA_963859945.1. Classification (NCBI taxonomy): domain Eukaryota; kingdom Metazoa; phylum Arthropoda; class Insecta; order Lepidoptera; family Erebidae; genus Euplagia; species Euplagia quadripunctaria. Next base: position 19,232,451 of record OY982561.1, read on the forward strand.
AGAGTTACGAGTATGTAAAGGTACTGTTCCTTGTAGAAGTGAGAAAACAGAAAAATCCTCATAAAGATGTAAAAAATACACCTCAATCACACAAGATGATGATGATGATGATTCAGATTCCTCACTAGCTAAAAGTGCAAACACCACTATTGACCTGACCTGGAATCACTTCAATATTTAAAGGATGATGATGTCTGCTTGTAATTGTTAAATAAATACCCTACAGTAAATATAGTACTTTAAAGTATAATACCTGCCTGCCTAGCTCTGCACCGGTAGAAAGGCTTTTTTCTTGTGATGGCATGATTATGAGACCACACAGAAGGAACATGAGCGACAGTGTTTTCGTACAAATTATTTCATTTAAATCTGTTACAAATTTACTCTGATCACTCGCGTCATTTGATGGCTGGCTATTGTAGCCAGATTTCAGTTTAAGAAAATTATCAAAGTATATTTTTTATTTGCAACTTACTTAATCACCTATAATATAATTTCCTACTTGAATTAAGAAACTTATTAAAAATATCTTTAATTCAATTAAGTGATCAAATTAAAATTTGACTTGGTGACATGATTAAAAAAAACTAAAAAATAAAGTTAAAAACTATATAAGTATTTTATTTTAATTAAGTATTTTGAAATACGTTTTTGCGTTTGGTATTTGCAATAGAAAAAAAAGTTATTTTGTATTTTAAATGGAAATTACTAAAAGTTTCATAACCATATTCTTCAAAATTGTAGTGTTTCTAGTATAACTGCCTTTGACAAACTTTAAACCATGATTCATTTTTTTTTACTAACACTTTATGCACATTCGGTACATAGGCGGACTTAATGCCTAAAGCATTCTCTACCATCAACCATTGGGAGATGCAGAGAAAACAGGAAGTAGGTGCGTTTTAACTAAAATTAGTTTAAGAAATATACAAACAAACTATTATCTCATTACAGTAAATATACTATGTAATATGTTACCACTTACATAAATACAATACATATACATTATATACCACATACACTCATACATATACACACATGTACATATTATACTATGTATACCTGAGAGCAATAATTACCAATTATTGCTCTTAGATGTATACGCATATAGGTACTTATAACAACGATAGATGGCAAATTACGGGCTAGTTGATTCTGCCAAATCATGATGAAATGATATACCTCTTTACTTTAACTTTAAATGAGTAACGATTGGTTGCCATCCTGATTTCGAGGGGAAGCTCATTCCAAAGAAGAACGAACTGAACGAAAAAAGATGAGCCTACAAACTCGGAAGTGTGTGAGGGACAATGATGGAGAAGATTGCTGGCGGAACGAAGGTTTCTGTCATGATTACTACATAAAAGTTGGAAGCAGGAAGCGAAATACGTTGGCGAAGATGGATTATTAAGGATAGTAAATAGGACAGTGAGGGCACGTAATTTTCCCCGTTGACGAATAGGTAAACAATGGAAGCTCCGAACGGAAAGAGGATACATGATCATATTTACGGAGATTAAAGATGAATCTATGAGTCTTCATATTATTTCGAAAGATTCGAAAAAATCGAAGATCTTCTCGATAAGTTAGACCGTCTGGTCTAACTTATCGAGAAGATCTTCGATTCAGGTCGTAACAGCACACGTCGCCACAGACAATTAATAGGAAGATAAGATTTTGCACAAGCATGGTCTTGGTTTTTGCGGGAAGACGAAAATTCAAGGGATACAATTCTCTGGCACTGGATTGCAACTTGATCACGCCAATTCAGTGTGTAGTCGAGATGTAAACCAAGATCGTTTACTACCGTTAAAAGTGATAGCTGGAAGCGTCTCAGTGTCTACTTTACTCATCAATAGATGACTTCCAATAATAATGGATATTTTGTAGGGTTTACGGATAAGCCAAACCTGTTAGACCAAATTTTGATTGCTTTCGAAGTCTCTTTATATGTCTCACTTGGTAGATATTAATCGTGTATGAGAGTTCTTATATGCTCTCAATTATAGCTATATGAAACTGTCTTTTTCCGACTACCTTGTCTGTAACCGAATTATGCCCTATTGGTACATCACCATTTATTGCTACAAAATATTTAAGTTTTATCAGAAATCTGTATTTTTGCGTCTGAATCAAAGGCTATTCTTAATAGCCCTACCTTGTATTCCAAAAAGCTATACTTTCAATTAATACTTATAACATATAAACATGTATTCTAAAGAAAACTATTATAACTGAATAATATCGGTGAGAAACAAAATAATATTTTTGTAAACTTAGCAAAATATGTAATCCTATATGACTAAGTTTTTGTAGACCTGAAAGTTTGCTGATTTCGCTGCTAATGTTTATGATTTCACATAGCGAAAGAACGTCTCTCATTGGTCGATTTAAATTGACATTAGAGTCGTGACAAAATCTCACGAGCTCCAATAGGTCGTCTTAATATAGAAAGAAATGATGGATTTAATCTTATTTTATTTATTGTTTTAGGTATTCTCAAATAGCCCCTCATTTCTTAAATAGCCCCATTTTACGGTATTATATTTTAGTGTTTAACCAAGAAATTTATTTAAAAAAAAAAACGGTGGCATCCCTACCAGCGACAGTCAACCCCGTGACCCATTTTCATCATAGTCTTTAAAAAAGGGCGAGATAAATTTAACTGTGAGCAACACGAGGATCTATTTTTCGACTGGTAGGTAATTAGAAAAATAAACAGTACTGTGAACAGAAATAGAACGCATAGCGGACATTTATATGTATACATTCGTTTTGCATACAAATTACCAGAGTGGATGACATCGAAGACGCTCTAGACTACTGTTGATTTTAATTGTCTGCTTACGGGGTTAAGTTATTAATGTTAAGAAGGTATAATTTTCTAGATAGAAATCAGTGTTTAGAAAAAAAAAATGTCGATCAGATACTGTTCTAATGCTACTTAAGTAGTTGTTATTAATGTTGTTTTAGATATTTGGTTTGAAGGTTTCAGGTAATTATTAACATTGTACGTGAGCATTGAGCAGAAAAAAAAAAAAAAAAACTTAAATAAAACGCAAAAACTTCTTCATAATTCATAGTAAACCCTCTTCTCTCGACTCTGATTCGCATTTGATCGTTTTGTACAGGACCAGGTAGAGCTGTATTAACGTAACATAAATAAATAGGTTGTTTTGCAAAAAAATGCCACATGTGTTTAATCTTTTTATTGTTTAATAAGTTTAGTACTGTTAGCTGTGTACTAGAGGAGATTGAGATGTGTAAGATGTCATAGGATCTTATAATTATTAATATTAACATTTTTGCTTACATTTCATTGTATTTTGACTTATTTGTAACTAGCAACCCGCCCTGGCTTCTCACGGATACAAATTATACATCTAAACCTTCCTCATGAATCACTCTGTTTATTAGTGAAAACCGCATGAAAATCCGTTCAGTAGTTTTTCAGTTTATCGCAAACAGACAGACAGACGCGGTAAGGAACTTTGTTTGTTTATAACTAGCAACCCGCCCCGGCTTCGCACGGGTACAAATTATATACCAAAACCTTCCTCATGAATTACTCTGTCTATTAGTGAAAACCGCATGGAAATCCGTTTAGTAGTTTTTCAGTTTATCGCGAACAGACAGACAGACGCGGCGGGGTCTTTATTTTATAACTAGCAACCCGCCCCGGCTTCGCACGGGTACAAACTATATACCAAAACCTTCCTCATGAATTACTCTATTAGTGAAAACCGCATGAAAATCCGTTTAGTAGTTTTTCAGTTTATCGCGAACAGACAGACAGACAGATGCGGCGGGGACTTTATTTTATAATATGTAGTGATATGTGGTGATATTGTTGACATTATTTTATTGGTAATTTAAACAGATAATTTTATTTCTCTCTTGAAACAAACATAACTATCCATTGAAATTACTTAAACTAATGTTAATTATTTGGCTAAATTATGTTATTATTTATTGTTACTATTTCTTGTGCATCATTATTGTTAATTTTCGCAGTTTAAATTCGCTTCCTAAATTTACTAAGAGAATGAATGAAGAATGTATGAAGAGTATAATTATGACTACTACATACATATGTACGTACGTACGTATGTATGTAGATCTATAATTGCCATATTTCGGTCAAATAAATAAATCTAGGCAATGCGCCGACTAACGCCGTGTCAGTCAAACCTTTTATGGGCAGTCGGAATATATACATCTTATCCTTACTTATATTATTATTATAAATGCGAAAGTAACTCTGCCTGTCTGTCGCCCTTTCACGCCAAAACTACTGAACCGATTTAAATGAAATTTGGTGCACAGATAGTCTAGAGCCTGAGAAAGGACATAGGCTAATGCGAAAACGAAAAAAAAAGTTGAAAGGTAGGGAAAAGTTGTATGGAAGTATCGTTATATTTAGAGCTAGAAGCTTGAAACTTATTTTTTAGGCTGTTGATTCGATATAAATACATTCCATGACGAAGTCGCGGGCACAGGTAGTTAATAATACAAAGGCAAAAGTCTGTGAGAATGTATGGATGTTTATTAGTATTTCACGCAAAAACTGCTGAACGGATCTGGATGAAATTTACACATAGGCTACTTTTTATCCCGGAAAAATGTACTGTTCCCGTGGCATAAATTTCACCTCCTTCACAAATTTCCACGCAAACGAAATCGTGGGCAACAGCTAGTACATAATAAATAAGGAGATCATTTTGTAGAATGCCGCGAATAGTCGGTTGAGCCTTCGTCAAGAATTTATTAGGAATTGGGCTCATGCCAAAGTAAAGATGCATCGGTATCTTTACTTTTAACCTGTTCTTTGCTAAAATCACTCCATTTATTTTAGAACAAGAAAAAACACTGTTTTTATAACATGTTTTAACGACTCTTGAAGAAGGCTTGTGACGAGCCTATTGGTGTAGTGGTTAGTGATCCTGACTGCTGCGCTAGAGGTCGTGGGTTCGAATCCCGCCCAGGACTAATAATTGGTTGATGTTCTGTGTCTGGGTGTATTTTATCCATATTATGTATATATAAGTATGTATATCAACTGTCTGGTTACCATAGTATAGGCCCTGCCTAGTTTGGTATTAGACGGCCGTGTTGTAAGGTGTAAAAAAAATGGTATGTTAAGTGTAATGTGTCTACATTACTCTACGTACATGCATACACGTTTATACGGCACACGCTTTCATAATCTAATCTCTTCTTATATTAAAGATCTTTGAATCTTTTTTCATATTTTATGTGTTTTTACATATTATATGTCTGTACAAAAACAAGACTTCTATCTGAATTTAAGGCGAGGTAATACAGTAATTTAAGTAGATGTTATATAAGATTCCAATAATCAAGTAAGTGCAAGAAAAATATACAAGTACCAGTACCACAAGGTTTTGTAGCGTCACCATAGCCCATTATATTAACGAGTGTGTATAATAACAAACCATTTGTATTTCCTAAGTTGTACCTACCTTTGTTATGAGAGAAATAAAGACAATATATTTTATCATTTTAAGTGATACTTACTAAAAGTATATAGATATAACATAAATAGATAAAAGTGACCGAAGGGATTTGTAAGATTTATGGTGTTATTGAATGGCCCGTTCAAATAAGAAGACGCCAAACTAGGCACATACCGTAAATTAAATTTCTATACATAGAATTGGAAGTGTATCTTTTTTCAACGCAAACCTTGACCTGAAATACTGTAATAATAACAGTCATGGATGTATTCGCAGACTGAATACGGTAGGTCGCGCTCTATCTGATGGCTCGTCCTTTACGATCCACGATCTGCGCACTTAAGGCACGTGTCATTGCATGCCTGATTTAGTGACAAATGGCTACTGATAATGCAGCTCTTTCGTGCAATTCATTTATGAATAACATAAGATAAAAGTAACGAATACCAATTATACAGTTATCTCTTAGTAACATGTTTTCTCAAGTTCCTCAGAATTTTATTTTAATGTATGGAGCAACAAAATCAATTTTAGCTGTAAGAAATTAGCAACAAAAAGCAACAAATTTTTACCTATTCTAAATTTGATTCCGCTATGTTGACAATGGCAGCTTAATGGACTTCAGAAGTTATTACATCGTGTTTTTGTTTCCTGCACTCGTGTTACAGGTTACTCAACACAATCATAGGCTCAAATAAGTAAACACAGATCAAGTTTACGGAAACATGGCGCCAGTATACCTAGACCAAAAAATGAGGTCAAGAAAACCGTTATCACAATGTACGATAATCAGCTTATCGTTCCAGAAAGAAATTAGATAACTTGTTCACATTATCAATTCTAGGGAACTTGAATCTTAAAGTTATCTCTTTCTCCCAACTGCAATTAATTTTCTTTAAAATAGTCATGGTAACAGTCTCAATAATAATTCAGGATTGTATAATATATCTTTGAGTTCTCACTACAGTATAGAGGTCCTCTTCTAATAGAAGAATATATAATACTATTCCAGTCAGATTTACTCGTCAAAATGAAATTTAAAAAATGTTCTAACATTAAACTACATGTTTAATACAGTTTTATTATGGTCCTTACACTTTTTTCAGTTTTAGAAATTTAATTAGATCAGGTTATCTTGGGTTTATGACATTAATAGGAACTGGTAGTATAGCTATATTATACACAGAAAGTCGTTTGGGTTTTTATAGCGAATAGTTCTGAAAATCGCGCGCGCGCTTAAGCGCTCGCTGGCCTCGCCAGCCGAGCCGAGGCCACCGCGTTCGACAAGACGCGCGCGGTTTAGTGTGCGGTAGGTCATGTTTACAGATACGATGCAGTCAAACATGAACTTTACACCTGGACGATGGACCTGTAAAAAGTTCCGAGACAACGTGATTGAATAGTTTGTTGCCAACTCTTTCAATTTCAGTTTCGTTTTATTATTAACCTGACTTGTAACGATTTACATAAATATTTCGTTAGTGAAACCAAATTATAGTTGCTTTGAGGGTGTTTAATACACCTCTGCCTCCCCCTTATGCATAGAGGCGTGTGTGTACGTATATACGTATGCTTGTATGTATGTTCATTATTTATTTATTTTTTTCATTTTCTGTTTCTCCTTCGCTTTCAATCCATAATCATTTTCATTGTGTCCTTTAATGATACAGATTTCTCTGAAAGAGTGGCACTGGAGCCAAAGTTTTCCTATCCCTGATTAGTCATTTTAGAACGCTTTGGATTTGAACAAAAGAGGAAGCTTATAAGTCGTCATTCCCAATTAAATCTAAAACATTTTTAATGATCTGATCTTTTTGTTTGAACGTTTCAATTTGTACCTCCGATCAATATGAGCCGACGCGAATTGTCAAACCTTTCAAACACTTACTCGCACTTTGTCCAACAATCCACTTATAATAACGCTGAAGAGTTTTTGGATTGATTGTGTTTGTTTAAATGCGCTAATCTCTGAAACTATGAGTCGGATTGGAAATATTTAACATCACGCTACAACCCTTAGAAGCGGAGCAGTGACCATTAACGCAGGCGAAACTGCGAGGAACGACTAGCGATAATCAGCAATTAATATTAATCTCACGGAAACAAACTTAATTATCACGCGAGCGGATTCGACCTTTAAGTAAACGCATTTGCACAATAATTATATAACATGTTCTCTCGAAGAAATAGTAATACCTAATACCACGGTAGTTATGCGGTAAAAGTAAAAGTAATCAACCTTGACTTTCAAAAGAATTACATAGTTGGTAATAAGGTAGTTGACTGTCAAGCGACAGGTCATAATTAGCTATCGTCAAATGATAAATGAATTTATTTTTGCAAATAGATCTTTGACTAGCTTAGACTAGAGTAAAAGAAAGACTAGGGAAGAAACGCCGAAATAAACTCAAGGATCCAACTCTAAATAAATTCAAACTGTGCAAGTGCCATGTAGGCGTCCGGGGTGGTCCTACACAAGGTCTTACATTTATGAACCATTTCAGTTTGAGCAGTCATGACACCCAGTAGACTGGATAAGTCGGTAATCACGGAACTCAAACACATCCTAGGGAGCTCCACGACTCCAATCGGTCTGCCACAGCCAGACATTTATTACTCAATATGAAATACTCAAAATTGAGAGACTGTTGTGAAAATTAAGCTAGAAAATACTATCCCAAATGACAGACATTGACAAATCATTTTCTTTTACGGGTTGTTTTAACAATAAAAAAAGGGAAAATAATTAAGAATGTAATTTTTCACTTTGTCTTAAAAGACGTACATATAGTATCCATAGGCAACCCAATTATAATGAGAAAAAAGCAAACGGAGAGAAAGAGTTACTTTCGTATTTAAAATATTATTATAGATAGAGTCCAAATTGGCTGGATGGATGGATCTAATAAATGAGGTGTGTAATCGACTAGATGGTGACCAGATGGTCAGGTATTTTTTCTATTGAAAGTATCCGTAAAATACAAAATAATGGTAGATACTAAATTTAAGAATTACACAATCTAAAAGTTGAATAAAATTATTTTCTCAACAAAAAGTTAACTAAGAAACTGCAATTAAATTCTAATTTGTGTCATGTAAAAACAAGTACTTAGATGTTAAATTTCAAACCGTAAAATTGTTTTGTTGATTTTTTCGTTTTGTTTTTCGTATTTATAAATTTATCTACTAGGTTTCGGCTGCGACTTCACTCACGTTAAAATTATTTTTCCATCCCTTGGAAACAGTACTTTTTTTCTGGATTAAAGATACCATATGTAACCCTGACAATATGTTTCAAAATTTCAAGAAGATCGGTTGAGTATTTAAGGTGTGAAAGCGTAACCGATGGACAGACAGGCAGGATGTATCGCATTTAAAATATTAGTATAGATTACTAGCTGTGCCCCACGGTTTCACCCGCGTAAGTCCCTCGTTAAGTTTTTTTTTGTGCAAACTTCACATAAACCATCTACTAAATAGTCCGAACAAAGCCTAAACATTTGGTTTGGATAGGTGAGCCCGTTCTTGAGTTATAAAATTACAACGAAAAGTGGCATTGATTTTTATAAATATGGATTATGATTATGATACTTCATTTTTTGTAATAATAATATATTAGGTGTTTAATTATTTGATGTAAATGTGACATTATAATGCATGCATAAAATAAATTTCATATATTGAAAAAAATTCCATTTTGCGTGGAGTGCCCTGCATGGATGCAACAGCGTGCTGACCTCCTCGCGACGGCCGTAGGTGTGGGTAGCCTCTCGCTGGAGACCATGGTTATGTCCATGGTACAGAGCGAGAGGGGGTGGGATCCCGCCGCCTCGTTTTGCGAGTAAGTAATGTATGCCAAGGAGGCAGAGGAAAGGGTACAGGAGAGAACTAGGCGCTGGAGAGAGCAAGTCGATCTCCGGCCTCCATGAGCGCTTGCCTGGGGGCGACGGACAGGGTTATACGGCGCCCTAACAGAAACAAGCTCGAGACGGTGGCGCCGTGTTCCGCGCGTGCCTCTCTTACTGACAGGGGATAAAAACCCACACAACACAGTGCATGAAATGTCACCGTACTGTTTCGTTAGTTATAAAATTTCGGTGTAACATACAATCTATATAATTCATTAACCTAATATTTTACAAGTTACTTTTGGGGTATTAAATAATTGAATATGTAATCCTACTAATCCTATTATAAACGTGAAAATTTGTGAGGATGTATGGATGTTTGTTACTCTTTCATGCAATAACTACAGAACCGATTGTGATGAAAACTTGGTATGTAGATAGTTGGAGACCTGGATTAACACATAGACTACTTCTTATCCCGATATTCCCACGCCACCGGGACTTGCGCGGGTGAAACCGCGGGGCGCAGCTAGTTTATTAAATAAAAGGAAGTACATAGGTATATCATCTATAGTGATTGACTTCATGCAAGTTTTAAGTTAATAATTGTATACGTACATATAGTACAAAGGTATGTTGAGTAACATATCAAAGTTAGACACTTACGTGTTGAGATTGAGATTATTTTCTTTTAGACGGTTTTGAATTTTCTCCAATCAATCTTATGATTGTCTTTCAAATTAACCATTTTTTTTAAAATGATATTTTAAGTAAAGTAAAGTAAATCTTACTAATTAAATTTGCTGCGAACCAATTCTAATTATGAAAAACATGTTTTTAGAGCATGTGTCTGGCATAGGTAAAATTGAATGGCGAATTTATTTCAATACTTCCTTAGATCAATGACGCCCCGGGAAGGCGCACTATGGCCTGGCTTTCGGTATTTTCAGCTTCCATAGATAATAGACATCCAATCTATAATCTCGAAAGGGTTGACTTTTATGTTTGAATACGTTTAAAAATACCATCTACATGCCAAAAAATAGTATCATTATAGTGTAGCATTTTTAACTACTTGCTCAGAATTTTTTTTTGAAAAAATTGTAGGGAGCTGACACGGTCGGTTGGCACCTTGTGAAGTCACGAAGCTTATGACCCCCCCTTCCCCACCCCTTGTCACACAATGTCACATTTCGTTGATGGATAATTTAATAAATTAATATATGGATGGCCCCTAACCAGTAAATGTTTAAAAATAACTACAACTCGTTTTGATGCAATGTTTTTAAATCTTTATGTTAGTTGACATTGTCGAACAAAAGAAATGTCAACGCAACAAAAGCCATCGGTAATTGACTTAGTGGTATAAATTAGATGTACATCTTTCGAGTATGGTGTTGGTCGAGATGTAGTGGTGCGTTGAGATACTAAGGTGCGACTTAAGTCAAGTTTATTTTTATTAAGCATTTACCTTTTTTTTTAGTTGCGCACTTTTGGCACCATAAAGTAAAATCTCTGATACTTTTTGATTTTATAATATTTAATGTTTGACCGATTAAAAAAAAATCTTTTTTGCGTCTTCGGCAGTAAATTGAAGAATGTCAAAAAGTTCCAATTAATTTAAGGGCTGAAAAAGAATTTATTATAACATTTTTTTGTATCAGCTCCATACAAATGTTTTGAGAAAAAAATCTGAGTGAGCCGTTAAAAGTTTTATAAACTATCAATATATTTATAAATTTATTTTTATACATATTCAAGAACAGAAGTCAACAATTTCGAGATTAGACATTGGATGTCTATAAAAGCCGAAATCTAGCCCACAATGGCGGCGGAGACGCGCTAAAGAGTGCTTCATGCCTCCCACAGCCGGGGTTTGTGTCCTCTGACCACAGTAGAGCCCCTCGCGAAAGCGTGATGACCTTGTCTGCCTGGACATCGCACAGTTAGTAGAGCCCACTTGGCACTCGCGGCTGGCACCGACGGTTAACTCATTTCATGGAGTATTTCATACATGCATACCGTGTGAAGTATCAACCATGAGGGTTTCCACACAGAAAAAAAAGGGTTAGTACTTCTTCCAGCAGACGGTGTAGTCAGGAGCTGTTGCCGGTTGGCCAACGATCGCAAATTCGTGTATATGTTTACCTTTTTCCTGGCCATAGGATGTGGGGACACAGTACGGTTTTAATCGGTTCGACTCCGATGTGAGTCATCCTATGCAGACATCACGACGGAACGTTTTATACGTTAGATTCGGCACATTTCTACGACATTTACCTTCAACTATTTAAATTCTGACTGTTGAATTGTTTACAACGGATATTATGTTTAAATTAGTGATGATCTGTCGGAGCTACGTCCTTCAACAGCGACAACTGAAGATAACACCGGCGCATGACAGATAGAGGTTGATAAGAGAATGACATACCAGCAAATACGGGCAAAATTAGGCATCGGTTTGAGTCATAATATTATTTAATCCTACATGAATGGCGTAGTATATTGAGTGTGTGTTGTAGGTACATGAATATTGTATACACTGAGGAGCCCGTTCAGCTTTGTTAACCAACAAGGGAGCAATTGGAGCGGGCTGGCTGGGGAAGAATTTCCGCCCGACAGAAGACCATTATTGAACAGCTCTACTAAATTAGTTAGTAGTTATTTTCTTTTGCTGTTATCGGCCGAGTTATCTGGGAGAGAGGATAAGGACAAAGGACACCACAGGTGTTGCGAGTGTTTATAGGAGCGTGTATATAAACGCGTTGACATTGACGAAAATTAACGCAATGCGCGTATTTAATAGGTAGTCAGCCTGTGACCACGACCAGTGCAACCTGGTCAAAACATCAGGCAAATCAAAGGTAATCCCTATTAAATACGTGATCGCGTTCATTTCCGTCAACATAATTATATTATCATGGAACGCGAAAGTTAGTAATATGAAAACTACTTCTGAGGCTCTTAAGCCATCATCAGTTGTTAGTCGTGAACTTGCTTCTCTGCCGTTCTCCATTGCTACTTAAGAAACAAAAGCCTACCGTGTAAATAAACACCAGACCATACAGCTCTAATATACATATATAACATATTTATTCAGAAAAACAACTCTGTTTTTGGACGGTCACGTAATGAAACAAATGTTTCTTCATCATCTTGATATATGTAGGTACATACGTTTATGCATTCGTTTTGTAAACAGTTGATTGATAACATTCCTGTAATGAGTATAGTATAGACGTTTATGAAAGTCGTTGACTTTGTTATCAAAGAAGAATTCTAACGTCAAATTAATAAAATCATTATCTCCTTACACGATTGCTTAATTACATACATATACTGTATGTTCTACAAATAGTGGTTTTATTTCATACCAATGGTTGCGATGTATTCATAGCTGATGATAAGCTTTGCACCATTGGCTGATGGATGAACATAAACTGTAATGATCCATCCCTTGTTTCCTCATAAGAGTAAAAATAATAAAAACGAATTCCATTCAATAACTAAGTAATTTCGAACCTTTTAGTTGGTTATCGATACCATAATAATAATAACAAAATACAAATACGAAATAAATTACATAAATAAACAAATATCGATAAAACTTATCTCGGCGCCAGATTCTATTTATCGGCTTATCATACATACATATTTGTATGTGAGAACCTTTCTTATCGAATTTCAGGACTCGATTCACGAACACACCTGATATACCTACCTACGTGTACTTTTTGAGAATTCTAATAATAATTTATTTTCATTAAGTAAAAAAATACGTGGGCGTTACTCCCTAAATGGTTAAATGTCATGTCTAAATATAAAATGTGTTGTAAATTTTTCAAAGATTAGTAAATTTTTACACTTGCGATTAATATCCAAATTTATAAAACTTAGAGAATGGTGACTACAAAATAAAAACTACGGTTATCATAAAATACATAAATAGCAAATACTAACTCTTTATCAAAATAATTAAAACTTATATCAAATGGAATGAGGTATTAGTTTATACTTATAGCAAGCATATCTTAAGTTCTTGGTATTATTGTGACTCATACTCATAAATGATCAACTCAGTCAGTTATGTTCATTTTAATTTCAATATAATTATTTTTAATAGGGGTATTATGCGATTCAAATAAGAATAGCAACGACTTTGTGTGACTGTACAAACCGTATTTTCCAAATGACAGTTGACAGATTAAGGTCATTAACGTTCCTATTCTTATTTGAAATACATTGTAATCTGTTATTATTTAAAATAATAAAAAATTACTTTTCTTTTAACTCGAAATCTAGGTTCGGTAATTTCTATTATTTCATTAAAGTTGAGGTCTGAAATGTCTTTCGAGCAAACCCAAAGCCAAACAAATGAGCTCTTTTTTTTGAGTCGTCTGGGTTCGTCTAGGTTGTGAATGAACTTCAGGCATTAGGAATAGGAACTAGCATTCTGTTCGACTATGAATTGGGCCGTTAACATACAAAAAAATATTTTTTTAATAGTTTTAGGGTATTGATTGAACATAATCAAGACAAAATGTGCTAAGCTTTTTCTTAATCAATTGTATTTTTTTTACATATTACACTACGAATGTGAAAAAATCGCCAATATCGCCTCACGTAATTAATAGACGGCCCCTTAGATAATACGCGCCAAATACTTTAACGTTTGTGAAAGAAACCAAAGACAACAATCTGCTTTTTAGAGAAAGATCGAATAGAGTTGCCGTTCGCTAAGTACATTTCTCTACCAATTTATTATGGTTTTCGTTAGAGCCTTAACGTTTTTAGAAATGGAAACGCTAAGAAGCGTTTGACACTTATCTAAGGCTGCAGGTACCAGAATATAATGCTATAGTATAATATCTTGTTACAGGCTAAAAGTCCAATGCTGTTTCTCTATAAAAACAAAAGGATAACGATGACATAAACCCTCAATGTCATCAACAACCGATAACTCAAAAGAGATAAGAAAAAATTATTTAATTACTTTGTGGCGTGTAAAAAAAAAAGCATTGGGACTTTTATTGTCCATACACTAAAGAGATAAAATAGTTTTAAGAACATACGTAAGGACGCTTCAAAAATCTAATTAGTTTCAATTAAAATTTGGTACATTCAGGGCACTTAACTAAGTTTAAGATCACACTACATGTACATTTTGTTGCTTTCATATTATTTTTAATTACACGCATTCATGGTATTCCTTCTAAAACTTCCATTTAAGCTAAATTGCTTGTGCCAGGAGTGGGTTTACGTCGGTAGATGGTCGCAAGTCCAAAGCCATTACGCTACAAAGGTAAAGGGTATTTTAGCGATCATGAAGATCGCATGCGCATCTAAAAACTACTACCGAAATAGTAAATGCGCATTGACTTTAACAATAGTTCAATTCATTAAATATAAAATACATATAACGATATTGCGTTATTCATAGCATTAGTACAATAAGGTGAAAATGCTTTGTATTAGAATACCGTAAAGTTACAAAGCGTTTACAACTATTCAAACAATATTTTTCAAATTTTGAAAAGGGTGCATAGAAAATGTTTTGTGTTTCTCAAATCAGGATTCTTCGGGGTTATTAAACCCGACAGCTGTCTGACATAGATAGAGCGATACGCAAACACCTGGCGCATTACTGAGGTCGATAATAATAGGGACCTAATGACATGTCTATTAAAATTATCCATAGATTATTCAAAATGTGTCTGGTAATACTAGAATGGAGTAATTTGTCGGTTTGGGGTTAATTAATACTTAAAACATAAATAAAATCATAGTTAAAATCCACTCTCTCTGTCTAAATACCTCTCAAATCACAAAAACAAACAATCATAATTATTGCATTGTATAAAATAAGGAAATCTAAAGTAAATAAGAAATATTCTGCTACTGATAAAGAATAAACATTTAGGTATAGGTAACTGATTTATAGAATAATAAGAAATCGTCAAATAAGTACGCTTATTTAAGATTCAAATCGCTAAATTTCAATATCGCCACGCATATTACATAGGCGAGTGAATTTCTGTTCGGTTCACAAGATAACGGAGGGCGCCTCCTAAACGAGGCCTCACTAGCTCGTTGGACGTCGAACAGAGAATTACAAACAAACAACACATCGAGCGAGTCGTTATCTCGCGGATTAAACAGCGGCAAGCACAATATTCAGTATGGTTCGCACCCGCGCCGTGCACACCGCCGCCATTGCCACGACAAACAATAATAATGATCCAAAAAAACATTCACTGACGTAACAGACAGTTTTAAATATTATCATTGACACGATAGTGGTTATTATTATCAATGATAATGTATTTGTATATACGAAAAAAATGTCGTATTTTCTTGATAAAGAAAAATAAGGATTTTTGTCGAGTGTGTAACCTAGAAAAAATCATCTTATAACTAATAAGCTTCGCGACTAATTCAATATTCACAAAATCATGGTGGCACACAGGGCAAATGAGGGTTAGGCATCTCTGCCGTTAACCGCGTACATACGGATCGTTAAAATTCACGAAAACGAAGGGCAAAAGGGTGGCAATATGGATAAGAGGATTTATGTGGCCGTTGGCAGGACACTCCGATAGACTGGGTGGCGGGCGGTGGCCAAGGGGTGCGATCAGGATAGTCGACAGGCTACCAGTCCAATGGTATGATGAGATCGTCAAGTTAACGAAATTGTACTGAATGCGGCTTACAACGTAAGGCGAGGATTAAAGAAGAGGCCTGTACCCAGCAATATTGGCCAATATGGGCTGACCATGGTGATGATGAAGATGGACAAGATGGTAAATAGTTAAAGTTCTGTTACATGTAACAAACTCAAATATTACAAAAATACATATTAAATTACAAATTTGATAACACCGCCGTGTTTTATTTATTAATACCTGTCTATTAAAAATCAGACAAAAGTTTGTGTACAGAAATGTTTCAGTTTGTGTGACTATAATAAACTAGCTGTGCTCCGGGTGTAACCTGCTATAATATAAAAGAAATCACTGAATAATATATTGAAGATTTCGCACCCATATCTCTATACCTACCGACCAATAAAGAAAATTTAAAAATATCACCACTACTCAACGCTAAACGCTAAATTCACCAACACTGGCTCGACTCAAAAACTAAACAAATATACAATACATTGTTAAGCAATAGGGAAATAAGTACAAAAAATCAAATGTTCAGCCCCAAAAACATGATTAAAATACAAGATTCCTACAATATCTTTCTTCTAACTGCATATAAAACTCCAAAACTCAAAACTCCAAAACTCCCGCAGTGCACAGTTAGTTTTTCGCCTTTTTCTGAAAACAGTGCTTTTTGTAGTTAGTTCCCTTTAGATCTAGGTGTGCGATTAATAATATTTCAGTATAGACATTGTCTTCAACTCAAAAAAAACTTTTCAGCTTTATATATATATTAGTATCATAAACTTAATATATACTTAATAAAAAAGTTTATGATTAGTATGCATTTTTTGTTTAAATTTCAAATTTAGTTCGCTTTTCACCCCTTGCAAGTCAACCTCTAGTTTGTTCGGGAGTTTAGAATTATAAGTTCTTATAGCTAATTTTGTCTCTGCATGGATGCCCGGTTAGATAAAATCAACTGCTTTATATGCATATGACTATAAAAAATCTAGAATTAATAATCATTGTTAGTCATGTCAAACGCGAGAAAACTTATAATAATATTATTGTAGGCTAAAAATATTATTACAACTTACAGTTGAATGTTTTCAGTAGCTGTAATGTACACAGAGGTTATTCTAGACAGCAAGGGCTTATTTCTTGTACCTATGTACTCAGATGGTCATAGTCTTTCATAATAAAATCTCCGTTCGGCCCAACCGAAAGAGTTTATCTTTTTTAATACTATCCTGCTTTCTTTATGGATGTATTATGTGGATTTGTGCAACAAAATCTTTATCAATTAATTATAAATTAATTCCACAAAAAAGATATTATCTATGGTGTGAAAATAGATACATATGGAGATACCAGGAAGGATATCCTGTCACTTAATCAACGAGTTAGAAAATAAGGGCGTGCTCATAATTAGCGTCTGCTTCTGGAGAGACAAGGAGATTATACTTTCATTTGAAAGAGGTCGTCAGAAATTGTGGCAAGAGCTGTGAGCGGGTTGGCGGTTGATGTGAGCGACACCTTATAACTTTAATCTATTTCACTTCAATACCCGAAATTAGGTTAGAAAGTAGAAAGGAGTAAACCTACAGGATCGGAAATTAGTTCAAACTTCAACGTTATATTTACAGATTTTCCATTTGCACATATCCTCGATAAATGTCTTAAGAATTTGTAACGAACCTTATACATCATTAATCAATATTTAAAAAAATGTAAACAGCGTAACCACTCTTCGCCTCACGGAAGCCATAAGGAGAACAGGAGTAATAACTATGGCGGACACATATATACGTACTGTCAATTATTCAAATAATGTATGTTTTACGCATAAACTTAGTAGGTATGCTATCGTAAATAGTATACAAGTTTATGGTTTTACGCTTACTTTTAACTCTATTTGCACAAATTTCTGATTTACACCAGCAAAACTTAGTTTAAAAATCAAATATCCTAATAACGACTTTACACAATTACAGTTAAGTAGTTGTATTGTTTTTATATTATCAGAAATAGGTACTCACTTCCCGGAGCTAGTTGCTCGTTGGGGGCTGCATCTGTGGGTGCACATGCCAGTAGCAGCAGACACGCCACCACCGGCCAAACTAGCACGTCACACGCGCGTCGCATCACGCCGGGCCGCGCCCTTGCCCCGCTGACCACATGACCCGAGCTGTAACAACAAATGGTACTTATGACTTATTTTATTTTTATACAATTTTACTACATATATAATCTTTGTCGACATAGTAAAGGTTACGATACATATCGAAAATGTACCCCGGGTTCTCTGCAAAGAGAAAGTGCGTGTGCCTGAAGTGATTTTTTGTAATCACGTAAGCGGCTGTTCTAACCAAATGTTGCAAAAGCAAGCATTAGTTTATTATCAAAAAGTTCCCAAAAAAACAGTCTCCTGTGCTGTGCCAATTTCCAGAATCTACTTCGAGATTTTAAGGTATTCATTTACAATTTAAAAAATTTCGTGTAATAACAACACAATAGAGTATTTGACTATAATATGAATTTGACGGCTCGTTCCCAAATCTCCAAGATTCTATTGTTCGTATATTTCCACTAGCTCCAAAAATAATTAAATCTTTTTAAATATCAATACATGAATTCCCAGCGGCTTTAAAATATTTATTAAAAGCACTGATAAAAGTTCATACATAAATTCCCAACAGCTCCAAGAGTGTTTAGAATATTTTTTCTTTTCTTTCCCAACGGCTCCATGGAATTATTCGGTCTAGTCAGCAACAAAGATTCATGTAATAAATATAAATAAATAGGTTTGTATTACAGATGAGGGAGTTCAGAATAATCACA
Source organism: Euplagia quadripunctaria (assembly GCA_963859945.1). NCBI lineage: Eukaryota > Metazoa > Arthropoda > Insecta > Lepidoptera > Erebidae > Euplagia > Euplagia quadripunctaria. The sequence continues at coordinate 19,251,264 of OY982561.1, forward strand.
CTCATCTCTATCTTAGATTAAATAGTCTTTAACATTGAATATTTTATATCATCTCATTGCACTTTACACTTTGTATAAACTTAAGCATTTAAAAATCACGTGTCGTGTCTTTAATGGCTACCTACTCTACACATTCAATTACAATTAATATAAGCTGTGTATAATCTTGTAATTTTCACTGACTGACTCTCTTGGAGCCGCTGGGAATTCATGTATAAACCTTATAAAAGTATTTAGTTACTTATATATTTTTATTTGGACCTGGTGGTAATAAAAATAACAACTTAATCTTGGAGTTCATGGAGCCGTTGGGAATCTATTTGTGAACCTTATCTTATATATATTGTTAACCTTACCTTATTTTTCAGAACAATGGGATTTTTAAGCTTTGGGAATAACCCTATATGTATAAAATATAGATTAAAATGCTGTTAGTATAACAGTAAACATCTTTATTGAACACAACATTTAGAAATATGTATGATTTTCATAAAACACCATAAAATTTTTAAATTTGAATACGCACGTGATTTACTGAATGCGAAGTGATGATATTACTTGATGACAGTCGATGATGTGTACGGTACATGCTGTTAAAACGAGTGTCATTTCTTTGCTTTCACAAGTATTATTTTTGTTATTTAAAGTACGATAAAGACCAACTATGTTAAAACTAATAGCGGAAATCCCCTAATAACTAAATAAACTAATAGACGCGATTATAGTTAGATATATTTTTTTAAAACAACCCTGATTTTTATTGTGTTTGGAGGGAGAATTAAGATAGAAGTAGTAATATGACCAGACAACAGTTTACGGGGTAAAAACGCCTTTACAGAGAATCACCCGCCTAGAAAGTCGATAGGATAGAGCTCACTTTCAGTCTAGCACGTAGTCTATAAGCAAATATCCACAATTTAAACACGAATACCTTCAGTGAAATACAGCAGTTACAAAAGAAAAATATAATTCCATCGGCTACATTGGTATGCTGTGCCAATTTTAAAGAAATGGGAGGAATAATTTTCAGTTCAAAAATCCTTAGTGAGTAGCGGCCATAAATGGGGAAAATAATACTAGGTAAATAAATAGTCTCATAGGTGTCGTTCATAGTGTGAGAGTATCTGCTGGTATCTACTAAGATAACCCATTGAGTGTACCTAATAAAAGTAACGAAAATGAATCAAGGAATAATGAACAACACCAATTACAACTAAACATTAACAACGTTCTCAATTTCATTATGATACTATTCATTCACACTTATGACATTACTGATTAATTACTTACAAACATTCAACCAAACGGTTTATTTACGATATTCTTGTAGTGATTGATATAATTATATACAACCACGTTAGATACATTCATAGCTCCACGCATATATACGAGTAACGTCAAACACGATAATAAATCATTATCTTACACTAGAGCACAATACCATCTTTGGTTTGCAAATTATCATCGTTATTGTACGAATACAACAATAGTGGTTTCATTGATGAATATAAATTTCATTGATCAAAGTGTCGGCTTGCAGAGGCCAATGAGCGGTGTAAAGAGCGTGGTAATTAGCGTGGGAGCCGTAGTTGTTCTCACGACACACCCGTAACAGGAAAATATTAATTAAAAACACGTTAGGTATAAGAACGAAATACCCTCAATAATGTGAGACATTATATTTCGCTAACCACAATTGTGTGAAGCGAAGCAGTCGATTTGAACGCATTAAAAGCATGGTAATTACTAAAATATTTTATGCGTACCTTAATGAAATCGAGCCGGAAAATGCGTAATAGTATCTACTTATATTCTCGCACTTGTACTAAAATTGAGCGTTACGAACGCTTACGCTCAATTTTAGAACGAGAGAGCGCGATTTATTTGTGTTTTGAGTTATTTGGTAACTTTTAGAAACACGTCACCTAGGCATATGAAAAATCCTTTCGCCATTTGGAAACTACGTCGTTACTGATGGCCACTTATCCATCCCGCATAAAGTAGGATGATCTGCTTACTAGCGATCTATTACTGTATGTAAATCGCGGTTTAAAACGGTATAGTATTACACTTTAACTGCTTTTAAACTAAAATCTTATTGAAATACACACCTGACACATACTTTATGTAATTATTTCCTAAAGTTAAGTCTATTGCAGACTATGGAATTGCGGTATTTAAGGTCACTTGTGTGGCTGATGATGATGTCGTGAAGATAGTTGCCTGTTCCAATACGTAGATCCTGTGGAGAAGAACAGGTAAGAAACTCCAAGGACACTCTTTTTCAACATGTTTTTTACAAGTCTCTGGTTACATTGCTATAATATTAAGCGTTCAAGGTTACTAGCTTGCTTACATTGGTTGTGGTTATTATTCCGTATCCTACATTAATAGACTTAAGACGGAAGGATATGATACCTAATTTCCTCTTAGAATAACTTTTCTTATCACAAACAGATTCCACTCATTCAAAATAAGCCTTTACCTCTACAACAAAACAAACAGGAAGTTATGTGCATACAGACGCCTTAATTATATTATTTCTAAGATATATTTTTTACTTCAGGCGCTAGGCATGGATGAATACTATTGGGAGATTTAAGTTATTGCATAAGGCTGACATAGTCGTGTATTAAGTTTGGGTCTTCTCGACAGCCCAATGTGAAGAGTGTACGTCTGATGTAATGGTGACACACCCTACTATTATTACATGTTCTTAGAAGGTATAATTTTTCATCATCATCGTCGTCTCAGTCTTGTGCCACAAAGAAGGCTCTTTCGTTACCATCTTCCAACGGCTCCCTGCCACTTTGACTAGTAAAGAAGTAGAGAGAGCGATTGTGGTAAAACCTAACAGTGTGTTTCCAAAAATTCATGATGATCGGTTGAATAGTTAAACCGTGAAAGCGCATCAAATAAACAAACTGACTTTCAAAATATTACTTAGTTAGATTGAATACTTCTCTTTCCCTGCTCATATTTGTTTCCAATGTCCTAACAATATTATAAACGTGAAAGTTTGTGACGATGTATAGATGTTTGTTACTCTTCCTTGCTTCTACTTCTACTCTTCCTTCCATTGCGATGAAACTTGGTATGTAGATAGCTGGAGACCTGGTTTAACACATAGGCTACTTTTTATCCCGATATTCCCACGGCACCGGGACTTACGCAAGTGAAACCGCGGGGCGCAGCTAGTATGTAATAAACAAAACAAATTCGATTCCCACCCAGGACAAATAATTGTGTGATGAGCACGATAATTTGTTCTGTGTCTGGGTGTAATTTATGTATAATATGTATGTATTTAGAAATATATAAGTATGTTTATCAGCAGTCTGGTTACCATAGTACAGGCTCTGCCTAGTTTGGGATCAGACGGCCGTGTGTGAGATGTGTCAAGTTATTATTATTATTATTATAAATTAACCAAATTTTGCTCGTAAGCTTTGTTTGTAGTACTTCGTGAAATATCTACCCAGATATTTCACGAAGTACTACAAACAAAGTTTTATACCTACATTACATTTGTACCTACCTAGGTACAAATGTAATAAGGTAATGAATAATCGTACAACACATTATGCAAACACTAAGACATGTGAAGGTATTTTAATTTATTGTACTATTATGTGCTATCCGATCGTGAGCCTATGCAAATCCGGGTAAACGGCGAATGTGAGGTGGCTGACGCATGATATACGGCCTACGTTGGCGCCATGCATGTTGTTTTGGACGTAAATAAGTACATATATAGGTATCTAATCTATGACAGCTATGCGAAATAACAGAGCAGTATTACAAATACCACAACACTAAACTAAATTTGTGTGCTAAAAGGCTGTGTCATCCTCATGCCGGTTGGCGTGTCGGCGCCCGCCTGACGGTTTTCGGGCCTAATCAAGTTAGATAACAATTGGATTACCAAGCCAAAACGGGTTTAGCAAGAATACATGGAAATGAATATTATTCAAAATTACTAAAACACATGGGGTGTTTATTTTTAAAGATAAATTTAGAAAATATTGACAAACCAAAATTAACTCGTGATGGCATAAATCTTGGTAATACATATTATACGGTTTATATAGTGTGACCGGATGACTCGTTTTTGGAACCCTTGACTCCTGGTTTATTCTACAAATATTATAAACGTGAAAGTTTGTGAGTATGGATGTATGGATGGATGGATGTTTGTTATTCTTTCACGCAAAAACTACTAAACCGATTGCGATGAAACTTGGTGTGTAGACAGCTGGAGACCTGGATTAACATATAGGCTTTTTATCCCGATATTCCCATCGGGACTTACGCGGGTGAAACCGCGGGGCGCAGCTAGTACAATATACTTTCGCTGGTGCGAGAGGAATTTCGCAAGACTTTGTTAATGCATTTTATTTTTAAATTTACTTTCACCAGCCTAATATGTATAAATAATAATCTATAGCCGGCACAGATAGCGAAGTAGGTGAAGTCTTCCATTCAATTGAGCTAATTAGTTTAATTCTGAGTCTAGGTGTACTTCGTACCTATTAGGTGTATGTTTCCTCGTGACGTAACGATATTTCCTTAGTGCGATTGTTGTCTTTCTGAAACCATATAAATTTCATCATTTCAGTGCAAAAGAATAAAAAACTGTCAACTGTGTACTTATGTCGTATTCCAAAATTGTGCCGTCCCTACTTACATGTTGGCAGTGTACATATCCGAGACAGAACTGCCGCTATATATTCTCATCATATTCATCATATGTAGTTAGGAGCTGCATAGATTAAGGAGAACGGTTGATATTGAAATTAATTTTACGTACACCATATAGATAGCTTCATAATGAATAACACATGGATCTGTTGGGATGCCCCATTAAATGCCTGACTTTGACGATATAACTAAAACAGAAGAGCATGACAAAGTGTTTTAATATGTCGTAGTTAAACCGACTGAAATCAAAATGTTGCCGGTTCCAAATCTATTGCCAAAAGAAGCGGGTCAATCGTCCCGGTCACCTTCTCCTCTTCCTCTAGACCTGTATGCTCGTATGTCTAGCTTATCGACTACATGCACAGCGGATGAACCTTTACACAAAACTGTACACAGGAGAACAGACAAAAAACCGAACAAGAAACCGAGCGAACCGAACTTTTGAATTAAGTTCAGCACCCCCGCATTTGAAAATAAGCTTTCTTTTTATCCATAACATGTACTTTCTAAATTTGTCGAAAAATCATGTTAGAACTTCATAAACAACTTGATTCCTTTTTCAACTAGGTTTTTAATGCATACATACATAATATATAATATTTTTTTGCTAGCACGTATTGATTATTTTATTTAATATCACTATATATTAATTATAACAATTATTATATAAATATTACAGTTATTACAGTACTAATATATAATTTTAAAACTTTAATATATATCCATCACAATAATTATAATGAACTCAAAACCAAAAAAGCGCTAACAAACGCAAAGTAAAATATGTTTGCGCTAAGATCCTCCACGCGGGCAGCCTTAACGTCCAGGGAGGGGAATAGTTTAGTTTCCCGCGCTGCATTTTTGTTTACGCGGGTGTCGTGGCGGACAGTGAGTTCAACGACCTCATGCCGCACCACGCCGCCATATTTTGGGTAATAAATAATAGATAGAACAGCGCAGCGCAGCACGATCGATCAGCCCGCGACCAGTGCGGCGGCGCGTGCTTGGCTCTGTACCCAAAACATTGCACCCCCACCTCCCATTGAAGCACTGAATACGAACACAATCAGAAACGCGCACGCGTATTTACGTTGTATACTAGGCCAGTACGCATCCATAGGAAACTGCTGGCGTATAGTTTGTAATATTATTGTTAATTTAAAAATGTACATTATTTTTGCATACAGTTTGTAATGGGTGTAGGAAAAGTACTATTTCCTAACTATACAGTGCTATTTACACTTGCTGATCAAATTCCGATTCGCAAATAATTTTGAAGAGTTGATGTTTAATTATAATCGTTAGGAACAATAAAAGAAAAGATGAATGATCACATTATTAAAAACCTTTTTTCTATTATTATTTCCTTTCCATTATACAAAGCGGGCAAAATTAATACTTTGGGAACTGTTAAAAACTCAGTCGTGTTTCTTTCTATCCAGTCCACGACGAGCAGATCCGTGGGCGATTATTAGCGCTGCTGGTACCCGCTTGGGTTCTATTTTTCGTATATTTTTTTTATTGACCCGTCTTGCCACTGATGTTGGATGCACGCGAATTTTTCGTGATAGTCTTCCTTTAATATAACAATAAGTTTTGGGCTTGTTGTTCTGTTGCGTATTTTTTAATGAATTGTTGATCATGTGAATAGCTTTAAATTTGACGAAGATGGGTGATTTTCTAAAATAGTTGTTAATTTGTCGAATATTGAATTTATTCAGTAAGCTCTTTATGGTGCGTCGTGGCTAAAATATTGTAATTAATTTCGTTAAAAGTCAAGGTACTTACTTCCAAAAAGGTGGTGAGATGTAGTTTACCACCTATAGTTAGAAATCATAATAATAATAGTCATAATAGTAATAGTCATAATAGTAATTTATTGGTAATTTGGTAATTGGGTCACTTACAGGTCAAAATACATATGAATATAAGTGCATTGCATAACAATGAAAATAAAAGTATAATACGTACTACCAATTTCACAATTACTCATAATATTATGAATTATTTAAAGTAGGTTGAAACGAAAACAACAACATTAAATTGTATCAATGAGGAACTATGTTCCAAAAATATAGAAAATTACAAAAAAACGATAGACAAGTAGATATTACATCAATTAAAAATTAATATATAAAACAATAATAGATAAATTACAACATTATAAAAATGTAATTGGATAACAGTCCCATCGGATGTAAATAAAATGATATTAGGTTAATGTCAAAAAATTATTCATAATTTTCGTAAATCTATCAGTTAATTAAAATATTATTATTCAATAATTCGTCAAAGGAATAAAACGTATGCTCGACAACCCAGTGTTTTAGCCGACTTTTGAAAATATTAATACTACTGGTATTGATGATATGCATAGGTAGCTTATTATACACACTGTTCCTTGCCGTGCAGATTTCGATATTATTTATATACATGGTTAATACGCATTGTGTACTGACACAATATAAATAAATAAACTTTAGATTAAGTTTTAAATTGTTATTGCAACACATAATATAGTTTTCATGGTACAATCATCGCACTTTGGATCACGTGCCTTAATTAAATTAGACTACCTGTTGCCCGCGACTCCGCGTGAAAATTTTGGTGAATTCATTTTTCCGGGATAAAAAGTAGCTATTTCAAACTATAAACTATCTCTGTGCTAAATTTCATCCAGATCCGTTAGCCGTTTTTGCGTCAAAGAGTAACAAACATTCATCTATCCATCCTCACAAATTTTGGCTTTTATAATATTAGTAAGTTTTAATGTCAAACGTGTATTATGCACGGGAGTTGCACGTTAAAATGATAATACTACACCATAGCGTTTCTGAAAGATAACGAACCCCATAACACGATGGTGTATTAATCGTTCATTATTTCATTAGATTTCCACGAACAGATAAAACGTCTGGTCACAAATACGTGCTTCCTTAACTGTTCTAGAAGACAATAAGAACGTTTTTCTGATTTACATAAATTGAATAATGGTTTAATTAAAATTTGTATCAGAAATGAACTATAATCATGACGACCACGTTAAAGAAGAAACAGTAAATTTATGTTGTTAAAATTAACATTATTTTAATACATTCATACAACATACATGTATGTATTATTATATCAATATCATTAAATTTTAACACAAACTGCAACAGATCGCATCAACAAGTTAATTCAAGGCCAAACTTACTTTGAATACGTTTCATAGTATTCGATAAGGTTTCAAGGTATAACAGGCAGGTACGTTTCTTGCACACTCGCTTACCGATAACACATTCTTAATATCTTATGTCTTTTAATAAAACATTAATTTATTTATTCGTTGTTTAAACGTTATTCTTATAAGCTGGTTTTTTACCGTTGTCGTTTAAATTAGGAGGACCTGGGCGACCGAGCTCCACTCGGTGTCTTTTTTCATGAAAATCGCGTTTTTCTGAAAGGATACCTACGTAGATAAATTTAAAAGCGAAACCTTATCTCAACAAAATATAAAATATTTGGTCCAAATTGTGAGAGCCAATTCTGAGATACACGAAATAAATTTATATAGATCTTACTAATATTACAAACGCGAATGTTTGTGAGGATGTATGGAAGTTTTTTGCTCTTTCAAGCGCAAACTACTGAACTGATTGCGATGAAACTTGGTATGTAGATAGCTGGACACCTGAATCACAACATCTGGCTACTTTTAACTCGACATTCGAACGGCATCGATACTTACGCGGGTGAAACCGCGGGGCGCAGCCTGTATAATATATAGTACCTGGGAGACCGCGCTTCGCTCGGCAGCTTTATGTAAAATCGTAATTTTCCTTTTTTGTAAAATTGCGTTTTTACAGGAAATACAACTATGCAGTTGAACTTAAAATGCAAAACTGTATCTTTATACAAAATTTCATCAAAATCGTTAGATTCATTTCCGAGATACCCGCAATATAAATACATAGATACATACAAAAGTTGCTCGTTTAAAGTAATAAGATAAAAGTACAAGCATTGCTCGTTTAAAGTTATTATTATTATAGATATGCGAGGGAAATTTTACATATAAAAATATGTAGGTAATGCCTGTGTAAATAATTTATGTGAATATCTATTTTCAAACCAGATATGTTAGATAATTTATGCACAACTAACTTTCGCTCGCGTAATAGTTATCGTGCCTATCCCTACGGAACAGTGCTTTTATTCTGGTAGGCTTATGTCCTTTTCTGTACCCCTTATTTGTATGCAAAATGTCAGGATGACCGGTTGGGTATTTAAGGCACGAAAGCGTAACGAATAAAATAACAAACTTACATTCGCATTTAAAATTTTACTGGCTGAAGCACGCGACTTTGTCTGCTTAGAAAAACTTATTTTTTATATCACCAAACTTATACAAATTTTCACTCTCTATTACACCTCCTTCAAGTATTTCTTTCGACAAAAAGCAGCCTTAACCTATCTCTATACAAAATATCATTAAGAATGGTTCAGAAGTTTAGGCGTGAAAACTAACAGACAGACAGACGGAGAGACAGAGATTAACAAGTTACAATTAACAGAAGTAAATTAAGTACAGATTATATTCTGTCTGTCTTATATATTATAATTTATAATTATAATCTGTGGCGCCGACTCAGTTATTTAAGTGTTTACATTACTGTAGAAGTTTAGTTAGGCTAACGAGTTTATTTTTCACTTTTCAGTTTCTTTCTTCTTTCGTCGGTTTCTTCATGCGACTATTTTTTATTGAATTTGATTCCTTTATAATAATTATTCCAAATGATGGTACTTTTTGTTCGTTAATTTGTATATTTGCAGAATCTACGTAATTGCCGGACGACCGAAGACCGGGAATTGTAACAAAAAATTGTTTGTTGTTGTCAAAAATGTTACAAACATTCCGAATGTAAGCATGATACTTAGTTTTACGATGGAGGAGATTACGTATTCCCTAATAGGTATAATAATATAATCTAATAAACTACTAAAGTACCTTACTTATTCTTATACTTGCGTATTTCGGCACCTTAACTGAGTTCAATTATGAAATTTAAATTTAATTGTATTTTTCCCCGACTGCGCCAGAAGGATGCCTCCGACTGTAGTAGTAATTCTAATCTGTAAGGTAGATAGTCATTTGTACATGTATGTAAATTTAAGGCTCTAACCTCTTTAAAGGTAACTGTTCCAGGCGTGGATGCCTGTCTAAGCACCTTCTTGTGATACGCTCAGGCCTATTAAAAGAAGTAACAACGCCAGTTTCCTGTGCCCTCGGGTGAAACGTTGCACGTTTTTGGATGTTCTGAAGAACAGCAGTGGCTCGCTTACCTTTGAGATGGATTTTATTTTACTTGAATTGGACGGGGTCACCAGAAACAGTTTAAAGTACCTGCCGGCGTTTGGTACCACTGTTCTCATAAATGGTGTTTTCGACTTTTCAAGATATCAGCTCATACTAAAACTTCATAGATATACGCACGCACGCATAGATTATGATTACGGTTATGGTCAGTTTGACTCCGGCCGCAACGTCGTGCCCTGGTCCGTGTCACACCTCTGCGTTTCCACACAGGTTGTGTGGTACCTTGGTAATATGGCACCCAGTACACTAATTTTAGGAGGCCACACGCAGAAAAACGAGGTTATACCTACCAAAGGTTCAGCGTCAATAAGACAAGTACTTTTTTCGGCTAAATATTTTTTGGAGTAACACTCATTTGATGATTACTACTTTTGTTTTTTTTTTACTATAGCTACAGAGATAGCGCATCGCGTTAGATTTACGACATAAAAACAGTCCGAAGTTTGACTTGCTTGCTTATTGAACGTAGGAAGAGTAGTAGAAAACCAAATTCTAAGAAAAATTTCCTAAAATTTCTAAGAAAAACTGCTTAATGATATGTATTATTTCCTCTTATGTACTATTAAGTATACTGTGCTTATGCCTTGTTACATAATCTGATGTTTCAAACAAAATTGATTTATCGAACGTTAGAAATACATTCCATATCACTTCATATTATAAAACAAAGTCCCCCGCCGTGTCTGTCTGTCTGATCGCGATAAACTGAAAAACTACTAAACGGATTTTCATGCGGTTTTCACTAATAGACACAGTGATTCATGAGGTAGGTTTTTGGTGTATAATTTGTACCCGTGCGAAGCCGGAGCGGGTTGCTAGTAAACTATTAAAATATTTCAAGCCAGTAAAAAAGTGTGTCGGGTTATAATATTTTAAATAAGGCTAATATTAGTTCTAACCCAACCATACTACCGTAAACTATACCAGTAACTGGTTATTGGGTAAGAAGTCTAAAGCGGTCCCTAGACGATCATGCGGCATGACATGCTGAATCATCATGCTGCATGAGCATGAAGGACCTATTGAGAGTCTATCATGCAGCATGATAATTCGCTTGGTATAATCATTTTATTCAGTCGATATAGATAGTACAGTGAAGAGGTCTTCTGCGCTGGTATGGAAATGTCTTTGTCAAAGGCAGATTTATAAATAAATAAATTTATCAATATAAAAATAAAAGGAATTGTCAATCAACTGCCAGCACATAGTTTGCATGTCATGTACGTAGTTTGCATGTCATGCACGTAGTTTACATGCATGCATGACAGCACGTAACGCATGTCATGCCGCATGATCGTCTAGGGACCGCTTAAGGGTTTAACTTGGTAAATTGGCGCGCTCGCTTGGATACCCACATTGAGTGTAGTACATTGAAAAAGAAACTGACTGCTGTTTACCAATTAGGTCAAATTGGTAAACAGCAGTCAATTTCTTTTATCAATCAATCAAAATGACAATTAATATTAATTATTATTGAATTTTGTTAATTCATCTAGACACACATTAATTAATATAAACTAGACATCGCCTGGTCCGACCATAATTCATTCATTACCTCCATTTTGAATGTTTTGTTTTAAAATGACCTTGGCATAGATATATATATATATATATATATATATATATATATATATATATATATATATATCTGTAACAAAAATCAAGCTATTCATTTTCAATAAGTTGAACTGTCATTGACTTGACTTTGTGCAGCTTGATGTAACTAGCCGTCTTCACATAATCTTTAAATTTATAGAACATTTTAAAAATGTTATAGGTACACCTTTCTACACTTCTTCTCCATATAAACTTTAATAATAAGAATTCTAAATTTCACATTCCTTTTCTTTCAAAGAGTACAAATAATACTCTATTAGTATAGGTTGGTAAAGTGTTTGTTTAATATTTTAATTGACTGATGCAATAACTTGAAACGTGAAAATAGATAAAAAAAAAGTGTCATTTTTCTATACGTAGGAATCTGTTCCAAATTATAATGTAACTCGAATGGCGCCAAACACCAATTTCCTTGGTTTTATACTTTTTCGTATAAAATTGGGCAAGTGATGTGTTTGTAATGGTTTCCGCTGTATTATCAAAACCTAGGTTATGTAAATAATACAATACTTATATCAGATAATTTCTGATTGTACTATAAGTAGAATATGAAACGAAATTAGTCGTGCTTATGAGTTGTTTTGATAAGTACTTACGATCTTTGGGATCTGTACAAATAAACATTATAAGTGTTTTCTATGCCATGGTGGTTTCTTAAAATTATAACACAAATCTAATGAATTACGATGGACTTACTTGAATAAAACGTTAAGTCTCGTCTTCTTTAAATCGCGTCACCCTGATATCTCATTTTAAAAGCAACTCCTTTTCATGTAGTCAACTATATTTAATTAAAATATTAATTATATGGGTCTCCTTAACAAAATAATCAGCTAAATATATGAATAGGCTCAAAAACAATACGTAAACGATTTTAACAATACGTAAATGTTACATTCAGAAATTTAAAAAAGTACATGTAATTTTATTGTAAACACTAAAAAAACTGCATAGGTAATATTATATTTGCCTTAACACGAACGCGTCACGTCACTCGCTCGCTCCCCGCCATCGCGCACATTTCGTCCACCTTCCGCCTGCGCCTCACGCCGCGGTACCGCGCGCGTCGTTGCGGAGAAGGGCACAGAGTTGTTTACACCATCGTTCACACCACGTGGTGTGCACTGAGTATACATATGGTCACGTGGCTCTGTTATTACAATAACCTGTAATTGAAATCCGAACCACAAACCACGTAAAACTGGATTAGAATAGTCTAGATTTGGCCGTAATCAGATCGAAAACAAATATGAAACGCTACCTGAGCTCGGTGCCTGCCGTACTTGTCTGCTCCTCGCGATCCACAGTGTAATAATAAACTTCACAGATTGTGTACTACAATATTTCTCACTGTCACTCAACACAAAACACTTGAAATGTATAATTTTACATTAACAAAAACAATAACAACACTTTTGTAAACATAATACGCGGTTATAACAGGGGATAACATTCAGACGAGCTATCACAAACGACGCGCGCGAACGACTGAGGAAAGGAAGCGGAGTGTGAGGGGCCGGCCGTGCCGTCGACCCAGTCAAGGAATGCGGCTCGGCTCGCCTGTTCTCGCGTGCTTATTTTTTTGCTCAGTCCGGTAGGGCTCAGGGGACGCGTTCTTCATAGGCTTCATACGACCAAGAACTATGAATTTTCCCAACATCATAAAAATATTAAGTAGCCAATTATTAGATTTTAGAATAAAGTTCGGTGACAAAATGCTAATCGGATGAGACGTTTCGCAGCATCGGAAGTAGGTAGTAGTCCCATTACCATCTGCGTCAAGTAGAAATAAAATAGACCTAGCAAAGAAGTACGTTTTATTTTTTAATGTTAGTAGGTATACTAACATTAACCTTTCACTGTAGGTTTCGAATTGACTATGCAATATCTTATGTAAATATATATGTAGTTATCAAATCAGTAGGTATACACAACAAGTTGAACTAATCAAAGTGATAAATAAGTTCAAGATGTGTTTTTTTATGAACCTAGATAGAAAATCCGTTTGCAATCGTAATCTCAGTATTATAAAAACAAATTAAACAAACTTAATAAGATATTCAGAGAGAGAGAGTCAGACTCAGTCAAGTCAGAGTTCAAGCGAAAATTTCAGCTATAAAAGGGAAAGCATTTCTTCATTCTTAAAACTCTATAGATAGACAAGGAAATTAGCTAGCTTTGTAGGTTCGTGAATCAATCTCTATGTTTGCGTAGGATCATGTATGTATAGTATGTACCTACAAAATACACGGTTCAAAGTTGATACAGCAGTATAATAATTTCGTATTGGATCCACGTTGAGATACTTGCCATGCATAAAGATAAAGGCAACCTCGGATGTGTGTGATGCAGGGTTGCCATTCATAGTCATCAAATAGAGTTTTAACCTGCTATATAGGTATGTGTTTAAGCCCCTTTTTTAATAATATATTTACTAACACCACATACTTTTAAAGTATATTCATTATGTTAATTTGTAGATCAGCTACTCATATAACTGACTTATCAGTTAGGAGTAGGCGGTTCATAGTTTATATTGAGGATAGTCTAAATATTCCTTACGAAAAATATCATAATTGAAATTTTCACCGCATTTTTTAATACTCCATTGTTGCTTAATCCATTGTTACGAATATTATCACTAAAAGATATAATAGATCAACTAAAATGAACTTATATCTTGTAATAATAACTAATTAATTAATGATTTGTATGTAGGCCTTACATAAAAAGATTTTTTATACCACGTCGGTGGCAAACAAACGTACGGCCTGATGGTAAGCGGTTACCTACCATAGCCTATGAATTGCATGCAACTCCAGGGGACTCGCATGACTTTCTTGAGTAACACCATACTGTAGTCCATCAAGAGAAAAGAAACAGCCGGAGCGTTCACGGGAAGAAATTCCTCAGGAATGGTACCGTACGCGTCTTTTTAGTGCCCAAGCTATGAGAGTGAACGCCCTGTTAGCTGCAATAAAGACGATATTTTCTTACCTATGAAATTCCCTTTTTACGGGGTAATAATAAAAAAAAATAGGCAGTCATGGGACTGCCGACAGAAGTGTAAACGTAAACGAAACAACGAACTTAAAACGTCACATTAACAGGTTGGTGACATTAATTAATAAAGAGCTGTCAGAACTCAATGTTTAGATTCGCGCCCTCTGGTGGGTGTATATATGTATTATTGGCGTGACGGTCAAGAGTTCAGCAATCAGCAAAAGAACACAAACGTGGCTAAAGAAGTTTACACTTAAAAACAGTGTGTGTCAGCTCTCTCCCCCCCTCCCTCACTCTCTCCCCCTCCCTCTCTCTCTCTCTCCCTCCTTCTCTCCCTCCCCCTCCCTGCCTCTCTCTCTCACCCTCCCTCCCTTTCTCTCTCCCGCTCCCTCCCTCCCTCCCACCCCCTCCATGTCTCTCTGACGCTGTACATGTAAATATAAGAAACTCGTATATTTAAAAAACACATTTTTCTTACATTTTCGATCAGGTTCACGTGTCCTGACGCGAGTTTAACATTTTTTACCCACCCTAAAAAGTGCTCAACGCCGCTAATGACGGAGTCACTCCGGTTCTCGCCAAGTGTACGTTGTTGTTTAGTCGCAGTCAAAGCGGCTGAAATCCAAAGTGTATCCGCGGGGACTTAATTAATCCACCAATCACACTGTTCCTTCTTGTGCAATGCGGTCAACTTCCCCTACATTAATTAATATGCTATTACCAATATCACAGGACAACCACTCTCACAGTCTTTCGAAAGATGCTCTACTTAAATAATACCAGTTCATTTAAGTTTAAGTTAATATTTACTTTTTACGTTTCCTGTGTCAAGTGCAGTAGGTACACAAAAAACTTGAACATTAGGGGTTTTTAATAGTAGGTTTTTCCAAATCAGGCAGACATCAATTAGGTATTATTACTATTGAAATAGCTAATCACACCCTTGGATTTAATAACTATGTAACTTCCTGTGCCTGTTTCAAGGTACGATAAGTCTAGAAAAGACTTATGCTTGGCTACGAAACCTCCTGTGCGTTGCTAAGGTAACGGTTTATATCTTCATCTAGTTCACTTATTTTACCGTTCTTATTAAGTATACATTATTAATATTTATTTGCTAATCTCTTTTACTGAATATATAAAAACCTAATATTATGTATTTGTAAAATTTGTTTTATAACCGAATTGGTTAAGTATAACATTCACAATATTGAGCCGTTCACCTCCTTGCTTTTTTCCCCAAAATGCAAAATTATAGACCCGTTAGAACATCCAATTATTTGTATAAGTCATTAATTTATTTTTCAGTCTGGTTACCATAGTACTGGCTTTGCCTAGTTTGGGATCATACGGCCGTGTGTGAGATGTATGAAGTTATTATTATTATTAAGAAAATGCTACCAACGCAAAATACCTACCTTATATTATTACCAGTAGGTACATCAAAAACGCAATCTTACTAATATTATAAACGTGCAAGATTGTGAGGATGTATGGATGTTTGTTACTCTTTCATGCAAAAACTACTGAACCGATTGCGATGAAACTTGGTATGCAGATAGCTGGACACCTCGATTAACACATCTAGGCTAATCGAGGCGAATCGAAAGAAAAATGTTAATAAACTTTTTATCCCGATATTAACACGGCGTCGCGTCGGGACTTAGGCGGGTGAAACCGCGGGGCGCAGCTAGTATAATATATAGTAAGATTGTTAATTTGTATAGGCTTATCTTAGATACACAATTTGTACAATTGTAGTTGTTTATTAAATGATAAATCTCTTGCTTGTGCAGTTACCACAGCGACTGAATTGGCACTTTTGGCATCATGGTATTAGATAGACATAACAATATTTAATGTCAAAACACGCATTTCACACACGGACATATTTAGAGGATCGCAAAAAAAAAAGAAAGAAAAGAAAGGTTAGATTCCCAAAAAAAATCTTTGTTTATGTTTATTATGCTTTTATTTAAGTAGACTTAGTTAAATTAACTTTTTTAAATAAAGAAACTTAAAATTCCATGAAGAAAAAACAAATTACTGACTAATCTCTTATTAAGTAATGTGAGGAAACGGAAAACTCTCAACTTATATTGAATAGCAAAACTTTATCAAATTGCTGATTTCTTTTGTATGCTTACGAAGTATTAAGTTTATTAAGGGTGGAGACATATCAAAAATTTTATACAAAATGATTTAGCCCCCTGCCCTGGACCGACAAAATCTGAGGAATAGTACATAGTGGAGATGGAATGTTGGCACAGTTGGGCTGACAAACGTTCAGATCACTACATTTCCCCAGCGCGGGAAGATTGCTTGAATTGCTCCTAGAAACAAGTACATCAACTGCTCTTAAATGTCCTTCTTGTGGCTACAGGAACAATAAAGAAACTGCACAATTGCGAGGGTTCCGTAAGCAAACAAACTTGTATGTACAATACACTAAGGCTCGTTAGCAGCTACTAAACAAAAAAAACAGTTAACAAAGAGAGGAGCAAAGGTACGTGGGCTGTTCCAAAAATTGTTAGTGAAATGAAAAATAGTTGGAATGTGAAAAAAGTTTATTTATAGCTTTTGAAGATATTCCCTTCCAACTCCAATGCACTTATGCATTCAGGTGAACCAGCTTTCGAAACATTTAAAAAATGTACCTTGCGAGGAGGTCGAAAAATAACCGCCTCTAACTAGCCTCTTTTGCAGTGATAAATTTTCACCTGTGAAGTATTTTTTTACCGTGGGCAATTCAAAAAAATCTTATGGAGCTAAATCTGGGCTGTACGGAGGATGGGGTAATTTTGTACCCACGAAGTACCTATTCAAATAGTCCATAGTTCTAGAAGCTGTGTGAGCGGGAGCGTTTTCTTAGTGAAAAAGAATGCCACGGACACCGCTCCTTGGTCGCTCGCTATTCAACTCCCCGAAAACGTGAAGCAGACAAACTTCGCAATACCATTCACTAGTAACTGTTCTACGGTCTTCTAGCGGAACAAATGCTACTGGTCCACTGCGTTGAAAGAAAAACCGCTATCATTTTTTTGTTAACGCCCCGACCGCCAACAACTTTTGTGGGCAACTCGTCTTCGTCAAACACCCATTGCGTGGATTGTTGCTTCGGGAGAGTATCGTATCCATCAGGAGAGAATGAGGTATCCATCGCGAAGCAAGCTTCTAACTTTAAGGTGTACACCTTGGATCACAGGTCGTTTCCACCATCCTGCATGTACATGCAGGATGGTGGAAACGACCTGTGATCCAATCTTCAGTTCAGCTTGAATCTCTCGATGTGTAATGTGTCTATTCTCCCGCAATAGCCACTCTACCCTGATGACATTTTCATGAGTTACTGCAGTTGTAGGTCGGCCGGGTCTGGGGTCATCGTTTAGGTTCTCTCCACCACGTTTAAATTCACGAAACCAATAAGTAACTGTTGCTAACGCAGGAGCAGCCTCCAGAAATACAGCTTCTAAATTTTTGTGAGATTCCTTGAAGGTTAACCCTCTTTTATTTAAAAAAAAAATCATAGCACGAAAATTACAAACCCATCACTTGATCAAATTTTATACGTAAAAGTATAAAACCAAGGAAATTGGTGTTTGGCGCCATTCGAGTTACATTATAATTTGGAACAGATTCCTACGTATAGGATAATGTCACTTTTTGAAGTGAAAACTTCTTTAGCGGTGTTGTGCACTTTTTGGGATGGTTAAAAAATGTTAAACTCGCGTCAGGACACGTGACCCTGATCGGAAGTTCATAAGACGGAGCCGAGTTTCTTATATTTTAAAAATATAATATTCGAAATTCAAACATTTATGAGCGGCCAGGAGCGCAGAACTTCCAGTGTACCCTATGTTTACATTTAGATATGTTATTACCTACTTTTTATTTTTAACCTAATTATATATATACAGATGTGTGTGTATATATATCTGCAAATACATTGTGAAGTTATGTTTTCACTTCTGACGTGCAGTCCCACGACTGACTGTTTTTTTTACAGCTTCAAAGGACAGCTAACATAAGTATTTGATGTTCATTTTAACTTGATGCCTACACCGGTTCCTGAGGAAAAGGTTTCGACAGACAAACAGACAGACAGACGGACAACAAAGTGATCCTATAAGGGTTCCTTTTTTCCTTTTGAGGAGCGGTACCCTGAAAATAATAATAGATATTATCAGTAAGTATTTTGTACCAAAAAATCATATTGCAGCATATTAGGCAATAACGACGATGTTCCTCACCTTCGACACCTGTAAAAGCAATAAAAATTTTTTTTATCGATAGCGTGTCCGCAATTTGGGATTAAATCGACAGTAAAGCATATTGCGTGTGTAGTATCACAAAAATTGTTAAGCGATTAAAATTGAATTGTTGTGTTTCGTGCATGACTTGCATTGCCGGTCACTGGCGTTCGTAGAAAAGTGGCTGGAAATAAAAAAAAAAGTGTGTGTGTACTTATGTGCGCACGTAAGAAGTTTGGTGTAACAAGATAAAAATCTTTCTAAAAATTTTATCTTTTGCGGTATCCTACGTTTGTAGAAAAAACGACACTAATAATAGAAAAAAAAGGTATTTAATACATTGAAAGTTTTATTATAATGCATTATCTAGTTAAATAAAGTTTATTAAATATCATTATAATAAATAATAGATACCGCCAACTAACCTCAAAAAACGTTCTCAAAGTAATATGTAAAAACCATTTTTATCACTTATAATCACAGTAAATTACCTTTAAATCAATAAATTGTTAATAAATATTAGTCACAACGATATATTATTTGAAAAAATATATATTTATATATATATTATTCTGACTGATACAAAACACGTGTTGTAGATTCAGAAACACTTAAAAATATATTTCGTGACGTTGGTAACTTTTTTTGAAAAACTAAAATGTTGACTAGCTAACTTCAGGGTGTCGGTTTTTCGTGACGGTGTTTTCCCTAACACGCCAAAAGAAGTATAACTTAAAAAAACGCACAAGTGCGAGTCTGATTCACGCATCGAGGGTTCCGTAAGCATACAAACTTCTATGTAGATAGTACGTCCATCTCGGGAATCAATTCTCGAAGATTTTTGCCCGTCTTTTCCGAATGACAAACTTAACTTTGCGGTTGCGATGTACGACAAAATGAACTTTTCAACCGCAAAATATAAGTTTAGAATCACAAAAACTATTTTTTTTATGTGATATAACAACACATTAACTTTCAGATTTTTCCTTTACTTGTGCTGTGAGACCTTGCTTCTTACCAAATTTCATGATTTTAGGTCAAAGGGAAGTACCCTATAGGTTTGATTTAGCTGCGAAATGTTGGGCCTTGACAGACAGAGTTTTATAAGTGGGAGAGCCATGCTTCGGCACGTATGGGCCGGCTCGAGCAGAGTTATACCACGAACTGACAGAAAACCAATGTTTGCGTTGTGTTTCGCCGAGTGAGTGACGTTACCGGATGCTCTAACCCTTCCCTCTCCCCCTCTTCCCTCCCTTATTCGCAACGCAACGCATTTGTGACTCTTGTTGTGGGTGCCCGGTTGCGGTAGTTATTATACTTACCATCAGGTGACTCGTCTGCTCGTTTGTCCCAAATTGCATAAAGAAAAAGAGACAGACGGACAACAAAGTGATCCTATGAGGAACGGAATCCTAAAAAGGAGGTGATTATAAACATTCCATGATAGTCATGTCAGTCATGTCACTAACATAGAAGGTGTCATAACTCCCATGACTCTCCCGTGGATTCCTCAGATTATCTAGACAGAGCAAGTGTTTGAATAGAGGTTTTCTGTATTAAAACGTCAACAAAATCACTTTGTTGTAATTCAATAAACTGATAATGTTCAATTTAAAAAAAAATCGGCGGTAAAACGAAAACAATGCGATACGATGGCATTCATAGATTTTCTTCCTAATTGCCTTAAAGAAACTTCATACCTTTCCGATGCTGCACGGGCTACTAGCTGGCTGCGTCAGACCGATTCCACCGTCTTTAAATAAATTAAAAGGCAGTCTTCTTCCTTACAGCTCCGAAGTGACAACTTTGTTCGTGGGAGAGCCATGCTTCGGCAGGTATGGGCCGGCTCGCCCGGAGTGACACCACGGCCTCACAGAAAACCGGCAGTGAAGCAATGATTGCATTGCTTTTCGCCGCGTGAGTGAGGTTACCGGAGGCCCTAACCCTTCCCTCTCCCCTATTCCCATCCTTCCCCTCTCCCCCCTCTAATCCCCCTCTCCCCTCTTCCCGCTCTTCCCCCTCTTCCCACCTTAAAGGGCGGCTACGCACTTGTGACTCTTGAGTTACAGGTGCAAATGAGCGGCGGTAGTCATTTACCATCAGGTGACCCGTCTGCTCGTTTGCCCTGCATGCCATAAACATTCCTGTCAATTACCGATCAAGCTTACGGTTATGGCATCACAGAGGTCAGTGCCAGAAATGGCCTACTCCTCCACCTCCGTTTGATGTTTCTTCACTATACCCGCTACCTATCAAAAGGATAGACGATACGAGCGGTGTCCTGTCATTTAACAAAAAACAAATCACAAATTTTCATTTTAAAAATAACGTTAGGTAAATTTATACTTGATAAAGTTATTACTTTACAAACTATTCTTTCTGTAAATAACACATTTGATAAATAATTGAATGACAACATTTCATTACATAAAAACATGATTTTTTACAAAATAATCTTTTATGATTATAAAAGATTATTTTGTAAAAAATCATGTTTTGTTGTCATGTTAATTGGTAAAACAACGCAAAGCATAAATAACGTTTGACAAAATGCTTTATGAAATCATCAGTTTATTTAAGGCGCAGTACGGTACACCGTGTGGTTTTAGTCGGTTCGATTCCGAAACACCGCTCCATCGAAAACCCCGGTGGGGTGACGGCCCGAGGGGGAATCGAGGTATCCACACGCACAAAAAAAAAACAAAGGGAACTGCGACCACAACGCACGAACCGAACGACGGAAGCGAACGTGCCGAGGCAGCGGCCGGCAAGCGCCAGAACCGAATTCTACCTATTTTACTTGGTTAGGACAGCGCGTATGTTTTTAAACGACTTCGAAAAAGGAGGAGGTTCTCAATTCGATTGTTTTTTTTTTATGTTTGTTACCTCATAACTTTCGACTGGGTGAACCGATTTTGATGATTCTTTTTTTATTTGAAAGCTGGTGCTTCCCGTGTGGTCCCATTTCATGGTCTAGTTCTGACAATGGCATCTATGAGAAAACCATATATAAGTCTTTTATGGAATAGTTTTTTTTGTTGAAGTCGGTTTTTTTTTGAAAGAATTACTTAATTGACTGTCAATCAAATATATGAAATTAGTAGATACTTGCCTATAAATGATCTGTCCCATTTTGTAAAATCCCAAATTTAACAAACGAAGTATTTGATCAAATGAATATTTTTTGGAATTATATTTTAACACTAGCCGTCCCCGCAGTTTCACATGCGTTTATGGTCACTGCTCCGCTCCTATTAGTCGTAGCGTGATGTTATGTAGCCTATAGTCTTCCTCGATAAATGGGCTATCCAACACTGAAATAATTTTTCAATTCGAACTAGTAGTTCCTGAGAGCGCTATTCTCAGGAACTACTTGTTCGAATTGAAAAATTATTATCAACCAAACAAACAAACTCTTCAGCTTTATATTATTAAGATAGATTTGAAATATTTGCAAAGTAAAACATACAAATCTGTATTTTTTACCGACGAAAAAAAAGGAGGTTCTCAATTCAACCGTATGTATATTATTTATTTTGTCAAATGATTACTTATGAAGTAATATTTGCGAAATGAGATGTTTGTCAAATGATTAGTTTTTATAATGTTATTTTTAAATGATCATTTGTCATTAGATTTTTGTCAAACATTAGTGAACCGAAACGTAGTACCTTAAACTGAGTCACTGATGTCTCGGTAGAAGAGTGGATCGAGCTGTGCAACTCGATAGAGATCTATGTTATTAAGTATATACAATGAGAAATATATTAATAACTCAACCCAATCATAGTTATTACATACGTTTTATACAATACGTAAAAACTTTCAAAAGTATACACATACATATGTTTGAAAAGATGTTGGTTCAGATTTTGTACTACTTAAATATATTATTTACCAATTTGCACATTTTGTAGCCAGTGAACCTTATTTAAAATATTAGTATCACATATGCAAACAAACATAGAAAATTGCATACACAGAGATAGTAAGAAGGGACGGAACCTAAGATTTCATTATTTTTCTCTCAAGGTGACACAAAATGTAGGCAGAGAAAGATCACGCTTGGCCAAAACATGGCATACGTTTCACGAAAGTGAAAGTTGTGATTAATTCAGGTAACGGGTACAAATACTTTGTAGCCGGATATAAAAATTGTTTTACAATTGGAATACTTTGACTGTGAGTCAACGTTATATACTTACTCACTCATTCACAAATACGTATCGGTAAAGGTGCGTCATTCATTGTTAGTTAGACTTGTTTAGTTTTGAAGAATACACTCAACATAAAAGTAACCGTTGAGAGTTGAAGTTTGAAACATAGAAAGATACTCTGAATGCTTTCAATTCTCATTAGCAATTTCTCAGATTCTGTATGCCTTATTTAATTATAGGGTCTAATCCTACCTAAGAAATAAAAAAAAAATAGGCATTTATGGGACTGCCGACAGAAGTGAAAACTTAAACATTTTGGTGTCAAACACAAACACAAACAATGTCAACAACACACGTTGGTGACATTAATTAATACAGAGCTGACAGAACTCAATGTTTAGAGTAGCGGCCTCAAGTGGATGTATATATGTATTATTAGCATGACGGTCAAGAGTTCA
Source organism: Euplagia quadripunctaria (assembly GCA_963859945.1). NCBI lineage: Eukaryota > Metazoa > Arthropoda > Insecta > Lepidoptera > Erebidae > Euplagia > Euplagia quadripunctaria. The sequence continues at coordinate 19,274,809 of OY982561.1, forward strand.
GCAATCAGCAAAAGTGCACAAGCGTCTCTCTCTCTCTCTCCCCTCCCTCTCTCTCTCCTCCCTCCCTCACCTCCGTCTTACGAATTTTCGATCTCGTCATAAAAATATTTTTTTGATTATAGGACACATTTTCCATACATTTTCGATCAGGGTCACGTGTCCTGATGCGAGTTTAACATTTTTTACCCATCCTAAAAAGTTCTCAACGCCGTTAAATAAGTTTTCACTTCAATAATATTTTCTATGGTCTGAATTATTTGGGTATCTTAGGTTAGGCATTTTATAGTTTTATAGTAATTAAGTTATGCAGCATCATAATCTTCTATTTAGGATCATGTATGCATCGCTACTACTTTTTCAATTTGGTGGATAACAGCTAACTACATAGCATTTTTTTAGGCATTAAATTTTACTGTCCAATTCAAATACTTAGTACCTAGTAGTAGTTAGTATTAAACGTGATCAGATGATTATCATGTAGTGGCCTCTTAGTAAGATGTCTTGGTTTTATGTGTAAACTAAGGTTTGGAATGCTTAACACAACTTCAATATTTAATGCAAAATAATAAAATAGCAAAGAGTGCGCACTGCCATAATAGTTGACATTGCGTCAAATGGGGGGTTTCTCCATCTAGTTCTACATATATCGTAGAAGTAGATGTGTCCTGTAGTGTGTGTGACTTGTCCATTTTGTTCTGAACAAAATGGACAAAAAAAAATCCAGACAGTTCTATTGCTCACCGCGATAGAACAGAATGGATAAAAATATCCAGACAGTTCAACTGTTCTACGACATGACTATATCAACATACGTTTACAAAAATAAAACTAAATCAATTAAGGTGGAAATTCGACCACCAGGCGACCTCTAATATTTTTTTGTTACGCATAATTTTTAATTTTTTTTTATCGTAATAAGATAACCGTGTCCGTCGTAGTCGTAGAACAGTTTGGATATTTTTTGTCCATTTTGTTCTATCGCGGTGAACAGTAGAACTGTCTGGATATTTTTGTCTATTTTGTTCTATGGCGTTGACCAGTAGAACTGTCTGAATTTTTTTTTTGTCCATTTTGTTCTATCGTAGAACTTATAATAGAACTAGATGGATAAACCCCAAATTGGTAGTATTTTTTATTTTGTTTGCAGAATTTTCTTTTCTTTCAATAGCGTCAATCATGCTAATGAGCTGGACGTTAAGTTTTATTTCGTTACGGTATGTATTTTCAATTTTAAAATTGAAAATAAATATTTATTGGTTATGTTTGATGTTATTTTGTAAACACTTGTAAGAAACAGTCTCAGAACCACTGATATAAAATATGAAAATCACTAACAGTAACTGCCAAGTTGTTCGTACCACTATTCGCACTCAAGACCACATTCTGAACTTTTTCGTACCCTTTTTATACCGGTATACCGGTTACCGGTATAACCAGTCAAAATAATGTCTATTAACTTATTCTTATTAAATAGTGAACTGTGTTATCATCTATTATAGCTTGCCCCTAATTTTAATAAAATAAATAAGAGTTTTTGATGTGGCGACGACACACTGTAATAAAAATTTTCAATGTTTGTGATGTAGATGTACCTATATGCCAACTATATATCAACTTAAACCAAAGGTATAAATTTGGCAAGACTGCGCACCCAAAGAGTACGCATGCATGAGTATAATGAGTATGCGTATGCATCAGTGGCACGGCGCACTAATTCGCTTCTTTCTATAAAAGGTTCTTACCGCATACACTTTGGTGGCTGACTGCGGAGTGTTCGAAGTTTAAGTCTTTTTTAATGTTTTCTCTGATTGTTTAACAAGAAGTATATTTTTTTAAGTTCCTAAAAGACCAAAGCTTAATAAAAATAATAAGTAAGTAAAAGTGTAATGTAATTTTTTTTCCTAAATAAATATTTAAAAGTGCGTAGGTACTTATTCTTTGCTATCTTTACCCTATTGCTGAATTCTTTAATCAGCCTCTTCAACAGTTGTAAATAGAAATATATTTTCTTACATATTTAGTAATACTAGAGATCGCGTGGTGGTCGAATTTCGACCATGGTTTATTTCATTGGCCAATATTAATTGACCTGTCATTGTATAGACTTTTGTACCATGACAGGTCAAAATATATACTGGACACACATGTGGCCATGGCACAAGTGAGTTATGGTGTGTGTAGCCATGGTGAAGTGATGACCCGTAGGGGTTTCTAAATAAAAAAAGGTGTCCCCGGGTGACGGCAGTCACTTACCATCAGGTGACCCATTTGCTCGTTTTTTGCCCCTTTTACCCAAAAAAATAAACAAGTACCCGCTGAAGCAACGCGTGTTTGCTAATGACCATGGTCCTTCTATGTATGTTCTTGGTCCTAGCGCCCTGCTTAATGTACCTTAATTGGCATAATTATTACTTTGGCCAACAGATATGTAGCAAAATTCTTAATAGTCAGACGATGTGATAAAAAACGAACTTCGTATAAGTATTCATTACACAGCCCGATTTGACATGTAATTATTTATATTGTCCGGGCATTATAAATAGTGCAATCTTTAATCACTTGGTCCATAACATATACACCGAATTTCTATGTGTGAGCACCGCTGTCTCTAATTGCGACATTTATTGTGACACTGTAATTAGTGTCGAATTAACGGCAGTGTGAACACGTTGTGTCTAAGTGTCTCTCATGGTTGACGAGTTTTCGAACAAGTTTTAGAAACACTCCTAAAAGATCGCCCTAAACAATGAATTTTATAAGAACGACGGCGACTACCAAAACGCTAAAAGTGGAGTGAAGATCTCATTTGCGTATTCTTATTTTTATTCTAAGTTTCATGCGACATAAGTTTTCATAAGTTTTTAGATTAGTAAACTCCTAGTCTTTTTTTAATCCGCTGGTGAACCCAAATACTTTTTTGCGGTTAGGGAGTTGTTTAATTATAATAATATAAGCAGCAACGCGGCCTCACGACGACGCTTATTGGAACACAATCTAACTGATTACTATTTCGTTCTTAATTCTTTAGGGTGAATACAACTTGGAAACTAGTGCCGTACATTTATATACAGACACTATCCAGACAAAAAAAATCTGTTAAACTGTAAACAGTATACTATGTAAAAATTATGTCTGACATTTGTGTCGCAATTTCTGTCGCAGTCTAAACTAAGCTCATATTATGCTATTTATTTCCTTTTATTTTAATAATATGAGAATAAATAACTTGCAACTTTAATCCGAATGTAAGATCAATAGAGTAGGTACTAGTGACAGTAGATGCACAATATATTTTTCTTGCACTGGTAACGTCTATTCCTTTTCCTTCCGTTTACTATATATAGGCTTATGTTATTAAGCGCCACGAATGGGCATCTGTATCTTGGCTGTCCGCACCTATATCTTGGCTAAGGTTCGTGGATCTCTTTGCCGAAACTACAGTTTTATATTTGTAATTTCAGGATAGTTAAACTTTTATGTTAACGACTTTGTCAAGATCTAATAATAGAGCATGGTAATCATTATGGATCTTCAACGCCTTGACAGGTCGAATTTTATTAAGTACTGCTGTGAAAATTATTTCTTCTTGATACGACACGCATTATGAGGGATCATACGGCTCTTAACCTAACTATAGCATTTTTCTCCTCAAATTGATTGCAAATTGAAAGCACAGGATTGGGGAAGTACGTATACTGTACAAATAAAAGACTACGGTCAAATATCGCCACTCGCACCGAGTTTCGTATCCGATTATGAGAAGGCATCAGAGCTCCTTGGAAGATGACGGAGTTGTTGTCAACACGCTCCCAAAACCGTTGGTCAGACAGTTGCCAGTCTTTATAGACACTGGTTGCTGCTTGCTAACCGATAGTATAAAAACAGCGGTTATCCCTGTATTTGGCCTTTTAAAGAAGACCAAAAAGTAACCGAAAAATCTTTTTGTAAAAGATAATATAACAAACGAATTTTTTATTGTAATATATGTACTTACGAATAGTACCTTTATTTATAGTGTGAATAAAACGAACTCAAAGCAAGTGTTTCACAATAAACACTGTTTGTGTAAACCAATTTTATCGATTGTTGTCGTAATTGGCGAAAATAACCATCCTTATCAATCTGGCTCATACCTACGCACTACGTGCCAAAATTATGTAGTTATAAACAATTTAGCTGCTTTTACAACAGTATCCACTTATCTATATTTAGTCACATTAAGTATAAACAGGTGCCAGAGCACAGGGGCCCGTAGGGTGACGCTATCAGCACCAGCGGTGTCACTCGCTCGTCACTACTAGCGCCATTCCCCTCCGTGCGGAGCTTTTGCGACCCTTCTCACCAGTGGTGACTACACTGTGAAAGTATTCTTTGATTGGCAATATTATTATTAAAAGTTATCACGAGCATCATTTCTATGATTTACAATGTGCATTGAGCAAATTTTTCTGTTGTTATTGTACCCAATAAAATGCTAACGTAGACCTAATGTTTGCAGTATGCACAAAAATCGTAACTAATATTATAAATGCAATAGTGAGTTTCTTTGTTTGTTTTTTTCTAACCCTTTCACACCTTAACTACTCAACCGATCAACATGAAATTTAGCATATTATGAAAAGCACATATGGCACGGGACGATCGTCCGGAAAAAAAGGTGTGATAAAATAGAAAAAAAACTAACGCGAGCGAAGCCGCTGGCAAAAGCTAGCTAGAAATAAACGAACAAAAACACCGCAATTTGAAACTCCGCATTATGAATGTTAAAGATAAAAACAAATTGGGTCAAGAACGAGTCGTAGGTAAGATTTCACATGGACTGGACTGGTAGTACCTACCTATACCACAGATTACTAAGTATGCCTATACTTAGTAAAGTTACAATTTCATTACTAACGTTACCCGCAAAGAAACTAAATGTCACTACTACGCGTCTTGACTCTACATGATTTATGCCCCTAAAAATAGATGTTACAGTAGAGTGAATCAGATCAAAAACATTTCAGTATTTCACTCTAAGTATTTCATTAACGTGAGATATATTTTTTTTATATATTTGTTTGTCTATTTCAGGATATAGAGAATTTTTCTTTTGAAAATCCCGTTTAGCATAACAAAGGTTTCTGCATATTTAACCTAGGTAGGTACTTAATAGCTGCGAAATAAAATAAAGTTAAAAAGGTAAACAAGTCTTACTGATACCAACAAAAGACTAACGAAGTATGAATAATTAAATATATCCAGATTTTAGTTGACTAAAAATGTAATCAATAAATTAGTGATTGGTCAAAGTTCAGCGGAAATCTGTTTAATTTATTATCGTTTAACACTTAGTGGTCGTGTAGCACTGTGACAAGTCCCGATAACTTGTTCGAGTTTTATTACTTAACAAACTGACGAATAATTATATTTAAAAAAACTGTGCAGCTTAAAAAATGTTTATTCATTCCGGTTAAATACTTAAGATCTAACTCTACTCGGGACTGTTTTTCTTTCGTTGTAGGAATTTTATTTACATAATTTATATTATTGTTATTGTTAAAAAGTTAGTAAAGCACATTGGTAAAACGAAAGCGTCGCGGCGCGGCCACAATGGTTCAGTAGGATAATATGGATTCAATGATGCCTCAGTCATTATTAACCACAGAAAAAAGCAATGGCGCACAAGCCATAATTAATCGTCAATCGTTTAAGGGCAGTATAGGGTTTCTTTGTCAGGAAGTCCATGGACGAATTGAATAGAAAACTGGTGGGCATTTTGGTGGTGGTTTGTACAATAGTTGGTGTGTTGGTCCTTTTTTTTTTTTTATGGTATAGGGGCAAACGAGCAGACGGGTCACCTGATGGCAAATGACTACCACCGCCTATGGACACCTGCAACTCGAGAGTCACAAGTGCGTTGCCTTCCTTTAAGGTGGGAGTAGGACAAGAGGGGGAGGGGCGGGGGAAGTGGGAAGAGGGGAATAAGGGAGAGGCTTGCTTCACGGCCGGTTTTCTGTGAGGCCGTGGTAACGAGCGGAGTCGAGCCGGCCCATACGTGCCGAAGCATGGCTCTCCCACACACAAGGGTATATTACACTCGGACACATTTTCCATATATTTTCGATCACTTTTTACTCGGACACATTATCCATACATTTTCAATCAGGGTGCACGTTACCATATTACACTCGGACACATTTTCCATGCATTTTCGATCAGGGTCTACGTGACCCTGAATTCTGACGAAAGTTTAACATTTTTTACCCATCTCAAAAAGTGCCCAACGCCTCTAAAAAGTTCACTTAAAAAAAAATTACGAAACATCTCACGAGCAGATTTGACGACTTCCAAACTCCCAAACAGGCTGGTTTCCGAAAAGTCTTTAGTATCATACACAACACACCCACACCTCACCAGAGCATCCAGGAGACAAAGGAGTACAATCGGCTACACTGTCTTGCATTTGGCGGTTATGAAGGTTTTTGATTTCTTCGAGTCTTGGCCAATCTAGGCCTGCCATCAGTTAAATTGCCGACACCGGACAATCTCTTCAAAAATCCTGGACACATATGTGAAATCGAGATTGTTTCCTAGACACCTTAAAAAAGTTGCCGATTCCATTTTTTTAATTAAATTAAACAGCTTGCTCATCGAATAATTAAAAGCCCTCTGGCACAGAGTGCTTTACCCGGGTTTACCCGGACGCTTTTTGAAAACCCCGCCCGGACGCTCCCCGGACGCCCTCTAAACTAGGACAAATCCGGGAAAACTTGGGCGGATGGCCTTTTTTTTTTTTTTTAGTATGTGTTGAAACCCCCTCGGGCCGTCACCCCACCGGGGTTTTCGGCGGGGCGGTGTGTCGGAATCGAACCGACTAAAACGACACGGTGTGCCATACTGCGCCTTAAGTAGGAGAGATCCGGGAACAGCTTTATTAAGACATCCGGAACCCTGGACGGATGGCAGCCCTTTTTTTTTTTGGCCGTGTGGAAATCCCCTCGGGCCGTCACCCCACCGGGGTTTTCGGTGGGGCGGTGTGTCGGAATCGAACCGACTAAAACCACACGGTGTGCCGTACTGCGCCTTAAGTAGGAGGGATCCGGGAACAGCTTTTATTAAGACATCCGGAACCGGCAGCCCTTTTTTTTTTTTTTTTGTGCGTGTGGAAACCCCCTCGGGCCGTCACCCCACCGGGGTTTTCGGTGGGGCGGTGTGTCGGAATTGAACCGACTAAAACGACACGGTGTGCCATACTGCGCCTTAAGTAGGAGAGATCCGGGAACAGCTTTATTAAGACATCCGGAACCCTGGACGGATGGCAGCCCTTTTTTTTTTTTGGCCGTGTGGAAATCCCCTCGGGCCGTCACCCCACCGGGGTTTTCGGTGGGGCGGTGTGTCGGAATCGAACCGACTAAAACCACACGGTGTGCCGTACTGCGCCTTAAGTAGGAGGGATCCGGGAACAGCTTTTATTAAGACATCCGGAACCGGCAGCCCTAGGCCAACCCATTCAGCGATGCAAAATTGAATATCGAAATATTGAACCTCCGGAAATGTTTTGTTTTAAGATGATGATGACTTGCACTATAATATTTCTTTCCATTTCAATAACTTCATCTAATGCGCCCACTTTGTATTTCATTTTGGAGCCACACCCCTAAGAAAGTAATAGATAATGCCATAAGATTGATTGATTTCTTAGTCATATTTATTGCAAGATTTACTGAGTACGTAGGTACATATCTAAGATAACAGTCCTTTATTACAGCATTAATCTATACGTCTAATCTTTCTGGAAGTACAGAGTAATCGATTTTTTAACAAATAGTACAAGTATGGGAAGTCTGTGAAATATGTACTTGTTGATATCTATTTCTGTTGACTTGGTAGGCCTCTATGCCGAGTTGAGACATGTTGTTTATCTGCAAGTGGGCGCCACTGACGCTTATCAACTCCGCCATTGAAAAACAACGTTTACGCAAGCAGCATTTATCAATGAAAGCAAGTTTTTTCTTATCGTCCACGGCCATGTTTGTAATAGGTGAGGCCCACCGTTTTACTCATATGAGCGACTCTGCATTCAGTTAACATCAACAAACCTTTCTTTAAGTAAGATGAACTGAATGTTTTTTTTTTACCTTTGTACAGTATTATCCTATTTAATATTATAAATGCGAATGTGAGTTTGCTTGCTTTTATACCTTAACTACTCAACCGATCGAATACTCATAAAAGTATACTAACACGTCATCAGGAGTACAGAAAAGGACTTGAAGTACATTTCATGAAGAAAAAAGTACTGTTCTTGAGGGATTGAGAAACGACTCACACAAGCCATGGGTAAAAGCTAGAAATTAAGAAATCGTAATTTGGGCAAAGGGAATATGGCTTTCTGTAAAGACTTTACATTGTGGGAGAACTGTAGGAGAGCCATGCTTTGGGACATATGGGCCGGCTCGACTGGAGTGATACCACGGTCTCACAGAAAACCGGCACTTAAGCAATGCTTGCATTGTATTTCGCCGAGCGAGTGAGGTTAAACGAGACCCTAACCCTTCCCCCTACCACTCTTCCCATCTTCATCCCCTTCTACTCCCACCTTAAAGGCCGGCAACGCACTTGTAACTCTTGAGTTGGAAGATAGTCAAATCCATCTTCCAACGTCCAGTAGGTTCTGGATAATATTTCTGTGGATAGTCCTGCCCATAGTGAGGACGACCAGCGACCCTCCAAATCCTCCTTACAAGTATACATATACCTAATCGGCAAGGAGTAGTTAGTGGAGTTAGCATTTAAATTCCTGAACTACTTACACAAAAGAAACTTAAAAATAAAATGTTTTTTAAGCACAAGATTCATGTCATGTCATAAGTCAATACTCTTGTGTTTGCTTGTTTGTACAGTTTTATTTTTTGAAAGTTCAAAAGGTAATTTTGAAAAGGAATCCAGGAACTTCTAAACTTTCGTTTCTATTATCCATTTAAAAGTATATAATAATAATAATAAATTATATTTATTTCTCTCATCACAAAAGTAGGTAAAACTTAGGAAATACAAATACAGATCAGTCAAACTATTATTCCTTTGTGAGAGACTGGTGTCTGTGTTAGGAAAAACCTGTATTACAGATCACCAGGCTCTCACCTCTTGGACGAACCATAGTTACATTAATTATAGCATGTACTAGTTTACAATAAATGTAAATAATTAAGATAAAACAAACAAAATGTGTGTGTGTGCGTGTGCATGTGTGAGTGCGTGTGCATATGCATGTGCGTGTGTGTGTGTGTGTGTGTATGCACGGTACCCATCAGTATAGTTCAAATTAAATAAGCTATATTAACTTGGTGGTACAAGTAGGCTTTCTGTACCCGTATAATTTACGTTTTGTAGCTTTAATTTAAATTTATTTACGAAGTATTTGCAAAGGATTGAATTAATTTTATTATATAGGCCTAAGAAGCAATAGAACCTATGTGATTAAGTCCTTTTATAACTGATGTCAGTTTGATAGATTTTATGTTGTCGTTGATAGATTTTATGTTGATGTCATTTTGCTGCATTAATTAAAGGATCATAGTTGGTTAGTGAGTTAAATGAAAAACAAAAAGTTGCCGAACTGTAAAAACTTTAAACTTTTGGTATAAGTCTCTTGTGGGATACAAGAAGGGTAGGTAAAGTGCTACCTTTAAGACTGCCCTTTGGGCACGTTCCAATTTTATCATGTGATGCATACATCAGTATTGATTGACATAATGCGAGATACGTTATTTAAACTTACGACACTTTCTGGTCAACTTACTTTCTGGTCACATACATGTCGTAAGTTTTTGAAGATGAAAATTAGTTTCTTAGGTCTAGAAAATAAGGTCTAGGTCTAGAGTAAAATTAATCAAGCTATTCTTGGAAGAAAGCATCTAAAACGACAGAAACCTAAACTTTGAGTCAAGTAGTATCAATAAAAACTCAACTAATTATCGTAAAATTTTGCACACACGTTGTCACGTTTTTAGCGTAACGTTACCTTTCATCCAAAAAAAGTAATGAGTAGTTAAGGCGTGAAAGCATTACAAACAAATAAAGAAATTCACTTTCGCATTTATGTTATTAGGTTAAGAAATTAGGATAGTGAACAATATTATGTTACCAGAATGCGAATGATTAGGATAGCGTTCACGAACTATTCACTAACATTTCTATAATTACACAAACGCATATTACGCGGTGGGATTTTATATTCATAAGTACTACATATGGGATACTCAGAGAACGTCGTAAAACGTTTTATAGTCTTCGTGCTTCACGTTTTCAGGTACTACAATCAGAGTAGTAGGTAGGACAGTAGGTACCTACATAAATCATAACGCGCTGTAAACTCACCGGCGCGGCGCGGCGCGCGGCGAGCGGAGAGTAAATGTGATATAAAAATAAGGAGGTACTATATGTTTTCAGAATTTGTTGATTCAGGTAGCGTGCGGCACGAGTATATCCCATCTGTGTGCAAAAAAGAGCTCTCCTCCATTCGATGTATAATTTCCTTGCATAAATAAATATTAACGCACGTTTCATACCACTTGAAGCAAGGCCTATATGCTAATAGAGCCCCTGTAACCTACTGATAGTTTTTTTTCCAAGGTTTTGATGCCTGTTTCAACGTGGTATCTAAGTATCTACTACTATTTGGCATTAATATATACGTTCACAAAAATCATACAGTTTTTTTTCTTAATTTAAAAATGGATCGTGGCCGTGGCCGTCTATTGTGGTGAATATTTTAAGAGATACTCTACAGACAACTGTTTTCAATTTACTTAGTTTAAAATATAATTATGGGAGGCAATCATAAATTATAATCTGCAACCCGTGACGCTGTCCGCCTAGTTCTAGTTGCTAGGTTGCGAGAACAGACGGGGACGGCAGGCAGTGGCATGCCGTCGTGCTCCTGTATCAACATAATTTCCACATTTAACAACAAACATCGTTATCCATGGCGTGGCGTTGGTAAATGGTAAGCGCTGCGCGCCGGTCTTAACTGAAAGCGAAATGTGGAAATCCGTGCAGCCCACTGGTATCACTCTAGCATTGCCTACCCTGTAAAAAATTAAAAATTATTGAAGTGAAAGCAGCACAGTTTGAAACATTTTATAAAGGAAAAAGAAGAGTACCAAATGAGCCTGCTTGAGAAACTAGCTAATCATGGAATAAAAAAATAGACAGTTTATACGTGTGACAAACCTAAAAAAACATCCTATAGACCCAATGTTCTTTATACATTTTTTTAATAACTTTCCAACGCGTCTAAACCAATTTTGAATACACCTTTTTCAGCGCGTCACAGACACTTCTTCCACAGCTTGCTCGAACGCAGGTATTCCGGCGATGAAAACTTCTTTGACTTGATTTTTTATTTTAGGGTATAAAAAGAAGTCGTAAACGTACAGAAACAATGCCCTGCACCAATCTTAGCTATCCGTATCATGGCACCATTGCAGGTGAGCCTGCTTCTGAGCGTCCGTGATATTGTGCAGTACGCAGTGCGAAAGTATGCTCATCATGCAAAGATAAGCAAGAAAAAACTTTATTTTTAAAATAAAAAAATACTTATTTGCTATTCATTCATAAGTTACTACGTAAGCCAAATTGCTTTTTCTATAAGTTTTTTTTTCATACTTAGGAGGAAATTTTAAATTCATTTTTTTAATAGAATTTCTGATTTCCCACATAAAAATTTACGTTTACGAGAAATCGATTGAACATACGCGATAAAACAAAATTAGAACAAGGCAAACAAAAGTTAAAGTTAGTCCAATTACAATTAATAAATGTTTTCAGATTTCTTAATTGTAATTGGCTTTAATATTGGCCCCTGCAAGCTGTATTTGAGAAAAACTTGTGTGACACTCGTGGGACAGATGAACCATCGTAAATATTGTTCTAGTTTAATTTCCGTAAGATACATATAAAAGAAAGAAGAGTTAAAGAAAATCAGCCACCTATATTTCTCGTGTTCATAGCCATAATTCTTTACTAAGCCCTTGGAAGCAGCCAGTCGTTTCTTAAAAGAACCATTAAAGTAAAACAAGGCATTATAACAAGGTTAGAACAACGCTCTAGTAAAACTTTATGTTATTCAAATACGCTGCTACAGGCAATAGAGAAAATGACAAGCGTGGTACGAAGAATATAATTTCCGAGTAGTACGCCTTATTGGACATAATTGGCACATAAGTTTTCCAGACATGGCCGACGCATGATGTAATGCTATGTTAGTAATGTAACTCGACTGTTCGATGCGCAGTTGACCCCAATCGCCCTCAATCGAAGGACTAAATTGTTTGTCCAATCAAGTGATATTATCTTTCAAAAAATACAATTGTACGATATTTAGGTACTTTAAGTTCCCAAAAGTTTCTAGAAACAATTGTTGGAGATGTTCAAATTAGTACGTTGCGAACTCTCAAATTGTACCTACTTATTCGGCTATATATCCAGCAAAAATAGGACTGTTTCATGTCCTTGGCACCAGAAACTTCAGTAGGAGTAACCCCTCCTAAATCTCGAAATCATAAAATATCTTAAAGGAACCCAGGATGTGCTACTTGGTAAGAGTACCCGGCGTACCCGCGTAACTTAGGTAGGGTATATACTGATTTTTTTATTTAAATTTTGACGCTTCTGGCCTGGTTAGGCTTGTAAATAAACGTAAATAATAAAAAATATATGTACATATTATGCATAATAATATGTACATATTTTTTTTTTCACTAGATATATTTTTGGACTGCCATTGGTTAAATTGTTATTTGGTATTTATATATGTATTTAATAGAGAATATTTAGACTTTTTTTCTGCTAGGGAATTTCTTATTAGAAAATAAGAACTCAAAGCAGAAAAAAGTCTAATATTCTCTATTCACTCCCAAGGTTTGTTGGAAGAAAACTCCGGTTTCGGTTATATTCATTCACCTTTGTACATACCATTTCCTAGTTTTTTACTTTTGTACAGCCATGGTAATTTCTTATGCTAGAGAAATAGCATGCCTTAAGGCCTCTTTGTGCACAAACAGTGTACCTATATAGGTATGTATTCATTGTCTTATTAGCTCCTTGGTGTGTTATTTTCAAGGATGTTGTCATAGTAGGGCGTCGTCGATCTGCTCGTTATTGCTAATTGACCTGCTTAGTGACACCGATCGACTCGACTTTTAGCAGCTCCTTATTGACAACTACGTTAAAATTATTGACTATTGAGACACAATTTACTGCTTATAGGTCATGATATTAGTTGATATATCTTAATTAAACAGCATGAATAACATACCTAAAATCTTTACACCAAATTCAAATAAGCAAATAACATTTGCCTTTGATTACGGTATACAATCTGATATTATATGAGTTGCATGCGTTATTGCGAAAATGCACTCTGCGTCCTCTCGAATCTATCGTCATCGTCGAATATATCCACAGGAACACAGAGCCGTTATTATCTTAGTAAGTAGGTAATCTATAAAATTGCATGAGTCCACTAACCCCTTCGATAGCCTATATCGGGTTGTTATTATCGCAGCAGCATACATCTCACAAGTCTTAAAAAATATCGCAGAAACGCATGCGATAATAACCGTCTTTATTAATGTATGTGTGAATGTCCGGCATTAGTGAATGTTAAGATGCACCGGTGTATGTCAACAATCACCAACTGCGGAGTCCGACATTATGTATTTAATTTATTTATTTGAATCAAACTTAAACTGGTTAATGTTAACACACACAACACCTAGAATTTAGATTCAGCTTTTATTAAGACATCCGGAACCCTCCTAGCGCCTGCCCGCAAAAGCGCGGGCACCACCTTAGGGTAAAAATGGTAAAAACCTCTCAATTAGGCGACGTCCAGGCACACGCAGACGCCGCCTCCTCGCGGGGGGCCACTATAGCGGATGGAAAGGGTCCCGTGCTGCCGCCCTGCCCACTCGATGATGACAACAATCACTAATTATCACGCGTTAATAAGTTTAACGAGAACTAAGTATATTTGCAAAAGGAATCCGTATTCCCGCGCCTTTATTCCTTGATAATTATATTTCTTCTAAATTTCAAAAGCAGAGACCAAGGAGTTCCTTTTTCAATTTTTCAATTCTAAAATATTTTTTACACAATGCAAAATAGTTTTCATGTTATGAGGTCATTAATATAACATTTTTAGACTTTGCCTTTGTGTGGTTATATTTCAGGATCCTGTTATAGCGATGAGAAGAAGCAATCTTCCATTTCAGTTTGGCGCCAAATGCATCGTCGTAACTCATTTTAAGTGTGTTTTACAAACAGCGCTTCGTTCTACATATTACTAGAACGAAATATTGCCTGTAAAGGATAACAGAATGGCTGTGTACTCGAATTTTCTAGTATAGTACATTATATTATTGTAGGATTAAAAAATATGTGTCTGTTCTGAGACTCAATCAAACACACTGTCTAAACATAACTAATAATTACCTACTTATCTATACTACTATGTATTGTTACTGATCGTAACTCTGAAAGCAATTTTTGTACGGTATAATTTAACAACCAAGCATACAGCAGACCTGGTGTTAGGTGGTTACTATTCTTCTTCTTCATCTCAGACGATGTCAACCAGTTTGGTGCAGACCTCCTTCAGATTGCGCCATCTAACCCGATCTTACGCTACTTCCATCCAGTTCGTCCCTGCAATTTTCTTAACGTCTTCCTTCCATCGCATTTGTAGTCTTCCTCCAGGTCGCTTTTCACCCCAACGCCTCCATTCTAAGATCACTTTGCCCCACGAGCCATGTTTATGACCACTGCCATTTTAGACGTGCCACTCGTTTAACGGCATCGGTTACTTTACTTTGCTCTCTAAGAGAGGTGTTTGTCTTGCGGTTTCTCGGCTCCTTTCCAGTTTCTTCTGAACGACTTGTGTTTTGTTGATACGCTCCTTTGTCAGGACCCAGGTTTCTGCTTAAAAGGTAAGTACAGGTAAAATGCACTGGTCAAACTGTCTGGCTTTCTGTTTCGCGATTATACTCATTTTGAAAGCAAAGTTCAGGTTTGCGTAGTTATAGCCCGCATAAGACGTATGCGTCTATCTATCTCGTTTATCTGATTTTGTTTTCCCATCCTTAGTGCATGACCCAGATAGACGTACTTCCCTACCTGTGCAATTACGGTTTGCTTTACTTTAATTTTATTGTAACAGGTATGGTATCATTGGTCATGACCTTAGTTTTAGTTAGATCCATTTCCAAGCCGAAATTTAAGGGGGCTACGTTCAACTCATGAATCATGATTTGGAGATCATAAGGATTGTCACTTAGAAGAAAGATATTGTCGGCGAACCTTAGGTTGTTCAGTATTTACTCCTGGCAACTTAAGACCACATTCTTCAAATGAAAGTTTTTTGAAGACATCCTCCAGTGTCTTGTGTTAGGTCAACTACTATGACTTACATGGTAGCGTAATTCTAGATGTTCTCAATAAGCTTCGAGTATCTGTAATCTATTCGAGCATTCTGTAGTGCTTGAACCTGTAGTGTAGAATCCTGGGCAGTCCAGGATTCTACACTATCAAACGCTTTCTTGTAGTCAATAAAATCAGTTGGTAGAAATCAAATTTATTGGTCAACCGGTGTGATGATTTTGGTACTATTAGGTTCCTATAATACATAACCAATCGATATAGGGATGTTGATACTAATCACGAATTTATATTACATTGTACCTAACTAAATGATAAATTTTGATGGTTTAAAACCTAAACCCTATTTTATTCCTTTCCAAAACTAAAGTAAATTTATTAAAATTGATTTCAAAACCGACGATTTTATTTTTTTGTCTGATCAATGCCCTAAATTGATGAGGAGAGTGGTGTGCTGATCGGTACCTAGGGCCTACCGAACTATTTTTTAGCTTTTAGTACATTATCTGCATCATTATCTTTATTTGCAATAAAACCGTTTAACTTAAACAGTTTTTTTAGTTATTTTATTTCCAGAAACAATGGATTCATCAAAGCAGCATCTGCCAAAAGTTAATGTCAACATGATTGTGGCTTTTTTGTCGAAAGTACAGTTTTGAAGAGTAGTAATTAAAGAGACTAAACTACGGTATGTACAAATTACAGTTTAAACTTTGTATTTCGTTCAGCATCTTCTAGACAGCAGTTAATTCAGTTTAACAACGTAAACTTATGAGGATTATGAAACTGAGATTGTGAAGCAAGTATTCTTCGCTACCTTCGAAAATATCAACAACTATGGTGAGGTGTCCTTTTTTTGACCTGAATATTTGTGAAAAATACAAATGTTAGTTAGGGCGGAGGTATTATTATCACAATAACAAAACAATTTTTTAAACAATAATTTATTAGAAAAAAAAGTAAAATATGTCTTATTTCATAGTTATTCCAAAGTATTAACAGTGAGGTAATGAAGCGCCGGTTCCTCTGTGTCGTATAATTCTTTCAACGCTTCTAAAACCAAAGACTGAATGTAATCAACCTGAAACGAAAAAAAAACATTATCAGCATTATCTCAGCTACGAGACATCCACTACTGCTGCTGCTGTGGGCCTGTTAACTTCCACTAAAAAATTGTTAAATCATAAAAGTAAAGATAACCTTTCAAAACAGCATTGAATATTTTTTATTTACGGTGACTAAAAACAAAAATATTCGCAAGATGAGGCTCCCAAACCATGATGGTCCTCCTTCTATTCTTTTCATAAAGCATGGTTCTTTTTATAAAACTCGGCGAAGCGCAGGGGGAGAGCTGAACTCGCAGTTAATAAGTCCCCTGCCAGTCAGAGTCAGTAAAATGCCTCTTTGTCCAAATCCCAATTAAGCGGCTAACATTAGTACAAGATATACCTATAACTAGAATTAGTTATAGATATAAAAAAGTATATGTTGCATGAATATACATTTTATACTAATAAGACGATGTGGCTATATTCAAATACAGACACAGAAAATACCACCATTTAGCTTGGCTGATGACCCGACTAACTTTGTGCCTACTGATAATAGTCGTTGGTGTACAATGAAGGTTATTCTATTTTATTCTAGTCCTGCTTCGTACACTGAATGTTCACAAGCTGATTGGCATGCATATCCCAATAAGAACCAACAACCTGGCGCGTTCCTTTCTTTCAGTTCCCTAGTGGTAAACACATGGCCCGTACTTATAGTAAGCAATTTTTTATTAGTGTCTATAATCAATCGCTACACCAGCAATACCCCAGTGCTTATGCCATACGCTTCCCAATAAAGTCATTACGAAAATGGAAACGAAAAATATCTTTGTAAATTTTGCTGACGTAGTGCAGTGTTAAAAATGTTCGATTAAACACTAACTACCAGATTCGCAATGCAAATATATAAAGCGATTATTACTAGTTTTATGTTAACAAAATGTAGGTAGTAGAAAGAAAGGTCCTGGTAAATTTTTGCAACAAGAATAATTATAAAGAATAGTTAATCATCCACATAGATTCATTAAAGACTCCATAAAAGATTTTTGGCACTACGTGACCACCACATGAAAAACAGGTAGGTACCTAAATACTTCCCCTGTTTGGAGACACGTATTCAAAAAGTCTAATGCCTCACATAATATGATAAACAAGATAAAATCTGCGAACTCTTTTAAAAGTTTTATGTTAACTACCTGTTGCGAAGGGCAGTACCCGTCGTCTGTAGATCTGGCAACTGTGATGAGAACTGGTGGGGGTAATCCTTTTAATACAGGTACAAGAGCATTTTTCACCAATCGCTGTATTTCTTCCTGGGAACTGATGTGATACGGCAATCCATCCTGGTCACGAGTACACCCTGCAGCAAATACCGCCCACCAGTCTGGCTTCTCATTTAATTTCTCCGTTTCTGATAATATCGCTTTACTCAACTCTGCAACCTAATTATAGATAATTATAAGTTTTATTTGAGTATCAATACGGTATATAAACTCGATTTAGAGACTGAGTAGCACTTTATTTACTAAAAGGGTGGCATCTGATGGTAATCTGTTACCTACAAAAAGCACTTGCAACATCAAAGTGCAACATGCGATGAAGGCCTTATCGAATCAGTCGATTCGCCCTTACTAGTCAGGTATTCAAGAAAAATATAAGTGAGTACAATCTGAGTGTCGTGGGAGAGCCATGCTTCGGCGCGTATGGGCCGACTCGACCAGAGTGATACCACGGCCTCACAGAAAACCGGCAGTGAAGCAATGATGTCGTACCCGAACATCGAACCCTTCCTTCCCCCCCCCCCCTCTAACCCCCGCTCTCCCCTTCCTTCCCCTACTCCCACTTTAAAGGCCGGCAACGCACTTGTGACTCTCGAGTTGCAGGTGCCCATGGGCAGCGGTAGTCACTTATCATCCGGTGACCCATCTGTTGCTCGTATCGAATAATAATAAAAAACCTATATCTTCAAATATATTAAAATCAATGTTTATTTGTTCGTATTTTATGCGCTGAAGTGCCGTTCATCGGATCATCAAGAATTTTTGCATTAACGTCGCTAGAGATATATAAACAGAGAATACTCAGAAAACGAAAGTTATAAAGTTGTTTACAGTTCTATTAAGCGAGCCTATTGCGCGAGCAAGCGTCTGCCCCTCTCTCCCTGAACCCTCCTGTGACATCACCGTAACATGTGAACTTATGACACAAAACAGATCATTGAGTCCCACGCTACTAACGAGCTAGCTCAATAAAATCTTGTTGTTTATTTTAAATCGCTCGGCAGAATTCCTAAGTACTAAGTTATAATAATAGAGTTATAAATTTCATTCCACTGACCATTAGATACAGTCGAGATTTCTCCCCCTCATATTTATCTAAGTTATTATCCTGCTCTAGATGTTGGAACAACTTTTCAAGTTGCTCTAGTTGTTGTTCTCGGGATGCGACAACTTTAGCTATCGTTTCATCGTCGTCTGTGTCAGGAAGTTCAAAATCAAATATCGGTAACAATCGATCATACACTTTAATATTTTCGTACAACGAAAGAAAAGGATTTCCTGTACTAAAGAAGTCTAAATCGATGTCGAGAATATATGGTTGACTTATATTCAGATTTTCAAAGTATCTTTGATTACTGATCTCATCTCCTCCTAGTGAGGTATCAGAAAGTTCAGCTGAAGTAAAAATAAACTTTCTCTTATTCTCTAAATGTGCTGAAAACAGTGCGTCTGAAAGATAATAAGGTTCTTTGCTGTCGACGCGAAGTTCACCCGTTAAGGGATGATCGCCTACATGTATAGGTCTTGTTCCATCACGGAATTGTTTTGCCCACGGTGGTCTCAGCCATACAACTTGGCTGATATGACCGGCAGCGATTGCTGGTACAATCCAGTTTTCTATTTGTAATAACGGTAGAACATTCCTTCCAGACCGTGCTTCCATCCCTTTCAATTTACGGTCAATAAGCATATCTGGATGAGCGTCTAGGTGAAGAAGAGCTGTTCCTTCTAATGGTAACTTTTTTCCACCGATGGCCGAGTATATAAACTGTAAGGCATCGTTGTGTTCTTCCACGACATAAATCGGAATCTTTTTAAATTGCTTTATCGGAATGTTGCAATTGTTTTCGCAGGTCTTTGCCATTTCGCCTTGTTTAGCTACATCTGTACTATTATGATTTTTATACTATTATTACATCTTAAAACTGTAAATATAAAAATAGATTAGATGTATTTTTTGACAACATAATATATAGTATAAGTTGGTCAGAAGGCGTATGTATTAGTGCCTAATTAAGTACATATACGTTTATCCTATTTTTTTTTTAATTTGAATATATTATGAGGGTATTTGGGAGGGTTTCATTTATTTAATGACACATCAGAATCAATAAGTAACTAGGTCTCACATGAGTAACTAAACAATCAACTATAATTGTTAATAAAAATCTTTTTAACAAAAAATTAAACTTTAAAAAATTAAATTAAAATTAAAGAACTAAAAAGTAAAAAATAAATAACTATAAAAAATTTATAATCTAATTTTGAGTCGGCGCCAAATAATAAATTGGTTGTTTGGCGCCGACTCAAAATAAGATTATAAAAAGTTTATAGTTATTTATTTTTTGCTTTTTAGTTCTTTTCGTCGGTTTAATTTTTTGTTAAAAACATTTTTACTTGATGATTTTTTTTCATAATCAGCTCAGCTACATGAGGTGATGATTTCTGAACGCAAATACCTGATAAAGTAATGAAAAGTAAACAGAAACACTTTTCGTTCCTACAATTTTCGAAGGTTTCTCTCAATTTTATCAGGATCCTATCATCAGATCCTGACTTCCTTGACATGGGACCACCCTTGAGGTATACCCTATCTAACAAAAAAAGAATAATCAAAATCCGTTCATAAGTAACGGAGAGAGGGCTGAACAAACCTAAACAAAATAAAAAAATAATAAATATATTTACGGTCGAATTGAGAACCTCCTTTTTTTTCGTCGGTTAATAATGCTCGAAATAGAAAGGTTTTTATTACTTTAATAAACTAACTTCCAACAGAATGTTAATAGTGTACATTTATATGTACACTATTAATGTGAGAAATGTGTATAATCAAAACATGTACTATTCTATCACCGATAGAAGCGTATTTCACCGCTTTTGAAGTTATTCATTCTGTTTGAGAGCCTTTTAAAACAGGTCAAGGGCGTCGCGAAAGCTAAAGGGATGTGCCACCCTGATTTTCGTTTACTTTTCTCTCAGAGCCGTTAAAGCTTTTGCGTCTTATGTTTATTCTACTGTAAAATACAATTACACCAAATTAATATAGTATCACTACATATTATAAAACAAAATCGCCCGCCGCGTCTGTCTGTTCGCAATAAACTGAAAAACTAATGAACGGATTTTCATGCGGATTTCACTAATAGACAGAGTGATTCATAAGGAAGGTTTAGGTGTTTAATTTGTTAATATTTTGTGTAAATTGGTTGAAATATGTTGATGATTGTTGAAGATGTCTCTACCCGTGCGAAGCCGGGGCGGGTTGCTAGTGATAGTATAAATTATAATCTTTTTTAGTAAACGCCTATTATAAGGGCAAACTACTGCAGTTTCAGCCCCGTTCACTATCCGAGACTTGCAGTATCCCTTACCCTAGATTCCTCCCCCTACCCATTTTTCCTTATACAAATTTACCTTCTTCCTTCTTTCCCATCTTAAAAAGACTTCAGTCCTAAGGAGGGGTGGCATCAGGCACCTGGCCAGCCATAAGACAAACCAGCCAAACCCCTTCGCAATGTTATACATTGCGCCGCAATGAAAATTGGAAAAATGGCATGAAGATGATGCTGATAACTAATAGTAATTTTGTTATACCATCTTCGAAAACTTTTACAGGTAGTAACTGATTTAGATATTTCATTGACGATCTTAGCTAATTTGTGCTTGCCGTACTTAGGCCTGCCATCACTTAAATTGCTGACACCGGACAATCTCTTAAAAAATCCCGGACACATGTGCGAAATCGAGATTCTTTCCCGAACACCTTAAAAAAACGCCGATTCCATTTTTTTATTAAAATAAATAGCTTGTTCATATAATAATTATAAGTTGCCCTGGCACAGAGTGGGTTTTACCCGGACGCTTTCTGAAAACCTCTAAACTAGGACAAATCCGGGGAAGCCCGGACGGATAGCAGCCCTAGCCGTACTTAACAGTTTTATCCGCAATAATGGTCACTGCTCCACTCCTAAGGTAATTATAGGATGTAAAATAGCCTATCACCTCAAGAACTGGGCTGGTAGTTACTGAGATTAGTGCGTCCACACAAAAAACAAACTCTTCAACTTTATTTTATGTAAATTATACTATCAATCCTTATCTGTCTCTTTAACAAAAACCCCAGCGTCATGCCTGCTTTATTATTTACCTCTTTTAAGGAGTTATAGGCTAGTTATTACATTTCCATGAAACAAAAAGTTATTATATTTTGCCTCGCAAGCGACCAAGGACCACTGCTAATAAGCAAAATCTTGGAGTCGAAAGGCCAATCGCATATAAACATTTTCCTCAACGCGGGCATTTCCCTCTTGCAGTTCCGTTTACGCTCTGCGACTAAAACTATTTTTTTTAATATTCCGCTGATATGGAATAAATAAGTATATCCCATCTGGATATTATAACATTAGAAAAACATTAGTACATTAGGCTAAAACTTCAAGCGAGTTCGCTGGACATTATCCTTCTCTACTATAATTTGCGGTTTTCACTGTGACCACTTGTGGTTACAATAAAAACCACAAATTATAGTTATATAAATATTAATAATTTCAACCGTATTAAATAAAAACTTTAACATTATTATTATATTTATACCTATTGAACTAGCACGCAATTTCAGCCGTGTTTATGTTATAACCTTCCTCAATGAATAGTCTATCCAATACAAAATTCGAATCCGACTACTAATTCTAGAGATTAGCGTGTTTAAACATACATACAAACAATCAACAAAAAACCTTTAAGCTTTATTACATTAGTATAGATAAATAAAATTATATTTCATTACTGTGCGATAATAAAGCGCAATTCTCTTCCGTGGGGTGGGTAATATTATTTGAATTCACCGGGGGTATGGGTTAGCGCGGCGCAAGAATCTCATTAAAGCGGGCCATGAACGTTTTCCATTAGCTTCGGCAAACTTCCGACTGGCGCGATGCGTAGTTGCGCGTCGCGTCGGCTGCTGCCTGGCGGGCGGCATAAGTCGAGGTAACAGGTCACGGAGTAAAATATAATACAGAAGGGGGTACCACGATGGTATATTTAATGCCTATGCAGTTTGTACTAACTTATCTAATATAACTTAGATTCATGTAAATATTTCACTCCTAAATCCTTAATGATGATTGTCAAATTTCCGTTACCATAACCTTATTAAATATTTAAAAATCAGACGAAAGATTATTATTGTCCTTGAATAGGTATCGATATTCAAATCTACTAAGGTACCGGCCATTCTATATGGTTGGCTTACTCTTGGGTCGGGTGCTGCACGGTGCGGAGGAGGGGTGTTGTGACGGCTCGGGCCCGGGGTCGATATTGCGCGTCCCTGACGTCACTACGCTACTACGCCCGCCCAAACATACCCCCCGCGATCGCGCACCCCCTTGTGACCTATTGCGCCGTAACGCCCACCTGGGTCAAGGTGTGGAAGCCGCTCCGGATCCACCCGGCTGCTAAAATACCACCTACTACTCTGCGTTACGTGTTTAAATGAAGGCGAACAAATCTTGTTTTAACTTGCCGAAGTACACGGCCATGTTTGAAGGGTGTACATACCTATACACTGTACACCTACATTGTAAACATAGCCATTGATACGGCTGTGTTTATTATTAGCAGCCGTGTAACTACCTACTTATAACGTGCCCTAGATATGAAATTATAGAAGGTTTTTAGTCTCCCCACCCCCCTTGCGTCACACTTAGGTTTATTTTGAGATCAATCGCGAGACAATTTGTAAGTAACTTATTTGGTATCTATAATTATTACCGTAACCACTACACACACTATTTACGCTAACCTGTTTATGTATGAATGTGTGTGTGAATTATGTCCTTGGATTATCCTGCAAAGTATCGATCTTGAAACCGATAGGATGCAGGTTTAAATCCTTCCATCAGAATATAAGTTTTTTGACCAGTTGTAGGTATTTAAAATTTAGAATATTCTTGAGATGTAAAGAGGATTTGAATCAATTCTACTTTGAATGCCTATGGCGACAAAAATCTTTTAGCGCCTGGAAGATATTGACAATTGATAAAGGTATTTATTTTGTAAGTAGATATTTCCAGACACTTTTACAAGTCGATTCGTTCTGGTACGACCTTGTGTCGGCATTTTCTATGATTAGCCTTGAGAAACGCCGAAACAAACCCAAGAATTCAAGGCAAAAAAAAAGTCTAAACAAGTCTACATAAACTCAAAATATGTAAGTGCGTCCAGACTGGCCTTTATATGTGTAAAAGAACCATGTCAGTTTTGAGCTGAACAGTCACGACGTCCAGTGGACTAGATAATTCGGTCATCCCGGAACTCAGCCACAACTCAAGGAGCTCCACTTTATTTTTGTGCGTGTGGAAACCCCCTGGGTCCATCACCTTATCGGGGTTTGTATTGGGGTGTATTGGAATTGACGAAAACCACACTGCGTCTAAAATAGGCGGGAACCGGAAACAGCTATTATTAGTACATCCAGACCTCTCCTAGCGCCTGCCCGCAAAAGCGCGGGCAACAGTTTCAGATAATTGCTCTGAATTAGGCGAAGTCCAGGTCCGTCCATTAATGATAGTATTAACACTAAAAATAAGCATAAGTTTGTGCTGCCAATGACTAGGCTCGAAAAAAATTGTATTTCATACGAGTAGATGCCAAAGTACACGCTTCTACAACAAAACCCCCAACTATATACAAAACCTGAGCACATCTCAAGTTTTATATAATTTTGAATGATTTTTCGTACATTAATAAGGTTTTCATATATATTTCATTGCGATGCTACCGTCGTAATACCGATTTCTTTAAATGTTTCCTTCGGTGAATCCGTAGACCTAAGTTTCAAATTGTTCGAATAGCTCTTTTCTGCAAAGCAACAATTTTATGTCTATCGGCATCCACCGACTTTAAACAGACCAGTGTCATATGTATTATAATCTTTTCAATTAAGTTTATAATCGATTATTTTTCACTTTTCAGTACCTTTTGTAAGAACCTTTTGAAGTTTGACTAGGTTACTGCCGTTTATGTTTAAATCAACAGGCGGCGTAAGTTAAATTTTGTGGTTACCAACTGGTAATAAAATCTTAACTTTCAGGATTATGTTATGTCATAGATTGAGTCTCATAATTTTGTTCATCCTTAACACAGAAGCGGTGTGTATCACAATATGCCACTATGCCACTGGTGTTGGGCAATATAAAATTGTTCTTTCGATTAAAGATTAACAATAGATTTAGTGTGACTACCACGATTAACAATTAATTAAGTGTAATTAACGTTTGTGATTAATATCAATCGCAATTAAATTAATTGCAAATAATCATTAACTCTGGTGGGTAGTAGCTGGAAACTGAACTATGGTACTAATTTGATACAATTTCCGAACATCCCTCATACTAATTATCGCAAATATTAAAAAGTATTCATAAGCCGCCCGCAATCGTAATTTAAAACAAAAGCAGTACATGTATTATTATGTCCAAACTCAAAAAATGTAAGAAAACAATACTTAAGTTACTTACTTCTCAATAGTACTTAACGTGTTAATTGATGGCAATTTTTTTAAACCAGGTTTTAAATTTTAAATATTAAATTATTTTAGTGTTATTATTTTTTACCAGTTGCACGTAATTTGAATGATCTCATTAAACAATAAGCAACAAAAAAAAATATAGTCAACATAACTTTTTTGGCCAGTTGATATCCCTGTCCTAGAGGCCTCTCCAATCACAGGACAGCCATACGGGTACGCGCCTCTGCGAGTTACTACAGTCTCAGTCTCGTTTCCCCATCCAAGACTTGCGGTATCCCTTACTCTAGCTCCCTCGCTCTATCCTTCTTTCTTTGTCCCGTCTAAAAACCATTACTTTCCCCAGGGGGGTGGCGTCAGGCAGGCGGCCGGTCATAAAAGAAACTAGCCACAACCCTTTGCAATGTTACCCATTGTGCCAATCCCAAATAAAATTGAGAAAAGGGCAGGAAGATGATAACTTTTTTTAATTAGGCAATCATGATCAAATTTCTTAGGGTTATTAGACGGCCGAAAGCCGAAGGTTTTGGCGATAGTCTATTATTAATCGGCTTCGGGCAAAAAACGTCCTTCCGTCGGACACTACCTAACTATTATGATATATCTATGAAAAGTTATATAAAGTCCAAATTAAAACTTCGAGGGTTTCTTGTTCCTGCTATGTAAATAATTACACCCTATCTAAAATGTGGGGCATACCGAAAGTTTCTGGTACTATCAACCTACAATAAAAAAAAATAAAAAGGAATTCGAAAAAGGAACTCTCTTGAAACATGTTACTTTTTGATTTGCGAGACTGCCATTTGTTTTTCATTGTGGCGTCCTTTGGAAAATTAAGTGTCGCTATTACAGTGAATTGAACTTGTGAAAATTTACACGCAATGATTTTTTATGATTTTCGCTGTGGCTTAAGTCAACAAGATAGTTGCCAAAGACTTTAATTGGCATTTGGTGATGAAGCCCCATGTCGCAGCTCTTCGTATTCATAGTTCGGAAAATTTCGACATGGACGTGACGTCTCCATGACGATGTACGTGAAGATCGGCCGGCGACTGCGGTTACAGAATCCAATATCGATACCGTAAGACAACTGATTGAAACTGATAAAAAAAATACTTGTCAGCAAATTAGGCATGAGGATTAGGAATGAGCCAAGTTTTGCGTGTGCATCTGAAGGTTCGGAAGCTTTGCACTCGCAACTACTGCTTGTCTAGTGGTGCCGTAAAATGATAAAAAAAGTTTAATGGAGGACAGTCATTGGCTGTCTATAATATCGTAACAGATGACGAAACGTGAATGTACTGCTTTGAACTGGAAAGAAAAAGTCAGTCGACAGAATGGGTATTTCCTTTTGAAGACTTGCCGCAACTTAAGAAAAGGTTGCTTCTTTTTTCGGCAAAACAGGACATCACACGCCAGAGTCGCTTGAAGACCAAAAGACAGTGATCGCAGATTGGTACGTCAACAATTGCTTGCCTAGAGTCTTAGAAAAAGTTCGCGAAAAGCGTCCTTGAAGAAATGTCGTCTTTCACCACGATAACACGTTCTCGCATTCCGCTAAGGTAACGAAAGCGTATTTGAAGTCTTCAAATGTAGAACTGATGACGCATCTGCCATACATCCCAGACCTCGCACATTAAGACTTCTTTTTGTTTCAAAATAACCTAAAGGCAAACGTTTTACGAGCACTGAATCGATGGTGAATGCATTCCGAGAAGCCATTAAAGAGGTCCCTATGGCAGACTAGTCCAACTGCTTTTTACAATGGTTCTAGCGAATGCAATGTGAGGGCATATATCTTGAAAAACAATAAATTTGTCATGAGTCTAATATCTTATTTATCAGAATCCAGAAGCTTTCAGTATGACCTAAGTATCTCCAAAGGTATAACGTTTAAGGCCCCGTTGTGGGGGGTGTCTGGCGTCGAATCGTGCGAACAAATCAAACACTGCTTATTATATGAGAGCGTTCACGTAGAAGCGTTTTTATATGTACCACAGCACGCGGCGGCGGTGGCGCACGCGGCGACGCTCGCGGCGGTGCACGAAAAGAGGTGGTTGTTAAAAGGGTACATTAGATTGATATACATCTCGCAGTCAAAGGGCCAGTTGGTGCAAGAAAGCTGGACTTATTTCATATCTATTTATATATATCTATAATAAACAGTCTGTTATTCTTTTGTTTTAAATTTTGTCATTTGTTTTTAATGTTTATTGTATAATGGTGTCATTACTGGATTGTTCAATTTGTAAAGTCCTTTTTAAACCCCTTATTGAAGAGTCAAGAGAGAGAGAGAGAGTTTATCAGTGATTTAGGCAAAGCATGGCATATCACGGCATAAACTTTTTTAACTTAAAATACATTTTGATTGGACCTCAACCTTGGCAAATAAAAACCATTACACAATCTGTGGTAACATCAAGGTCTGTGGTAAACAAAACAACATTTAAGACAGATAAAAAATACATTTGATAATAATTCAAAGTTAAAAATTAAACAAACATAAAATATTTTTATCAGTAGTGGATTATCTAATTTTGTTACATGCATATATTGTATTTGTGAAACATTTCAGGGTTATTATTATACTGTTTATGTTTTTAAATCTAATAAATAGTAAATTAATAAATAATATTTGTAATAAATCATGCAGGCGTTAACATTTCCCTGGTGCGATGGGTTGCCACACAACAAACAAAAATTTTTTTTTTACTTGCCATTTATTTATATTTAAGTAATATATCAAGATCGTAATATATTATACTCATGGTAAACAGTGTGGATGTTACAATTGGCAATAATGTATAGCTTAACACTTGTTTACCCAAAAAAGGAAGATAATCTTGGAAAAAAACTCTTTTTAAAAATTGTATCATCACTACATATTATAAAACAAAGTCCCCCGCCACGTCAGTTTGTCTGTCTGTTCGCGATAAACTGAAAAACTACTGAACGGATTTTCATGCAGTTTTCACTAAAAGACAGTGATTCATGAGGAAGGTTTAGGTGTATAGTTTGTTAAGATTTTGTGTAAATTGATTGCAATATGTTGATGATTGTTGAAAATGTCTCTGCTACACGTGCGAGCCGGGGCGAGTTGATAGTTTAAAAAAAATTGTATTTGGGACTTATTTGAAATCTAAACTCATTAGTGTGGCTAATCAATCTTTTTATAAAAGTATGAACTACCATCATAATGACCAGTCAGTTAATATAGTCGACTTATTTGTAGTAGTACATATCAAATTAATACATAGTCAAGTGCCATTATCAGACACAAAGTCTGTTGGTTAAATGCACATTTGTAAGACATTCAGTGTCACTAGAAATTTCTATTAAATTCTGTAATCATGTCATAAGACAGTTGATAAATTTAACAGTTGACCTATAATGTATCTAGTATCGAATTTATTATATTTTCATATTTTCCGCATGATGTTATTGAAAACATGTTTTTTATAGCGTTTTCTTTTTTCAAAGATATATTATGGAATAAAAATAGTAAGATTTCAGATACATTACCTAGTTTGCGCCTTTATTTGCTATAATACAGTAACAAGCTAGAACCCTTTTTTCAAAATATAACATACAATATACGCATTAATTGCAATATTCACAATTTTATTTTAAAATACGTATTCGCAATAATCACACTTTTAGGTTATGTTTGTTATGACAGTGTCAAATGTCAATGTCAGTTCGAATCAATGAGGAATTAAATATATGGAGAGGCTCTATTCTACTATGTACTTAATACATTTTATACAAATTTACATAAGATCGATATATATCAAAAAGCATTTGGACTCTTTTTTATTTATGCATACTTTAATGAGTAGAAGAGTGATAAACGTAGTTTAGTGAATACTAATATGGGCAGCACTTTTTGTGTGAGTTTATCAATTCCAGACGCCATTTTAATCGCCAGGTTAAATGGTACATTTGCTGGCAAACGGTTGTGGTTCAAAAAAAATTTTTTTTTCTTGTTAAATACGTCTATAAATTAGTTTTTATAGTATCTCTCTGGCTTTGCCCCAGACAGGACAATCATGCCCTCATGCTGTATTAAACAGTGTGGGGTAAGAAAAAACAATAATCCACCTACGTAGACTCTTCACAGGTTAGTAACCAGTCTTTATTGTTCAATATTTTAGGATTTTGTTTAATGTATTGAATTAAAGATATACCTTTTTTTTATTCTGCGTACGTTTGTAAGTTTTCTGAGATTTTGACGTGACAACGTCTTATAAATTGGTTTGCCGGGTGACACTTCAAGAAACTGCGTTACGCTCCGCTCACGTTATGCGCTCACAATGAGAGCGAGTGAGAGGCACGCGTTTTAAATATAATTCTTTGTATAAATAAATGTTTTAAATTGTTACTATTATTTCATCCTTCTTCCTACTATACGAATGAATATTCACATTAAAATTATTTTACCACTCAAAGTCGTTGTCACGTAAAACTTTCGCCCGTATACCGACTTTACAGGCAACCAATTTTTTAATGTTGTAATTTGCTTGGTTTGACTTTGAGTTGTTTGTCAATATTTATATTTTTACACCGAAAATATATTAATATGTATGGTGTTTTTTTATCAGATTTCCTGTGCATGAAATTTTGAGAAGACAATGGATAGAAATGATTGGTACGAAAAATATAAACAACTGACATAAAATGTGGTATGGCTGCTCAATGCACTTCGACGAAATATCGTTCAACAGAGCTCTCTATATAACGAGATTACATGACTTTGCAGTGCCCTTATCTTCTCTACTGGTAGGCATTTTATTAAAAGCTTTTATTTAACTTCACGTGTATACATACACGTGAAGTTAAATAAAAGCTAAACTAAGACGTTTCCAGAAGTATGTAGAAGAAGACTTGCTACAAGGGATTTTGCTAAGTTTTGTGACCAGCCGCCTTCTTGACGTCGACCCTCTTTGGGAGTGCTTGCGTTGTTCTTCATCCGCAAGGCTCAATTTTAAGATACAGTAAACACCTAACTAGCTAGGCACAAATTAAATTATTTAACTCAATCGCTATTTTTTAATGGTTCAATGTTTGAGTTAAACATCGATATCAACCATGCAAGTCATTCTATAAAAGTACAACCCTGAAGGCAACCATGTTATGCGCCATACACGATAATTTTGTAGGTATGGCTAGTACATGTATAGATATAGTGCAACCTGCAATAAGAGTGAATATATATGTATGACGGCGCGTGCTACATAATCTGGTTGAATCTGAACATGGTCTCGAATATTTTGTTTGTGGTTGAATTCACGGAGCATTGCAAACTCTTTAGACTATGATTGTATCTTAAAGGTAGTTTTATTTTGGAGCGGTTAACATTGGATGGAGTGGTTAACACTGGATGGAGTGGTTAACACTGGATGGAGTGGTAAACACTGGATGGAGTGGTTAACACTGGATGGAGTGGTGAACACTGGATGGAGTGGTTAACACTGGATGGAGTGGTTAACACTGGATGGAGTGGTTAACACTGGATGGAGTGGTTAACACTGGATGGAGTGGTTAACACTGGATGGAGTTGTTAACACTGGATGGAGTGGTTAACGCTGGATGGAGTGGTTAACACTGAATGGAGTGGTTAACACTGGATGGAGTGGTTAACACTGGATGGAGTGGTTAACACTGGATGGAGTGGTTAACACTGGATAGAATGGTTAACACTGGATAGAGTGGTTAACACTGGATGGAGTTGAAAAATGATGTCATCAAAGAGTATACATACAACGTATATCTAGTTTGCATACGACAAAGCTTATGTAGCGCCCTACGTATTTTAAATAGAATAATAATAATAATATATTATATATTTTGAGCGAACTGTTACGCGGGCCGATTTTGAAGAGGTTTTAAAAAAATACTTTCTAGAATAACAGCGATTTATTCTTGAGATACAGAGGTGTAGATGTAAGTATATATTGGCACACGCAAAATATACTGACATGAGTACTCGCGACGGAAGATGGTTGCGGACTGACGAGCACGGAGATAGGACTGGTACATTGCAAAAAGCGCTGACAAGCCACCTTTGTGAAGTAGAGGGCTACTCCATCCATTCAGCAGGGATAGGGATGGCCTATGCACTTTTGGGAACATTGGGCATTCGTAACAGCCCCCCGATTTAGAGTAAACTACACATTTATATTTGGAGTTTACGGGAATTTAAGAAAATATTTTGAAGTTAACCAATTCGGAGAGCAGGAGGAGGAATAGGGACATTTTCATCTTCTGACTGAGGGTCTGAATTAGTTGTAGTGATTTTTCGTTTAAATATAATATTTTTCCGTATGCCAATTTTACAAACTTTGTATACAATAATAATAATAATTACAAACATGATTATAATAGTAAAACTAAAATAGTAATTTTGGTAAAGTCCAATATGCGGTTTTTCTATGATATTGTTCAAATCTTTTAGGACTGTAGGGTTATCATATGCTATTGAATCTAAATCTACATGTTTAAGGTTAACGACAGGTAAATTAGGAACATATTTATTATAAGCTAAAACATTACAGCATGAATCATTTAGAATATTAAATGTAGGGATAATTGGTTTTAATTGGATTACATAATGGTCCTGTGACGTTAAACGAGTGTCCTTACAATAAGCGATACAACTAGGAGGTAAGTATAATATTCCATTTCCACTTAAATCTATCTCATTCAATTGAGAGTTATTACATTCTAAACTTATTTTAGTTTTTTCAGATAGTATATATAGCCATCTATTGTTGCGGAGCGGCTGCCAGATATCTAAATGACCTTGGATAAACTTAGTTTCACACATCATGGGAACAGAGGTAAGTACTTTTGTAATGATTTCTGTTTCGCAAGTTGGTGTAGCTGAAGAAGAGTATATTACAGAGGTTTTGCAAAGATAGTGATCCTTGTTAATTACTTTACAAGAGTCTATGTTATCTAGATTGCAGTAAGTTGATTTGTCTTTACTGATACCAATATATTTAGAGGTTGGAACTATGGTTACATATGATGCTGAATTTTCGTTACTATGTGGAATTGGAATTGGTAAGTTATGATAGAAGTTTAAATTTGCAGTATCGACTAAAGGAATCTTGATAGTGAACACTATTTTTTCCTTGTTGAAATAACTAGATATCTCGGAAATATTTAGGATAGTATGCATATTATTTAAACTCAGAAGAATAGGTAATTGTTGAGAGTTTGATAAGAATCTATAGTTATTGGCCAATTCCACATAAAGTTCTTTAGGTGTGAGAATAGTGGGGTATAATATGTTAGATTTACTGAACATAATTGAGTTAATAATGTCTTCGACCTTAAAAGATAAAGTTAAGAGGCTATTTTCTACCATCGAAATTAATTCTAGTATACGAGACCTTATACCTAATTCTCTGGATATGTTAGTTAAATTTCTGATATCTTCAGAAAGAGCATCAATGGCGTCTTTTAAGTGTTTTTCATTGACTGCTATATTGAATAAGGTGCGATTAAAAGAATTAATAGTAGACGTCGTAATTAAAATGTTTTCCTTCATGTAGAGAGCTATTTTCTTTTGGTCCATCTCAACTTCTTTTATGGCATTGTCGTAACGAATTGCGTCTTCTTCGTCCATGGTGCCGAATAGTTTCTTAGATACAGTGCCTATAACGCCTATCAGCGCAGCTCGCTTATAATGAGACAAATGATGTGAAGTGAGATGAGAAAAGGCTTCGTTATTGTGAACCAAATCATTACAACGAGTAAACAGTGGTTGAAAAAGATTACGACATTCTAAATAATCGAAAATTCCACTATTTCTGCAAAGTGCCAATGAATCATTGAGAAATAACTTAATATTATCAATGTGGGGACTTATAAAAGATATATCATAGGGAACTACTATATTAAGATAATTATCTATTACACTTAAGGAGCCTATAGGGTCGAAGTATATTCCGGCATTACTCTTCAAAGGCTGGATGAATTCTTGACCCGATATTCTCGATGCAAGTAGACTGTAAATGAACAATATATCTAAATCCTAGATTAGAGTAAAACTTAACTCACTTAAATAAAATACTGATACACATGGTGGAATCTATGTTTCAGACCTAGAAGCTAACTTTAACTCGTCGTAGTGATGGGTGACGTGACGTCTATTTATAAGGAGAGTTAAAGAATTCCTACCGTTAATTTTGACCACTTTATATGGTCCTTTCCAGACCGGCGAAAATGCTTTACGAAGACGTACATGGTTCTTAAGGTATACATAGTCTCCGACCTTGTACTTGACATGACGCGTATGGGCGTCATAATATTGTTTAGATCTTTCTTTGGATAATTGAATGTTATCTAGCGCTTTGTCTCGTGAAAGTTTTAATCGGTGGTTTAGGGCTTTTATGTATTCAGGATATGTGAGGTCTGATCGTAATTCATAAATGGAATCTGGAATAAAAGGTTTTTGACCGAAAAGAAGTTCATATGGTGTGAAATTTGTAGTAGAATGAACAGAAGTATTGTAAGCTAGCATTGCGGTGTAAACATACTTATGCCAATCGGAATGATTTTCGTTTACATACGATTTGAGGTACTCCTTGAGAGTAGAGTGGCTACGCTCAAGTGCACCTTGGGTTTGAGGATGGTATGGAGAAGACCAGATTTGTTTAATTTTCAGGAAATCGCATGTTCTTTTGAACAATTCTGCGGTGAAATTGGTGCCTTGGTCTGTTAAGATAGATCTCGGAATTCCAAAAATAGAAATGAAATGTACTAGACACTCACATGTTTCCTCTGCAGTTGCATTAGAGACAGGGTAAGCAAAAGAAAATTTGGTAAGGTCATCTTGTAGAGTTAGTATGAATTTGAGTTTGGGTAGCCCTGCTTCTGGAAGGGGACCTACGAGATCGAGACTTAGACGCTCAAACGGTTTGGTAGATGTAGTTGTTATCTGCATTGGAGACTTATTAATTTGTCTTAGGGCTTTATTGCATTGACACTGAGAACAGTTTTTCACGTATGTTTCGATATCGCTGCGCATGTGTTTCCAATAATACCTCTCCTTAATTCTATTAGTCATACGCGTTGATCCTAGATGACCGGCGATAGGAATATCGTGATTTTCGCGGAGTATTTTAGGTATTTCCGAGGGGATAGGATATATTATAGTGTTGTGATATATGTGGATTGGAATTTGAGTATCATTAAATATGTATCCGAACATATTGTATATCTTATACCAAACGTGTTTATCGAAAGGGTTACGGAAGTCACTAATTGCTATGCTTATGTTAGAATTATCTGAATTTTGTAATACCGTAGACTTTAACTTTAATAAGCATTTAAATAAATCTTCATGAGAACTGTTGTCGAAATGATAAACTTTAGTGAATAAGAAATGGACTTCTTTTCCTTTATGACTAAATGATAATAGAGAATGTAGTGTTCTCTCTTTATTGAGAAGTTCTTGGGAGTCGCTGACTTCACCTAAGATCTCTTCTACATATGGGTTAGAGTTATCGAGGTCTATTGAGGCTGGTATCACAATGTGTTTGCAATCGCTTTTAAGGATACTATCATTATGTTCTAGAATAACTGTATTGCTATTGAACTCCTTGTTAGTCATTGCTTTTAGGAATTTGCTGTAATTCTCGTCGGAGGATACGGGACTTGGAGTGGTTACAGGAAAGGTATCGGGAGACAGAGGAGTTTCTGTTGGAGGACTGGAAGAGTGACCAGGAAGCGCCGGCGAAACATCAAGCCCCGCGGGTAAGTCTTCATTTTCTAAAAGATCAACACATGGTAGGTCATCACTGTCAAGGTTTAAGGGTATATTAAGATCATCAAGCGTTAGGGGGCTAAATTGTGGTGATTGGTCATCACGAGCATTAGAGGTAGACGGTACCGGGTCAGATTCTAAAGGTTGAACGGGGTTTACCGGAAACCGAGATAAGGCATCAGCATTACTATTTATTCTACCCCTCTTATATTCAATATTGTAATCAAACTCCTCTAGCTTTAAACGCCACCTGATAAGGCGAGACCCAGGGTCTTTACAATTAAATAGCCATTTTAGTGGTCTGTGGTCTGTAACGATGGTAAATTGGTGTCCATAGAGATAAGGGCGAAACGTTTTGGTGCCAAACACGATAGCCAGACATTCTTTCTCAGTTGTAGAATAGTTTGATTCAGCTTTATTTAGGGTTCTGGATGCGTATGAAATCGGGTGGTCTTTACCAATTTCTCCTTGTGAGAGTATAGCGGATATCGCGTAGTTGGATGCATCACATGTTAAAATGAACGGTTTGGAAAAATCCGGGTATATTAATATGGGCGCAGAGATGAGTCTATTCTTTAGTTCTTCGAATGCAAGTTGTTCTTTGTTAGACCAGGCAAAAGGGGTGTCCTTTTTCAGAAGAGAAGTTAAGGGTTTAGCTATCTTGGAGAAGTCAGGGATAAATCTTCTATAATATGAGACAAGCCCTAGAAAAGATTTGGTGTCCTTTGGGCCTTTAGGCACGGGAAATTGAGAAACTGCTGTTACCTTGTCCGGGTTGGGCTTAACGCCTTTATCGGTTATGATGTGTCCAAGGTAACCTACTTCCTTCCGGAGAAACTCACATTTGTCAGGCTGAAGTTTTAGATTAAATTTACGGAGTCTATAGAAGATTTTGGAGAGATTTTCGATGTGACCTTGAAGCCCATGAGAGTATATGACAATGTCATCTAAATAAACATAACAGTGTAGGCCTTGGAGTCCTGCGAGAGCAGTATTCATCAAGCGTTGAAACGTAGATGGAGCATTTTTGAGGCCAAATGGCATTCTTTTGAACTCATAGTGGCCTTGAGGAACGGTGAATGCTGTTTTTGGGATGTCTTCTTCAGATATAGAGATCTGGTGAAATCCAGAACAGAGATCTAGCGTAGAGAAGTATTTACATTGGCCCAATTGGTCGAGAATCTCATTGATTTGAGGTATGGGATAGCTTTCTCCAATCGTAATATCATTAAGCTTCCTGTAATCAATTACGATGCGCCATTTTCTTTCGCCAGAAGAATCCATCTTCTTGGGAACGACCCAGATGGGAGAAGACCAGGGAGAAAGAGAAGGTTGAATAATGTCTTGGTCTAACATTTTTGTTATTTGGGACGCTACTTCTTGTTTGTGTATTTCAGGGAATCTATAGGATTTGACATTAATTGGTTCCGATGGGAGAGTTTTGATTTCGTGTTTAAGGAGATCAGTGGTTGTCAATCGGTCATTTGGTAAGTGAAATATATCAGAATATTGGGAACAGATATCATAGAGATTGGATTTCTCCTCGTCATTAAGGTGGTCGGTTCTGAGCATCTTCAGGACTTCATTTTTACGATCAGT